>OX375869.1:36048542-36203172 GCA_947359475.1 Heligmosomoides polygyrus bakeri
CAACGGGCTCAGAATTTTATAGGGTGCGATTTCATCTTCTGATGCTGTTTCCTGCAGGAGAGAAATTACTTTTCAAGCAAGTCCGTCCTTCGGTTGCCATTCCGTCATCGACTCGAAGAGCGCTTCAAAAATCTTGTAGGGAAAGCACTTAGGTCGTCCTCAGTAATTAACACTTGAAATTTTATAGATGCAATTCTGGAAGTAGATGTCGCTCATCAGGCAGAAAACTACCGTGTCCATGACGTCCTGGGAAAATCTGAAAAATGAAAATCTCTCATTGACCATAAATCTGCAGACAGGAAATCTTTATTTTTCACTGCACAGTAATCGGCATTAAATTTTTTTTTTGATATTCAATCCTATTTTTTAACTCCAGGAAACGCAAGTGCTTGTATATCTCCGCATTGTCGTAGTCACACCTGGAAAAAACAACTTATTAATAGATGCAAACATCATCTAAAAACCTGAATTTGGAGAGAGTCCTCTGCCAAAACCGAGAGAGTACGACCCCCCCCCCCTCCAGACGAGGCCGCAGTACGACCCCCCCCCCCTTCGATTCCCGAACCTCAAGCTTGACCCTGCCCCTGATTGTACCACAAACTTACTACTACCGACTGCCAAAGCTACAAATTCGCTGATAATCGTCCATGGTGGAGCTCGAAGGAACTGCCAGCACAAGGTCGCATCTAAGGCGCCCTTTGGCTTTGGTTCCCCTTATTGTGACGGACAATGTGACACACGGATTAAGTGAATTATAAATATTGGGTTGTTCAGAAAGTAATTTCGATTTTTAAGAGCAAATTTTTGAAGGCTTGTTTTGAAAGGTTTTTGCCACTGTTATTTGTTCTTAAGTGACATATATTTTTTACTTGTGCCGTTTGTATTGCTGCACTGTAATTGGATTACTTTTATGTTATATTTGTGTTTTCAGGATAAATTTGAACATGGAGTCTGAACAACAACAAGGAGCATTTTCGGCACATGTTGATTCTCTACTCCCGTAATGTCAAAAGAGCTGCTGGTGCTTTCTACGATATATGTGAAGCATATGATGCCATTTCACAGAAGTCGTGCGATAAGGGTTTCCCGAAATTTCGTTCTCGCAATTTTTCGCCTAAGGATGAGTAACGCTCCGGCCATCCAGTAGGCACTGATGAATATCATTTCATTGCATTGATCGAAGCTCATCGTAATGCAATCGTACGAGTACTCGATGACAAGACCAACCCATCTAAGACCAACAGTTCACAATCAAATTAAGAAACTTGCACTGGTAAAAACACTGGATGTTTGCTCATGAATTGAACGAAATCCACTTGACGCAGCGAGCCAACGTCTGCGACTCGCACTTCAAACGCAATAAAGACGATCCATTTTTGAGGCGAATAGTAACTGTTGATGAAAAATGGGTTCCTTACTACAATGTCACTCGTAAATGATCATGGTCAAAACCGGGTGAACTGCTCAAACGATGCCAAAAGCTTGTCTTCATCAAAAGAAGATCATGCTGTCAATTTGGTGGAACTACAAAAGTGTGGTATGTTTCGAAGTGCTTCAAGGAACCAGAATCTTAATTCGAACATCTACTGTCGACAACTGATAGAATTGGACGAATCAATAAAGGAAAAGCGAGCAGAATTGGTGAATCGCAGAGGAGTAGTGTTCCACCAGGACAACGTTAGTCGACTTTGGCGACTCGGCAAAAATTATTGGAGCTTGGCCGGAAATTAATGCTGCACCCGCCACATAGCCCTGACCTTGTGCCATCGGACTACCACTTATTTCGATCATTATAGAACTACCTGGATGGGAAAACCTTCATCGAAGATTATCAAATCTTATGTGGCCCAGTATTTAGCCGAGAAGGATCAGACGCTCTATGAGAGAGGTACTATAAAATTACCAGAAAGATGGCAAAAGGCAATTAAAGAAAACGGACAATATGCTATTGATTGATATTGCTTCATTCCGAGGAAATAATTTTTTTCGTGAAACGTTCAAAAATCGTAATGACTTTCTGAACAACCCAATAGTGGGACAACGCAGCGACTACTAGTACACCATTCCTTTCCCATCCTAGAAGGTGGAGCAGATTCCTCTTAGAGTGAAAATAGGGTTGGGTTCTGAAGCTGAATTAGCAGATTCACTTCTCTCGGCAGCCAGTTAGCACCAGAAGTCCTAAAGAATCCAGCTACCGTGCACAGTAACGACCTGCGCAGAAACGCTCATTTTCGAGCAGGAGAACGGCGGGCCCTTAACCTCACCGGCGAGGATTGAGAAAACGTCTTGCTAGAATTTTGCTGCTACCAAGGAGTGTGAGTGGATTTCACCCTGCGTGAGTAGCCCAGTACAGTCACGAGTCCAGGCGTGTTTGCTTTCCGTTTCTGCTTAGGTAGATCCAGCTAATCAGAGTCATTCACTCTCCGGAAGTAGTCTAGCCTGGTTCGCCACCGAGCTCTTTTTCTCCATTCTAAGGAAGGGTAAACTTGCAAAAAAACTTGGATTGGCCACATGTAGCACTTCTTACACTGAAGCCAATGTAACTTTGGTGAAATGGCCTGGATTCCACTCACCAAAGAGCAGAGCACGATTTTGCTCTCTTAAATCGTGCCCACAAAACAACGGCAGCGCTAGGCCTAAGAGGTGCATTAGGAAGATGCTCTGGAGGGCTTTAAGGAATACCACCTCCCACCCTCACAACGATTTGGCTCAAAATATCAGCAATTTTTGCTAAGGAATTGCAAAACTTGTTGACAAACCTAATGGCTTACACATGTGAACAGTTGCCATTACCACCTAGCAGATACGTCAGCGCTTTGTTCTTCCCAGTTAACGCTGATGTTTATTCACCAACCCCGAAGGAATGGTAGACTTGATTGGTGAAGGCTCGAGGCGAATCTAACCATAAGGCCTATGTTATCCTTCGGCGACGCTGTTATCGGCGACGTCGACAACAGTGTTGAGCGGGTGCTACATAGTGCGTAGCAGCCCGCGCAACGCTGTCGCCGACGCCGACATCGCCGACAACACAACAGCGTCGCCGAAGTATAACATAGGCCTAAGATCGATTTGGCCTCCACGCGACAGCCGACGCCTTCTGCTAGAAGAGCGATACTCGCCCACCACTAGAATAACTATTCATTGCGTCTGTCTGTTCTTAATAGGTTATGCTCACAATATTTCTCGTCGCTACTGGTCATACTTACGCCGAGTGGTAACGAGTCGCTGCACTCAAGGCGATGGAGCATCGCGTGAGTTCGCCCTCATCCTTCAGGTTTTCGAATTGTGTTTTTCGGTTCTAGGATGGAAACGCTAGAGTTGATCGGATAAGTTGCAAAGATAAAGCGTCGAACCGCTTTTAGACCTCTGAAGACGACGAGACGGTTGAGACGTCAGGCCAATAACAAAGCTTCCACCTAACAACCTCGTGGCACAGAAGTATTTCAAATACTGTTAACAATTATGCGAGGTTTCAAGACAAGAGGACATGGAGTTTATTAGATAACATTTTCGATTTAAGAATGAAGATACGTGATAATACATTTATAAATACTTTTGTAATTCTGAAGAATTTTGAGTTATTGATAACCTTTTCAATACTAGGTCGCAATTATTCACACGCCTGGTATACACACCCCAGCAGTTATGAAGGAAAGGATCTGGTTTCACACCCCAGTGTTTGGATCCGCGGTGAAAACTGGCACTCCATCCTTACGATTAGTACTTACTGCAAAACAACCAACGTGGTTTTAAAGGAACAAAATCGAGAGCGCCTTCAACCCCGGAGCGGAGATGTTTACTTTAACAACCGCCGGCAAGTGGAGAGGAACACTGCTGTAAAGTGACGTCGAAGCGCTCCCTGAAGCGTGGTCTGATAACCGAAACATGTGAACGGTGAACACGAAATCGATGGTGAAAACCAACCGACGAAGTGCGGCACAGCGAATGACCTGAATAGCGAAAGGGGACGGCGGCGGGAAAAACACTGATGTCTTCTCTTCAGCAAACTCATCCAGTGGAACTCGGCAAACATCGTGAAAAGCCATGCTCGATACAAACTCGAACATTGCCTTGAAGACGTTGAAAGAGCAGCTCTAGGACCAAGGTGACACTGACATCGGGAGACACTGGTTTCTTGCAATTAGCCCTGCTTCGTTCCGTGATGGAGCGTTCGAGAATGAGACGATGTCGCCTGAGGCGATACTCAAAAAGGAGATGTGACGCAGTCCGCTTCGCTGGCATTCCCAACGAGCTTGTTTCCGCAGCTCAGAAGGACACCAGGGCGTGAACGCGATGTCTTGCGATTTTTCATGAAATCCTTGAGTGAAAGTGTGGCACTATTCGCATCTCTTGAGTCAGGACAGGACACTAGGTCACTATTGCCTAATTTCCAATCAAGCAAACCGACGACTAATTAGGCGAGATGTGGCAGGGATCTGTATTTTTTCGACGGATGCCCAAGGGTTCAAAATCTTCAAAAATGCATGATTCTTCCACTATTCTAATGGGCAGAAAGCTTAACACTTTCACAACACGCGTTTAGAGCTGGTTCCGAACTGTCTCAAAAGCCGGACACCGGGTGCCCATGTTGAGAACACGTGCTCGACGCGAGGACCGAGAGCAAATATCAGAAAAGTGTCAAAACTCGGAAGACGTGTCTCAGGTGTTACACACAGTGCTCATGCTTCAGATGGATTCCATGACACCTTACCCAACGTCTGACAGTCAACGCCCAACTTCGTCGTTTGAATATGGTGTATCTCCACGTTAAGGAGCTATTGAACTGCTTTGATGTAGTGTCGTGCGACATCATTCCTGAAGTTGTTGTCTTCTTAGCTTCTTCCCGTAGCCGATTTTCACACACCTCTTACCATCAGGGAGATTCGCTTCCCATTTGGTCAGTTGATGGACGGTGACGTTTACGCTACTTACATATTTCTGAATACACTTTTCAAATGAGCGCACACCAATTTGCCTTCACATGAAACCCTGTCCACGTTGCAGTTGCTGTGCGGGTCACAAGCACAGCTGTCTCCTTAACTTATGGCAACATTCTTTACTAACAGGGCACTATTACGGCTTGGTTGTTTCATTTGGAGCGTGCTTCTGTGCTGTTCCTCTTCTGCTTCTGAGCATCGTCTACGTTTCCTGCTCACATCTTCAAATCCTGTCCTAAATGTCTAGCAATGGAGGATGAAAATATACTATCAGATTAATGACGTATGATTCTACAGTACTGTTTAGGCGTGGAGCGGCTGCTATAGAGGTTAGATGCTGTTACGGTCAAAACCCTTGCACTCCGCTGAACTCGCAACCGCGATTTTTAGCGCAGGATACCAGCCTATTACACCACCAGCGGTGCTTGATCCCACACAACAACCACGATATCCTCAGAAGTCTATCAGCACTCACCCGAGATGCAAGGAAAATAGACTCGTGAGGATACCGCGGATATTGCGTTGAATAAAGTAGAGCTGGTATCCTGGTGTATTGAGCTAGCATCCTGGCCGTAATGCAAAGAATGCCGGCTCGAGTCAAGCCTGGCCCAAGTTTTTTTCTAAATGGAGTGTCTTTGTAATTTACTGCCCTTCAGGATGCTTTTTTAAATAGTGAAAAAATGTGACTCAATGCGTATGAACAAAAGATGATTAAATATTCGGAACTAAAACGTTTGATTTCAAAACAGTGGTAAGAGTCGACCGTGTCCCACCTTACACAAAAGAAAAGCTCCTATTCGCATGTTCTTTAAGGACCCTGCCACGCATTTTCTTCAAAAGCGAAATCGGCAGCGCAACTGGGCAAGCGATACTTGTGTGGAGATTATTTAAGTGAAGCACAGGTATGCTGCTTTTAGTTCACCAAGGTCTCGACTTCCAAAAGCAGTGCTTTCAATGAATCCTTATTCCTGAAGTCTGTACTGATATGTATTTGTTTATTTCAAGCGATGAACTGGTGTCTTCTTCTCAATGCTTGCAGAAGGCGGACAGTACACAAATCTAAGCGGACTCACCATCAGGAGAGGAATGACACAGATTTTTGTCTTTTCCCAAACATCAAGGGCCTATCATGAGACTCCTTTCAATATGCGTGGAGACCCTTACTGTAGCTAAGCACAGACGCAAAGGAAACGGCAAGAGATATGAATACGCTTTACTTCTTAGGAAAACAGACACCTACATCGACCCCACACGAAACCGGTACCGTTAGATATAAAGAGCAGTACAATGAGACGATGCGGCAATCCATTCACTACATTATGTGCCAGTATTGTCCTGAGAAGTAAAACCTGTGAGGCACTCCGAACAATCACATTGTCACTGACAGAATACGAACATTTGCGAGATAGACAAGTATAGGACAAATACGACTCTAGTAGGTCAACATTTGGAAAGCGTTCAAGTCAGCAATGATTCCTCCTGAGTAGAAAATTCATTAAATTTCAGTCACTGCCTTCCAACGCAGCTGTTGTGTGATTCTCAGAGAGCATTGCTGACTAATGACGCTGCCCTAACTACACAACACACATGTACTCAAAGACTCAGCAGTTCAGCATCGTTTCGCTGGTCGACCACGACTTCCACAAATTCTGCTGCCTCCTTAACCTGATGTCTCCAAATCCAGGCAAAGCCTTCAGCAGTTCTTGCGGTTGCACAAATCACCTTATGGATACTGACCCACACCCTAATTAGTAATTGCCCTAGGCAACAGCAAGCATTATGCTTAGTTCAACCAACGGATCAAGGTTGTTTGTAGACTACAATGTGCCTAACAGGCGGCTAAACGACACTATCACAAGCATAACACTTTGAAACACTCCCAACACCATGCAATGCCAAGGACTGATCTCTTTGTCGGAAGCGGAAAGAGTGTATGCCAGCACCAGCGAGGTCGTCACTCCGACAGTGACTGGTCCGATGACGCACATTGCTGAAAACCAGTCGCATTAACAGACCCTCGGTGTGAAACTTAATTGAAGTTATGTTTTGATGAGCTAGTAAGCAACTCTCGATTAAACACAGCAATACGCTGATTAGAACGCTAAGAACCTTTAGGCATAAAGCTAATAACTTGAGGAACTCATCTGAATACTGTATTATGATTTGGCATGCGTTTATTTTTAAGGGCCAGCGATGCAGTACACGTTTTCCGGACACATCAGTGAATATCAAAATTGATCAATATTGATTGCTTATTTTATTTATGAGACGCGGATTGTAATCACGCGTGATAGAAAACACAACAATAAAACAGTCACTTAATCTAAACGTGACTAACACCCTGAACTATTAGTGAAATCAGAAAAAAAAGAAACGAGAAATGGAAACCAAATGGAGAAATATTCTAGCAATCCTCTGATCGAAAAGCACGAAGGACAAGTACTCTAAACAGAGCCATATATATGGTTAGATTTGTTTTGCGAATAGAATTGAAGTCGGAAACAATTTTAGCAAAAAACTGCCACAGCTTTGATTTCGCTGTGACCACCCTGCTACCCTAAACTTTATAGGCGCCTCTCTTGTTCTGGAGCAGACCGCCGTAAAGAAGCCTCTAACATTGATGTGGACCTGCCCCGTTATAATATAACTAAAAAAAAGTATAACTGAAACCCCACCCCCTGGTGTGCTCTATGAGGCGACAGTGTTACCGGCTGCGCCACCGAGGCAAATTTCGTTGGGTGTCGTAGGGGTTGATAATAGGTGCGCGCACCTTTCCTTGTTAGAGCACTAGTATTGCAGCCTTGATTTAAAGTTGTAAGTAATCGTAGCTGAATCAAACTACTGTTGAAATTCAAAAGAAAACGAAAGCCATGTTATGAATGACGAGAAATGCCCTATGGTGGACCTCCATGTTAGCTTATACAATAAATCAAACAAACAAAGCGGCATAGTTCATGAGTGTATGGCGCGATTTCTACATGAGCACATCCAAGAACACCACATGCTTGGAATTCAAAATTTTCTAGAAACATTATTTTGCAATGAAACTCATGATTCTATGATGCTTTTTGGATTGTTTTCATTGGATTCCCATGATGTAATTTTGTTCCCCCTTATTTTCTCTTTTCTGGCCAATTTTTGACCATTTTCCCAGAATACAGAAAAAATTTTCCCAAAAAAAATTGCTGGAAAATCAGAAAACGGAAATTCCGCCCAACCCCCTTGCTCGACGCCGTCATGAAGAGGTTAGCTAACTAGTGAAAGGAAATAAAAAGAGGAAATTACGCGATAATTCTCTAGAACAATGTCCAGAAATACCTTTTTAATACCTTTTGCGGCTCATGGCACTCCAATATGTACCACACACCTCATAAAGTCAAGTAAATAATCCAACGCTTACAGTGAACCAACGCATTAATCACGTTCGCCTCGGCGTGAGATAAATGTATCGAAGACGATTTTTTTTTCTAACCTGGAGCTTATATATCATATGTTGTATGTATAATAGAAGGGCTTACTGACAGAAGGATATATATATATGTATATATATATATATGTATATATATATATATATGTATATATATGTATATATAGAGTCAATGAGCTTAAATTGCTATGACTACACCACCGTTCCATCAGCGCATGATCGTAATAAAATATTCAAGCTGGAATCGCTTGCTATCCGTAAGAAGCGAAACGATCTAATTATAATTTTCAAGATGATGACTGGAAGGGTTGCGCTGTCTGTTGGTGAGCTCTACACTGTCCACCATTCTACTACAAGGGGTTGTACAGCTAAAATTCATTATCCTGTGGCCAAACGTTGTATTCGCGCCTCCTTCTTTACTCAAAAGGCCGGCTCTGAATTCTTGTTGTTTTCCAAAAAGCATGTTTTGCCATATTCGTTAAACCAATATAAGTGGCTCGTTGACAGTTATCTCAAGACTCGATAGATTGCCCTTTCTTCTATGTTTGCGTTTATTATCACTGTGTTTTACCGTTAATTGTTTCTTTTTTTGCGTGTTGTGATACACGTATAAATAAATAAATAAATAAATATATAATACCAATAGGAGATTGCTCCAATGATTATGATCACGTGGAAACCTCTATAATAATTGAGTAGAACGGACTTAACATTGCATTACCTATTGGCAGGTCTAACAACAGTATATTATTTGCTCACATCGAGCATGTGTGCATTAAGCTCGCTCTTATCATAGGCCGATTTCAGATTCGAGCCCCTCCAATCGCTGACCTCATAGACGCTTTTAGTAGTTGCAAATAGGTGCGTACGACAGCATTTATCCGAAAAGAGAAAAATGTAGCTTCCATGGGTTCACTATGTCAGCTCTTATATAGATCAAACACCCCTTCAAAACATCTAAATCAGGCGGAATGCATGGCTCATCTCAGTAAGATGTTCCAGGCACATTGCTATCTTGATACCTGACTCCATAAAGGATATTTGTGGAGTCGATGATGAAAAAGCTAGAAATGGTGTCTTACGTCTCACTATGGTTTCACACATGAGTACGAAAGAGACGGACGGCGTTAACTAATCCCCTTATGGGTTTTCAATGTGTGTTTGCTCCATGCAATGAGTTGGGTGGGGTTCGTACGCTGTGTCTCTCATGATTACAGTAGCATGTTCGCCCGCCCTCGAATACGGTGGGGCGACCTGCTACAGAACCATCCTCGGACGAGTCTTCACAGACGGATATACTCTGCTTTGCGAATAGCTGCATATACACACTTGCAGAGAACACTAGCACATATAAGTGAAAAAGAGACAAATAGAAAGAAGCTGGAAAGATAACCTAGCACGGCCGCTGCCTTCGTAGTCTAAGAAGAGGTAGATCTTGTTTTATTTCCAAAGCTCCGAAACACTTAGCGCCATTTTGAACCCATCGTTGGTGCTGTTTTAATCATAGTAATTTAGCCGCTTTATCGGCTCAGTGGCTGATATACCACGCCCTGCAGTGCTCGTTACTGCTACTCATTTTCGTCTCCATAACTCTGTTTTTTTTTTCGTATATAAAACGATTCTAACTTGAGTTAATTTAGGTGTATGCATACATGTGCAAATGAGTTGAAAGTTCTAGTTCAAGCGGAAAGATCGACTACTGTGAAAGCTTTTGCTCTACACCCAGCTGTACTCGTTCCTTCTCATCTCGCCATGAAACCCCATAACACTTCCCCCGACCATCCACCGCACTCCTGCGCGTCGCTCCACCTCCTACAGTAAGGGGAGCTACATGGGGTGCCCAACCGATGCAGAAGTCAGCAGTTCATTCTTCCCAGACAACTCTTTTACTGATTCACCGAACCTGGAGAAATGGAAGGTCTAGTCGGCTAGAGAACACTTTAAATAAGAACTTCGATTCCGGGTACACGCGAATAAATGATGCGTGGTCGACTTATATAAATCAATATCAAATCAAATCGTTATTGAATAAAGGATTACTTACCAAGGAGAGGAATGACGAACAGGACCACATATGGATGCCTACGCATCATCATCAGTGCAATAAATGCCGCACTAAGGTAGAGCACAGTGTAAGAAATAGCCATCCATACAAATATACTGGTTGCGATTTCTAGCCAGTCTGTCATATAGGCTCCAGACAACGTCAGCGCTCCGGCTAATGTATAGGATCTGCAAAAGAAGCGACAGTGGCGCACTGTACACACTTGCAACAAATACAATGATCTGGGAACTCCCTTTTATATAATCGCTGTTTGCAGGAGCACGCGTACTTTCCCTTTTCAACGATGCCTTCAAGGTCTACCTTTTTTGGAGCGCTCGTGAAACGCCAAAAAATCAACGACAGAAGCTAACAAACCGAGCTTTTCGGCCAATAGTTCTCGAGCAGCAGCACCAGTATTTACGACATGCTGGTCCGATCTCTTTCAACCCGTTGCCACCAGCTCGTCACCCCTGTTTAAGCACACGCGCTCCTTCACACTCAAAGGGCGGTACTAACCATAAGATGGCTGGTGCCTGTAGCGCGTCTAACTTACCCTTTAAAATAGGAACCTCCTACTCTTATTCGTTTCCCACTACGTTGACACAGGAGAGAACACATATCCTGTCTTTTGTGACTGCCAGAGTTACGTGTACAATCCCACAAGCTCCGAGAGCTCGTACTGCAACACCTCTACTGGCAGTTTGCTGGTGCTTTCCAAGATTCGAGCCTTCTGAACAAACTTTTGGGCAATTCGGGTGCATGGACCAATAATGCACACGTTCATTTACCACTGGAACAAAAAACGCTGTGAAATCTTTGATCGAGTCCCTACACAGTCTCCTACTCCACGCAAATACATAGAACGAAGAGTGATGATGAGAAATTTGAACCCTAGCTGCGTCCTATTTGCGTATAAGCTTCCGAAGTTTGTGGCAAATCTTTTAAGCATCTCTGAACCCCGCATTTGACAGTCCCTAAATTAAACTCGACGATTGCTGCATTCGAAGACTAACAAAAAATATTCTTCTGTAGTTTGCAATCCTTCAGCGCTTAACTTTGTTTTCTCCAGACAAGCGACAAACCACACTAACCGATCCAGCCCGGCCGTGTCGTTCTGCTTCTCATCGTTAAATAGGGAGATAATCTGCGCTGAAGATGGAGTGGTTGCCGACATCACCTTCGTTACGTCGATGAAATGACCTTCAATTATTCTGTCCAGACCTTAAGTGAGACTTCAGTTTCCCTCGGCAGTACGACATTGGACTTTCCCAGGCAGAAGAGTTACAACAAGTAACATCTTATTTTTTATTTCAACTCCTCTGTGAACACTACATAGTATTGCATAAGGATAAAACAACACGTGATAAAACAGTTCTACCACCATTAACATTTCAAGTAAAGTATCGTTAGAACCATACATAAGACGAGCATCCTTTTTTACACACAGCATCTTAACATACAGCTCTTACCATTTTCTCCCACAATTCTTCAAACTCTTAGAATAAAGACATTAGGGTGCTAAATAAACGCAAGGAATATGTGATCAAAACGAGATAGGAGACAACGAAACGGCTGCGTACGAAATGTCAGAGCAAATGAGTGGAATACACTTCGTTCGAAAGGTATGTGCTGAAATACTAATGAACAGCGAACAACTCGGAATGAAACTAGAACTAGAACAAGGATACCGGCCCTTCGGCAAAAATTGTACAACGGCTAAAAGGAATGTCACAAAATGTAGTCAAATGCAACGAAACCCTCGCAACTTCAGTTAAGAATTCAACAAAAACGGGGACAGCCATAGTTGCAAAAAATTCACAGAAACACAGGAAACACGGATAATACCACTGGTACTCATCCGTAAGTGTGTACCCGATAGAAGCAAACCATAGAATGAGTGATACGAGAGAATAAAGCGACCCAAACAAATTGCTAAGCTAACACTTTAGAACCACTAGCGACCAGAAAGCAATGCTGCCGAGGTAACGGAGGCAGACCACGTCGCAGCAGAGCGAAACGGCGCACGCCTTCTTGTGCCTCTCACTAAGCAAATTCTGACTGTGCCCACCGCAAAGGCGAAGGTAGCTCTTACTAGACCTCAAGTCTTTCTGAAAACTTCTGAAGAAGTGAACATCTGCTTTCAACATCCTGTCCCCGTTCGCTATCCGCTAGACTTCATTTGCATGCGTGGTTTTTATTTTGGCCAAAACGCAACGTGAGTAGTATGCTATTCCCGACTAACCTGCGACCTCATGAGGACAGGAAGAGGTGCTATGCACAGTTGTCGCTACCGCAATAGGTAGAATGACCCGGAAAACTTCATCCCGCTAGAGAAGACAGTTTCGTGGATCCTGTCCTTTACTAAGGTACCAACAACTAAGCAGTACTCGAGCACCAAACAAACAATGCCGCTGTAGACACCTTACACAATTTCAGTGAGGGTCCGAGCTGTCCTGCAAGTGAGCGATAACCGAACTACCTCACTGTGCAGCACACAACATAGTGTCTTCAGATAGCTGCCAAATACTTTCATCCTCACCAGTTCGTCTGCAAAAGTCCCTCTAGCGCTTGCAGTGAGAGTGCACAACAAAGGAAGGGAACATACAAGTCATGCAGACCGTACTGGTCACAGAGCACGAACAGGACCTGACACCGGTGCGAAGTACCCCACTGACACAGACATATAGCAAGGAGATCACAGTGAGATTCAGCACTATTGCTAACAGAAGCATAGACCCCAGAATAAAGTAGACATCATACACTGGACTAACACCAAAATGAAAGTCAGGTAAGAGAAATGCAGTTAAGAGGAACGCTAAGGAAGTGATCCTGAATGTTAGAGTCATATAACGCATCCATTTTACAGATCTGACAATGGGTCAACACATGCTATGGACACGGAGAACACCCATTAGCCCCTTCCGTCTCAGGCACCCAATCGCGCCTTCTTTCCGCAGGAGACAAGGTTATAAGCACCGCTTCTCCATGAATACGAGAGGTGCGAGAGAGAAGAGTGGAGGCATAGAACTGCTTCTGCCACATTGTTTTGAAAAAACTCCACTCTAGCACAGTCGACGCATCAGCGTAGTGGAGAAGGCCTGTTGAAGACTAGCTTTTCCCTCTTCGGCTATCAGGGAAAACGGTGCTCCAACATCACACACAGCAGAATCTGAAAACACCACTGCAAGCGTATCCAATCCTCAATGTCCAATGTAGTAAATACCGCCGCAAATCTGCATACTTCGAGCCACCTTTTCGCCGCACCTTTACTTCATGCAATTCTCTTCAGGACAGCTGACCCACGTTCGCCGGCTATGCAGCCCGCTGGAGTTCCCTACATCCTTGGTGTGGATGTGCACGCCTGCTGCCGGCCAGCACGCGCCGTTGGTCGGCGCGATGACACAGCGTCCGCTTAAGACCTATGGAATACTCCCACGGGAGTATACCATAAGTCTAAGTCCGGATCAGTTGAACCCACCATAACCAACTGGATATTGTTCATTGACGTTCAGAATTGGGAGAAGGCTGGGAAGAAGTGTGTAAAACGTCAGGAAATGATTTTCACCTAAGAAACAAGTGCACAGCCGTAATGTTCTCCTCCCCCCTCCCCCCGTCCTTCAAGAGAAGGATACCATTGTACTTTGTGATGACTGACTGTGACGGAATGCGACTTCGAACGCTGATTCCAAAACGTGTTAAATTCTGCGTGGACCGGGCCAACCACAAGAGAGCGAGCTCATATAGGGTGGAAGCTACGCTTCCCGCCGAGCAGTGGTGGCGCGTAGGGAGCGGCGTGGTGAGAAGGGGTGGTTCGTTGTTCGACTTCTCTGTGTGCAGGATTTTTGCACCTCCTAAAAGGACCTGCGACAATCAACCAAAGCTCTTTATGTTAAATCGCAACTGAAAAGGCCATCAGCGGCCGGATTCATCAACAATTAAACCCGTGGGTATACGGGGTATAAGGGTAGTTATAAGATAAGAGTCAGGTAGAGATAAGGCAAGAGTCAGAGACGCAGGCTTCATCGTGGGTATCTCTACCCCTATACCCGCGGGTTAGTCGTTGGTGAATCCGGCCCCAGGAAAGAACCACCTTCCTTGATGCTATGGTACTTACAGGACTTCACAGAAGGAAAACTTTCTTCGCCTAAACATGGCTTAGAGCGGTTATTTATGGGCCTGGAGGCCTGCCGTAACTCACCGTAACCAATCGCAATTTAGAAAAACGAACCGCGTATTTGTGACTGGAGATTCTACTAGAGTGACGGTGCTGAGCGTTCCAACGTACATTTCGTCTTGCCATTCAGAAACAAACTTTGTCAAAACGTTTCACCTCTCATGTATTGACACACGGCATAGAGTTCTCTCTCCACTCTCGTGACTCTTCGAAATGCATCGCTCATTTACATTCAGTTTTCTGCCCCAATATTCAGAACTTTTCTCACGCATTCACGGCACGCTGCAGAATGCCTGCACAACCACCCTGGGACGTTTGATACACCAATTCAATATTGTCTCCCTACCGATGTCAAAGAACATTGTTCTTACAGCGGCTGACCTGATGACTTTTTTAACCACTACAGCCCTTGCCAATAGCTATTATGTTTTCAAGGCTTCCGTAGTGCTATTTCACAGTTGCTAGTATAACACATTGTTCATATTCTCGCCATGTTTATAGCAACTATTCATAATAAATTGGATCTCCGTGCCAGTATGAAGTTGTCAGTATGAAGACGAGTACTTTCTGGTGGACTTTTCGTTGCTATTTGACAGAGAGCTTTGGTTGATCGTGGCAGGTCTTTTTTAGGAAGTGCAGAAACCCTGCATCACATGGGTGTTAACAACAAACCACCCGTCTCACCATCCCCTGCGCATTGTGTTCGCTATCTTGTGATTGGCCCGCCCTGCGTACAGTCATAGGGCAAAAGAGCCGAACCGAAAACGGTCCATCCAGAACTTCAAAATATATTTGGAATCAGCGCTGGAAGCCGCGTCATTTGATACACATCTCACTTCAAAATGCGAAGGTCACATAGTTTCCTTCCCCTATTGGAGCAATGATGAAGTAGCACCCTAGATACTGTTCCGACTTTTTACTGTACAGTCACTATAAATGAATCCTCGAGACAACTCTCACCAAACCGAGATCCCGCAGACAAAGTGGCAAAATCGCTTCAGCGCTTTTGGATGGCATGGAATGAAGACTTAATTTAGTTTCAGGCAGTGCAACTGTCAGGAGCTTTTGTTTTGAAGATTGTATTAGATGAAGTGAAAAAGTCATACCGATGAAGGTGTTCGACTTCACAGCAGCACATAGCTGTGCGAAACTCGTTTTCCCAATCATTGGTTGAGCACGGGAGGTAGTAGAATAAATACCCGACGTTAAAACACCCAGCATCAGCACGTGAAGCTGAAATTAAAACACGTCTGATCTAGTTGAACATCAAAAGAAATGAAATAAGACATCCACAAAATAGTTCGTCAAAGCTCCTGGAACTAAGCAGCACTACTGGGAAAAGATACGGTTGCTTTGAGTCTTACCCTATGATAATCTGATACGGAAGGAGCGCATTCCAGAGAAACAACATGCGAATTGGTCTGCTTTTCAAGCCACGATTGTGTCTCAGCGGTCAAATCGTCACTGAGGACAACAATTACCTAAACAGCTATTATCAGTGTAAAGAAAAAGAATATACAGATATAGAAGGCACACTCACTTTTGAAGTCGATGGCAGTGTCGAAACACGATCCACTACGGAAACTAGTCCAAAACTGGAACTTGGAAACTTCCCATAAACAGAAGTTTGACAACTGAAAAGGAAATGAAATAAACGTCATAAAGGTTAATCAGAGTTTAAATCAGTGTAGTTCGTCAGGACTGGAATGATTAACAGATCTAAATTTTGTATGGTCGGCCACCAAGCGTGACCGCTGAAAGGAAGAAAAGGTTTTGTGGTCGCGTTAAAGGTCCCAACCCGTCAGTTCGCGCAGCCTAGCTGGCTATTAGGAGCCCTTCCTCACCACAAAGTTGATCAGCTACACGCGTCGTACTTCAGGTGAAAACAGCAACACAAAAGGGATTTCCCTGACCCCAAAAGAGCCTCATCTCTGCAACAATGAGCAGGACGAGTACTGAGAGGTTGCTAAAACCTCAGAGCCTAACCACGCCGCGCAAATTGAGGACTAGGATGACGACCCGTACTTACAACGCCCGCATCGGAAGCATCCGTCGAGACCTGATTATGCAAGCCAGGACGACCAAGTACGACGTCATCGGACTGACCGAGCCGAGAAGACACCACCGCTCTCCCCGCCCCTCCCCTACACACACATGCCGTCTAGAAGTCTGGAGAATTGTTCCTCAAAACATGCGACAGCAAGGGAGTAGGAGGCGTCGGTGTCCTCCTCAATACGCACTTGGCCATGAACATCGATTCGTACGAGTCTCTGACAAGCCGAATCGGACGTCTGCGACTGAAGCGACGTGGCTCCGTGCCAGCTTTGACTGTGTTCGTCGCGTATGCCCCCAACATCCGACTACGACGACGATAAGGTCGAAGCCTTCTACGTGGAGCTGAAGAAAGTCTATAAGGAAGATTCCCTCCCTACGATGGACCTGAGAAGTTCTACACGGGATCGGACCACCGACTCCTTCGCGCAAGGACCGGCTTTTCAAGAGAAGAAGGTCACAAAAAAGAGGAGTTGCAGAACTATCATTAACTGGGACCTTTTCACATTCGTGACCGGTCTTTGGGAAGATACCGTCATGTACAACATTGACGAAGAATACGACCGCCTCGTGCACCATCGCCGCGATAGTGCTAAGGCCACTGCGTAGCAGCCCGCACATCACAGCGTCCGCAGGGGGTGTTATACTTCCGCCGCCGACTTCGAATTACGTACTTCGAATTACGAAATCGAGAAGTACAAAAGACGCCGTCTTGCGAACAAAAAAGTGCAATTCACTAGAACATTGAGTGTTTGTGAGGGAGTGGGACCCTAAACCTTAGCTCCCTTCACTTTGTCACTTTCCTTCCTTTTTGTGTCCTTCTCAGCCGTTCTGTTCGCATTTTCTAGGCCTATTTGCTTCCTTGTAGAGCAAGTAATACTAAATAGAACTGTGTAGAAAATAAGTAGTGTTTCCTCGCTTTCTCAAATGGTAATGCAAACCTAAGAGTTAAATTTTCCTTTGAACTTCGAGAATTCAGCGTAAATTTAATTTAAATACGATTTAACGAAAAAGGTCTTTGCTAAACCGAAAATGCTGGTAAAATCGTTAAATGGGTAAATCAATAGTCGTTAAATGCCCAACACTATCCCGTACTTCTATTGTTATCGGGATAGACTGCGCCATGCACTCGTCTGTTACTTTGCATTTTACAATCTACCGATAGTGTTTCGCTTGAATAGTTGTTATAATCTCTTTACAAAGCAACCGTATCGATTGATTTGTGCTTCTTTTAAAGTTTAAAACCTAAAAACACACTATGTCTTGCGAAAAATACAGGGCATCCTAAAAATACAGGTACTGTTTGAATGGTTCTAACATTGCTGCTAGTGAAACCCTTGAAGACGTTTGAGACTCATATGAAAGCACAGGTAACGAGATTTATGTAACGTGTAAATAGCCCCGTCTGAATCATTGCATTTCAGACTTGTTTGATTGTGCATGGTCTGAATGCTTACAATCTTGTTACTACTTGGCCACATTAGTTTACGATGTGCTTTTTTGATGTTTAGAACTTGACAGTGACGTGGAAGACAGTGATGACATTGAAAACGCGCCCCGATGCTAAAAATGCGCTCCGATGCTCTCCTGTCAACGACGTCCCCGACACCGCCACAGAATCTGTTGACGACGTCGGCGACGCCTGTGGCGACGTCGGCGACGTCGGTGACGGGCTGTCGGTGACGGGTCGCAGCGTCGGCGACGCGTCGCCGAAGTATAACATAGGCCTAAGGGAGCCGAGAGCTTGAAGACCACCAAGAGATGTGCCTCCGCAAACTCTCGAGCTGATACGCCAGCGTGGAGCAGCACGTCATACAACTACCAACCGACATTCGAGCTTGCGAAGCTGTGTAGAGCGGCGATAAAGGAGGATCATAAGGAGAGAAGGGCGGAAATATTGGCTAAAGCTGCAGAGGCAGGGTTGAGCCTCCGCAATCTCGGCCAACTTTAGGACAAAGTTGACCGCTCTCCAAAGCCCTGAGGGAGCCCTCACCTCTTCCAGAAAGACCATGGAGAAGATCACCCACGACTTCTACTGCGATCTCTTCGATAGCCACGTCCACCTGCCCCCATGCCATCTTCCGCAGAATGGATACGTCATCACCTCTGTTCTCCCTTCCGAGATCCCACACGCCATCTCGTCGGTGAAGAAGCGTACAGCACCGGTCCCGACAGCATCAGACCCGAACACGCGAAAAACTTCTTGCCAGCGCTCATCAACGCCCTGGCGCGGCTCTCCACACGCTACCTGTCGGAGTGCAAGGTTCCATTTCAGTGGAAGACCAGCGAGACGCTCTTGCTGTACAAGAGGGGAGACGTGCACGAGATTGGCAACTATCGCCCGATCTGCCTGCTGTACGTAGTCTACAAGCCGTTCACTCGTGTGATCCTGAATAGGATTAGCAGAATGCTGGATGAAGGACAGCCATGCGAACAAGCAGGATTTCGGAGAGAATTCAGCACGATCGACCACAAACACACCATTACGAAGCTCATCGAGGTGTTGCGAGAGTAAACGCTGCCGCTTTGCCTTACGTTCATCGACCAGAAGAAGGCATTCGACTCCGTCGAAACTGAAGCGGTTATCGACGCCCTGCTCACTCAGGGTGTTCCTACTCAGTACATCAGAGTCCTTCGAGAGCTGTACAGTGGATTCACGACCAAGATCTCACCATTCTACAACGACGTCCTCTCGAAAACGTTATACGCGACCTAGAATGGGAGGACATGGGAGTGAAGGTCGACGGCCGGCAACTGCACAATCTTCGCTTCGCTGACGACATCGTGCTCATAACGCCGAGCATCAGCCAGGCGGAGCGAATACTGGCCGACTTCGATAGCGTATGTAGGAACGTTGGACTGCAGCTGAATTTTACGAAGACGATGTTCACGAGGAACGGAAAAGTCTCTGATGCCCCACTCTCGCTCAACGGGACGAACATCTCCAAATGCTCCAGCTACGCGTATCTAGTTCGTGAAGTCAACATGGCCAACGACACATCGCCGGAGTGGGCAGGACGAAACGAACAACTTGGGGAGCTTTCAAGAGCGTCGAAGAAGTCGTGAAGAAGACGAAGAACGTCCGATTCCTTGTCCACCTTTTCGACTCCGCTGTTCTTTCTGCACTAATACACGTTAAAAAATAGGTTGGCCAACCACGCAATTCGTTCTACAGAGAACCGCTGGTCGAGAGCTGTCATCGAATAGATTCTGCAAGATGTCAAAAGACGGCAATCCCTAAACGAAGATATGACCCTCTCCAACTCCATCGAACGAGAATTTCAGACACGTGATAGGGACAAATGGAGACGTTTCTCGAACAATCCGATAATCAACGGAAGGAGAGATGACACAGGTGATAAGGACAAAGGACGGCGTCAGTCTATCCTTTTTGATATGCGCCACGCATTCTACTTTTACGTGATGTCGTGGAGATAATTCGAATGCGTATTAGGCCTAAACTGTGATTTCAGTGGCCAACCGATGTAAGGAATGCGTTTTATAACTCCCAACCAACTCTGGTATCGATTCACTAACTCTCGAGGGATGGAAGCCACTGAGACCTTTAAAAACAAAATGTCATTTTGCAAACCAAGTCAGACATATCTAAGGTTTGAAGAGACATTGAGTAACCAGTCAAAATTACATATTTGAAAGAGAAGTCGTTTTAAATTGAAAATTCAGCATTGCAGTGTGTCTTTAAAAGTATGACTACACTGTCTGAATAAACACAAAATCTTGTCATTTAATCTAAAGTAATATTTTTATGTTTATCCTGACGTTCTGGACATCAATGAGTTTTCCTACATATTATTTGGAAAGACTGCGCCGTGCACTCTTTCCCTGTAATGTGCGGTATATTGGAATGACACCGTTGTCGCGTTTATATGACTCTGAATCTAGAAAAAGCTGAAGAAATCACAATAGAAGAAATATACCACCATTCAGACTAACAGTAACTAAACTGTCTATCACTCAAACTTTACAATACTTTGGAGGAAGACACAGTATAATCACTTCATGCGAATTCTTTGCGTCGGAGCACTTCACTTCAATGCAACAAAAGTATTGTTCCGGCAAAAGGAGTAGTGATTATGGGTCCACTAAAAAAGTCAACACATTTCTTCTTAGATACCCTGAGTAGGAGTTTTTTACTCTATTTTTTAAACGGAAGGTTTCTGCTTGATTAAACTAAATGAAACAAACATTAATAAAATACACAAGACGGTCTAAGCTGGTAAAAGGAAGGAGAATGACACTGAAAGCTTACCCTCTGTTGTCGAGGTGAGACAGTATACGATCAACTAATCGTAAATGAGTAGAAGATGACGCCAAAACCACCGCATGATCAAGTGATATTCCCAACCTGGAAGGAAATCATCAGTCCAAAACCTTCAACAACAAAATCTATCAAGATGGAAACGCACCTTCCTACAACATCAATCAACCACATAATTAATCTGTCCGCAACTAAGTAAAAGTACACATCCGCTCCCATTGATGAGCAACACTCCTGAAAGTCTTTCTATGGCACCAAAAACTCGTAGATGCCGACACAAACACATACAAGCATAGACATATATACACGCAAAGGAGCACGACTCTTGCTCGTACTGGAATAGATCACAGCAAATTTTTCTAACTTTTCAAATGCCCATCATCACGCTACCATTGGGATTAAATCCAACGACTAGTAAAACTGATAAAAACTTGCAAGCGATAACAATAACGAAGATTCACATAAAATATCTACACCCGCGTCTTTTGGATCTTCAGGGCTGCAATGAAATTCTCTCTCATTAACAAAAGTGCTGTAAGTATTTCTAACCACCTGTTAGAGTATGCACCCACCCAGTAACGTGAAGGATTACGATGCCTGTTTTAGCGTTATTTTTAATAAACCCCTCAAATCATCAATTCAATTCAACAAATGAAAAACATAGATTAATAAAATGATGAAAATATAGTGTAAATATAAGGTCGTCGCGTCAAGTGCCCAATAAAGAGCTTTTAAGTACTTGAGACCTTTGCAATGACTCTCAACCTATGCCCTCCTATATTTACCATTTATCCTTCAAATAACTCCTGCACTTAACGCCCACTGTCAAACAATTCCAGTCAAATCTGGAGGAATCTTTTGTTGTGATCTAAATATTTCGGTACTAGTTGTCAGTTGCCGGTCTAACTGAAAACAGTGATGCAGCGTAAAGCTTGTAAACGACCGCTTGATTTAATTAAAATTTGGACTACTTCTGCTTCTGAATAAGTATGCACAAAAACTTACGCTGAGATATTTCTTTTTTAAAGCTGCGTCAAGCACAGGAAGCGGGAAGCCATCATACGTTGTCTCGGAGCCGCTGGGACAAAAAGAAATCGGTCGAATAGGAGGAGAGCGCCTGAAATGATGAATCGATCAGTTTATGTCGAATACAGCACCGCTAATGGTGTGTAGAACACTCGAACCTACAACTAGCGATATTTTTAATGCTTACCTTTCGTCCGCAGGTCTATTGCTAGTGCCTACTCGCCCACAGGAGGTTGACGAAGCATTGCCACCTCCGACACTTGTCCATGAAGTTAATCTACTGGGATCATCGATAATGTTCTCATAGTGTGCAAAATTTTGAGACATCTTCTGCTTCTCAACCGATTCATAGTATTCGTCTTCCATATTCTAAAAACTGGGGATAACAACATGCGAATGTAATCCAGAATAGTGCAATAGCTACTCGTACCTCTCGTTTAAACTGCTCAAGATTGGCATCAAAATCGAAATCCGTATTCAACAGCTCAAAATCGATAGGCTTGACCAACTCATCATTCCCGTTTGCTATCCGGCCGCGCAACTTTTTAGAGTCAAGCAAAGGGTCTCCACTGGGACCTGAAATATTGCTTTAAGCGAGTGAGACAAATAGACGTGCAGCACTTGGCCTACCTTTCGTCTTTCCACGGTTCTTTACCTTAGCCACAAGAATATCTCTTGCTACAGGAACCTGAGGCTCAAAACTTCGAAACTGAGGAGTTACCGACAACGCTATGGGGTGATTATGGATCTAAATCACGTTAAGGTAAGAGACGAACATTGAAACTCGTCAGAAAACTACAACACAATGGAACATTTGAAATAAATGCACTAAAAGGGTGCAAAAAACTCCATTTAAGAACTGACATGCTCCGATTCAGATCTCCTAACGCGGCGATTTCTTGTCCTTGGTTTAGGAGCACTATCGTTTGCCGCGCTAAAAACGATTTAATTAACAAGTTTTTTTAACTTCAAAGTAGTCAGAACCAGGAGGAGAAAGATACAACAAGTCCAACAATCGTCTATCTTTCATGGAACTGGCAATATAGCGTTTTATGAAGCAACGAGTTTTCACTGCCGCACTCCAAAGTTCAGCAATTTCGGTGCTTACAGTAAAACGAACCCACGCGCGAAAAATTACTGTTTTAGTAGGGTTTCTTAGTGGAGTTGAGTTTATGTTCTCCTCCACGTCAGGGAAGATGACTGAGGAAGCGAACGAGCTCCAGGATATGGTCAATTTTGACACAGGTGTGGTGGGTGGACCACACCGAGAGGTTCATTGTATGCGCATGGGCCCGTTCCTCCATAAGAACCGAGATTTCTTGCGAATCGAAAGAACAAAGCGATACTACATTTGCGGTACTCCACTAACAAGATAACTGTCTGAACGGTACGCCGGAACGGCAAGAACGAGTACTATAGGGAGAATCCCCGTCCTCCAAATAGTAACAGAACATGTTTTGTTTTTTGCCGAATCCTTGAGGCAAACGAGTACGAGGGTGTAATGGTTAAGGGTCCGCAGAGCGAACTCTGAACGGCAGCGCAAGATCCCGGTGTCGTGGACTGGGTGGCGCAGTGGTAGGGGGCAGATGTTCGTGAGGTCTAGGGTTCGGTTCCCATGCTACGTCGCGTTTTTGAACTTTTACCATAGTATCGGATTTCCATATCTGAACTTGTTTTTGGAGTGTGCTGCTGTAAGATGTTTTTATTGCTTATTATTTGTCAACATTTTTTTACTGGGTTGGGTTTCTAAAACTTGGGTTTAATTACCCAAGTTTGAGGTACTCGAACGACCGCTGGCAGTTGACTCGATTCTGGCTTCTGCTGTTCGTTACTGGCTGACTTCTTCGGACTGTGGTATTCTGTGGCGGACTGAATCCGACTGCTGCTTCTGTGTTTATCTGTGGCGTGTAATCTTGTGGCAGGGTTGCAATCTATCTCGGTTCAGTTCTTGCCACTGTGAAAGGTCATTTGCTTCCTCTGCGACACCTGCCGCGCTTTTCTTCCTGTATTTAGAGACGGTGACGGTTTATTATGGCATCGACTATTTCCAACAGCAACTCGTCGCCCATGGACGCTATGGCCGATGTGGACTTCGGTATGGGTGCGTCGTTGGACAAGCACGTGCGACAACTCCTGAAGGCTAAGTCCATACCGACTTGTATCAAAAACGTCATTGAAGAACTGGTTTCGCAAATGTCTCGGTTGTACCGTGATAATGTAAATCTTCGATCTGAACTGGATTCACTTAAGACTTCTGCTGCACAGGTAGAAGGTCCTGGTCAACTTGTCCTGAGCATTGATCATAGTGATGTTAATTCCTCGCTACCGGTGGCCGCATCTCAAACTCATGTTCCAGTTGATAAGTCGATTGTCTCATATCATGAAATAGAGAGAAGGCGTTCTATAGTCATTGGTAATATTCCGGAAGTAGCGTCTAGTAACTTTAGAGAGAGGTTGAACTACGATTATCATAGTGTATGCAATGTACTAGATTTCCTAGGAGTTGAATGTAACCCTCTCACTGTCTACAGGCTAGGTAGGCCTCTCAGAGGGAAAAACAGACTGATTAAAGTTGTTCTACCGTCAGCAGTGTTTCAGAGAATGGCGGTCAGGAGGGCTCCGCGCCTCCGTCACTTCGTTAATGGTAGAGTTTTCCTACGGGAATCTCTGCCACCAGAGGTGTTGCGGAGGGGTGGGGTACGGGGTTCTACTGGCGGCAGTAATAGTGCTAGTGCTGGGGTAGTGAGTCCTAGTGACGCACCACCACAAGCCACGACTGCCGCCAGGGACTCCTGGGCCAGCCCTTCAGGCCTTCCACGTCCACGGTGATGCTGCTGAGGCAAATTCCTTCATCAAGTGTCTGTATGCGAACGTCAGGTCTGTATCTAGGAATAGACACTACATCAGCCTAATTCTGGGCAAGTGTTTTGATATTTATGCATTCACAGAGACCTGGCTTAAGCCATCCATTACCTTCTCCTCGCTTTTTGGAAATGATATGTCTGATTACGAGATAATTAGGTGTGACCGTGTAGCTAAAACCGGAGGAGGGGTTGCATTTGTATGCAATCGCTGCCTTAGGACTTCCGTTGTGCTGTCGAATTCAGTTAATAATGGGTTTGAGTTATTGTGTCTTGATGTACTTAGTGTAAACTGGGCGGTACGGCTAGTTTTGGTCTATCGGGCACCTTCCTGCGATAGGAACTTGACTGATCGTCTGTTTAATATCATTAGTGATCTAATATCCAATGATCTGGAATCGGTGGTACTGGGCGATTTCAACATGCCTGACTTCTATTATCCCGCTGACAGGGCCGTGGGTACGGGTGTAGCCTCAAGTTCTTTGGGGTTACAAAACCTTGTAAGCTCTCACGGCCTTCTCCCCCTCGTTCGGGAAAGTACTAGAGGCGACAACATTCTTGACCTTGTACTTGCCAGTATGGATGGGTTGGTAAATCACCTACGTGTAGGACCTCCCATTGGATCCAGCGATCACAATAGTATTTCCTTTGTCATCGCTGGGTTCAAGGGAGCCACCAAGCATAGTGCTCTTGTATCACGTAGACTGTACTCACATGCTGACTATGATGCAATTCGTATTTTTCTGTCACAGGTTAGATGGATTGATTTATTTGAAAGTCAACCCGATGTCAATTCGAAATATGAGCTGTTCCTCATGGTACTGCAAAAAGCTATCGATATTTTTATTCCCATTAAGAGAGTTTCGTCGGATAGTGTTGCCCACCTTCCAGCTTATCTGTCCAGTATGGTAAACCATCGTGAATGCTTATTCCATGAAGCTAAGCGAACGGATAATTGGGAAACTTTTGACAAGTATAACGCCGAGTTTGACAACAAACTTCGAAAATTTAACAACTACTTAGAAGCTAAAGCTGTTGAGTCTGTAAACCCTCGCAAGTTTTATAAGTTTCTGAACTCTAGACTTCAAGACAGAAAAGGCATCGGTTGTCTTAGGGGAGAGAATATGGATGCTAATACTGATCACACTAAGGCTGAATTGTTGGCTAAAGAATTCGCTAAGGTCTTTTTGAAAGATGATGGCATCTTGCCTGCTGAATCTCGCTGTGAACATACAGTGATGGAAAGCTTTCCATGGTTTGACGGGCTTACGTTGTTGCGTCTTCTCAAAGGTTGGCCACCCTCCTCCTCAGTCACTCCTGATGAGGTACCTTTTAACTTCATTCAGAAGATTGCTGATGTCATTTGTGCCCCTCTGGCTTATATTTTCAATCAGTCTCTTATGTATTCTCAGGTCCCAGCGCGCTGGAAGCACTCTTATGTCACTCCAGTTTTTAAAAAAGGCGATCCTTCTAAACCGGAAAACTATAGACCAATCAGTATCACTTCTAACTTATGTAGGCTCTTTGAGAAAGTTCTTAAGGAACACATACTGGAGTTTGCTTCCAAACATGGAATTCTACCTGCCGCACAGCATGGATTTATGCAAGGTCGGTCGGTTGAAACGAACCTTCTAGAATGTATCAATGACTGGGGTGAGGCCTTGGACAAGAATTTGAGTTGTGATGTCATCTATTTTGATTTCTCTAAGGCGTTTGATCGAGTATCACACAGGAAACTTGTGTCCAAATTGTCTATGCTTAACTTTCACCCAGTTATAGTGAAATGGATTGGAGAGTTTTTAAGCAATCGAACATTCCAAGTGCGTCTGGGGCAGTCCCTCTCTGGGGTCAAAGCCATCTCCAGCGGCGTGCCTCAAGGAGGTGTCTTATCGCCAATCTTATTCAATCTTTACACTGCTGATTTGCCAACAATCATAGAACCCACTGGGGTCAAGGTCAAGATGTACGCCGACGACATTAAGTTGTATAAGGTAATTGTAGATTCGGAGGATGTTGGAAGGCTTCAGGAGGCGGTGGATCTGCTCGTCCAGTGGAGTAAGAGGTGGCAGCTTCCGCTGTCTCCGAGTAAAACTGTGTACATGTCCCTTTACCAGGGCCGTCCCCCTGACTCTCGTGAGTACCATATTGACAATTCTCCTATTGAGGCGGTGAGTAGCGTCAAAGATCTTGGTTTCCACTATGACGCTAAACTGGATTTCTCCGAGCACGTGTCTAATTGTTGCAGGCGCGCCCAACATAGAACCTATCAGATTTTCAAAGGTCTGACTACCAGGAATAAGGCTGTTTTGATACGGGCTTATAAGTCGTATGTGCGTCCGTTAGTGGAGTCTTCCACTACGGTCTTTTCCCCCAGTAGGAAAAACCTGATCAATGCGCTGGAGAAGGTACAGAATAACTTTACTCGCAAAGTGCTTATACGTACTGGCGGCTTTTTATACTCCAGGGTACCTAAAGCCACGATAAGGAATAAATACCTAGGTCTCCATTCTTTAACATCTCGTAGAAAAATCTTTGATATTTGCATGGTCTACAAGTTACTCCATCAACCGCGTTATAGGGAGTCCAGGTTTTTTACAATGCGAGTTTCTCATACTAAGGGAGAGCATGAAAAGATTTTCCTTCCCTGCCCTAGGAGCAGGTTTAAGGTAGGCCTTTTTCCTCATAGGGCTGCAAGCGCGTATCTTAGGGCAGCGAAATGCATGCGATCCTCCTTTTCTCTGGAGCAGCTTAAGCGGTCAGCTCAAAAGTCGTTGCTGAGTTACGAGGCTTAGTACTGAGGTATCTCCTTTCTTTCTTTCTTTTCCTTAACTATAGTTTGCTCGGGTAGTGGGCTGTGTTGTGCTATTTTTGATTGCAGACCTGATGCCACGTCACTCGATTTGTGTTGTTCTACGGTTTTTTACAGAGCATGTCTCTCTATGTTGCGTTTCGGTTGTAACTGTCCTATTGCTGTGTTTGTTTATCTAACGGCCGCGCTTATCGCGTACGTATTGAATAAATAAAATAAATAAACATCTCGTAATTCACCAGCAATGTCCAAAATATAGCAAATGCGATTTTGTATGAAACTTCTACTTTTACTTTTACTTCAGTGTCAATAGGTGAATGACCACTCGAGGGTTAGCAGACATTGTAGAGTCAGTGTTGGCGGCAGCAGCTTGTTACAGCCGCGCGACTTTGTAAGCATAACAGAGGCGAGAATATTGATCGAGGTGGTAGGTCAAATTGAAGATCATGTGGTCCCCTCCTACACTGTGAGTACACTGGTGGCACTCACCGACACTAATAGATTGCATTTGAAGCATTTTCTGGCATTCCGCCGCTGTTTCATGTTGTTCCTGTGTCAACATTTCTTACATTGACAATGAGAACAATCTATTGGAGTAAAAGTTTCATACAAAATCGCATTTGGCATATTTCGGGCATTGCTGGTGAATTACGAGATGTCGACAAATAATAAGTAATAAAAACATCTTACCGCAGCAAACTCCAAAAGCAAGTTCAGATATGGAAATCTCTATGGAAATTCGATACTATGGTAAAAGTGCAAAATCACCACGTAGCATGAGAACCGAACCCTAGACCTCGCCAACATGAGGCGTGCCCTCTACCACTGTGCCGCCCAGTCCACGACACCAAGATCTTGCGCAGCCGTGAAGAGCTCGCTCTGCGGAACCTTAACCATTACACCCTCATACTCGTTTGCCTCAAGGATTTGGCAAAAACAAAACATGTTCTGTTAATATTCGGAGGACGGGGATTCTCCCTATAGTACCCGTTCTTACCGTTCCGGCGTACCGTTCAGACAGTTCCCTTGTAAGCCAATTTCTGCATTTGCCATTGTCACAGACAAGAATTACCTTTCTTCAATGGAAAATTCCTCGCCACCCGTTTCCTCAACCTTGAGGTCACTGTTGTCGGTTTACTTCAAAATTCAAACACACTCGCCTCTGTCCTTCTTCGCTTGTCGAACTCAATGAACTTTGCTTCCTTTGCGACAAGGCACTCTTCGACTTGGTCTGCGACGCATTGACGGGCCTGAATCAAAAAAATGTTGGCATTTCGCCCATAGATAATTAAAAGAATAAAATAGTGCATCACACATACCGTGGCTGTGCTGCGGCCACACGATTCCGGTTCTGCGAATTTGGTGCAACAGAGACTGAAAGAGCAGTGATAGTACAGAATTCCAACAATTCGACCCTTCATGCTAGCGTTGCTTGAGAGAAGTTCACTTTATATGACTTTTGATATTACAGGTAAAATTTGAATTGAAATTTGAAATTTTGAATTTAATTTTCTACCATCCTTTTCTTAGTAAACCCCTAACCAATATTAGTAATAGATCCAAGAATGAAGTAATTACACCTACCCAGGCTTAGCGCGGAGAAAAGCAGTGGAACTGGTCCTTGCTTGTTTTGATTTCGTTGAATAGCGTACAAATCCATTAACTGCGCAGTGAGCTAACATGGTAGAAGACAAATATCACGTGAACGCTTCACTGCTCTGCCAGCTAGCACCTTCAGAAACCCGCTCTTTGACGGTGATCCCACAAACTTTTGCGTTAAAAATGTCGGAACTCGTCCTATTTCTAGAATAGGATCTAATACGTATTATTGGAACAGGGCTCTGACATTTGCGGTTGAAATAACACGGCGAACTTTCGGCGAAATTTTCAAAGACTAACAACAAAGACATATTGTGTCGAAACCTAACATAGATAAAAAGGTAAGACATGACCAAGTCTTACATTCCATTGTGCTCTTGCTCCTGTGAACCGAGGTTCCGTTTTGATTGGCACCGTTTACTTTCCGTGCGTTCTCCTTCTTCTCAGAAGAAGAGACAGCTTGTGCTTCATCCGCCGGTTGTGCAGCTTTAAGCACCTTAAGACTCACTATTTGCGAGCCATTCAGCGTCATGTTCTTCCCGAGAGGGACGCCTTCCCTGAAAAGGTTGATGTCACATAGGTTGTAACCATTACTGAATTCGATTGGACAGCTCACTTGAAGGCGGATCCTAAAACGATGTCTTTCGAGTCAGCATCGAGTGATATGAGCCGCCCCTGGTAGTAGCCGAACTCCCCGCAGTCCACTGATATGACACTTCCGAGGCAATTCGTCATACTGGCAGGTCTTCAGTTCAGCAAATATCGAAACTTTACAACAACTTCTAAAACGTAATCCAGCAAGCAGGTAGGGGACATAACGGAATCAACGCAAGTCGGTAACCGAGGACTTGACCAGGATTTCAGCATCTTCAGTAAGCACACATCATCTTCACTTGCAGCACAACACCTCGAAACAAAACACGCATTAGCACGAATCAAAAACACAGAGATCAGGCAATGTAGTCAAGTGGACGGTTGAAGCCTCCCTTTCTGTTCATGTACTGACGATATCGCCGCGGCTTATTGATTTTTACCGCACCATCGTAATTAACGTGCACCTGAAAAAAGAACTTCAAAATTTCGCTGATCTACTAAATCAATAAACTTCGCTAATTGTAATAATTTATTCGGAACGAGATAACGTCTATCCTTAAGTTACACTGCTGAACTACAGTGACAATACCTAGATATATTTCTGAAATCGAACCACACTGAAGACACACCTTTTTATTTTTTGTTGTACTGAATCCCGTGAACCCCATCAGCGCCGCGACGTCTTGCTCACAGTTCACGATTTGATCGAGAGAAATTGGCTCTGAAGTGAACAGAAAATAAAAATAGAACATTGCGCAATGAGAAATCAAAAAATCCACATAACCAAAACCAGCAAGTTATTTGAGAGCTATGCATACAGACGAAAATGAGCGAAATGTGGATTTTGCAAATCACGCTCGTGCTCCAAAATTCCCTTTAGGGAAGAGCTCTATGGCAAGCGTATAGAGCTCAACAGCGGCGAAGCTTTTAGTATCACTGCGTAACTCGATCCCCAAACATTCAACCCCACCAACATCAATCCCACTTTAGAAATAGGAGTTTCGGTAGGAAGTCACCGACATGAAACACTAGCATGCTTCAAAGGCTAGTCTGACCCTAAGCAGTAATACGCTGTAGTATGAATTGTTCCTGTTGTAATTCCATTCAGTTTTAGACTGACAGACACCCTTTTGAACGGCTCAAGAGGTAACATTTGCATAAGCCAAACGAAAAAACCTGTTCTTCGCTATAATCCGCTCTAAAGCGGTGGTGGGTAATAAAAGCCTACAGGCTGTTAGGTGTTAGGCACTTAGCAGTACCCATCAAATGCGAACAGCATATCGCATGGCCATTTAAACGTAACTCGACACAGCGACGTTAAGAAAACACGGTTAACAACACGAAAGAATAAGAAAAATGAAAATCCTGCTACTACTACAAAACCGAAACCAGAAAAATTAAAACCTTGAATATGCGCTTCTCGTTTTCGGCGATCATGAGGACTTCTGCTGTCTCGTCCCTTCTTCCCCTCATCTCGACTCTTACGCTCCCTGCTCCGACTACGTCGTCGATCATGTGGGCTCCTTAAAAAAGGCCGCAATAAAGTAGTATTATGAAACGCTGATTAAATCTCACCTGCTTCGGCTTCGCTTCTCCCTGCTGTGCCGCCGCTTCGGTACGCGATCGCGGTCGTCGCGATCTTTGTCCCTCTCGCGGCTTCTGTCACGAGGTTTCCTTTCCGCCGAACGAGAACGACGACGACGCTCTAGATGTTAACACTAAACTGCTGTATTGAAAGAAGTCCGTTGAAAGACAAAAAGCCGACAACTTTCAAAACTCACCGCGACTCCTGCTGCGGCTCCGTGCCATTGTTGTTTGTCTACGGACCTAAATGTAAAGATATCGAACCTCTACGGCGATCGACAACTGCGATTATGCGGAACGAATTTGCGAATCAATTGCAGTCAATGATAGGGATCAATAGTAAGCCTGAAGGATCGCCCTGGCTTAGCTCGCGCGAAGAAAACCTGGTCGGCGCGAGTTGGAAAAAGTCACCATATCCCATAAATTCGCCTGACGAGGAACTAGAGCGGTTATTCCCTTGTGTAAACGCCGTGTTCGGTTAAACTCGCCTCTGTAACAAAGCACAAAGAGCGAAGAAATCCACCGAAGGACACGTATCGATTGTTGTTGTTCACCTGCGCCCCTATTCACCGTTAGGGAATGGGCGCCCGTCATCAGAAAAATGATAGCCGTGAGCGTTATTACTATACGAGGCATGAAAAAGGACAGTTCAGCTAGAGGTCACATTACAATTACATCTTTTTTGGTGAAACATATACACAGCATGTCAATGAGCTAGACAGAGACAATTACCGTCATTTAATAGAACATAGGAAATGGAAGGCGGTGAGGGAAAGGTATTCGCATGAAGGAAAGAATGGCAAGGTACAGTTTCAAGGAATAACTTCAGCAGTGAAACCAACAAACTGCCAGTTTGCCTACATCCCGGAGTATACAGAGTGAACTAACGATAAGGGATAAAAAGATATAAAAGTTGGCGTTAGCCGATCCGTTTGTGGGATGCGCCACTTTTTATCGTTCTTCGAGATATCGTAGGCATTTTGAATGCGTCATTGGCCGCCGCGCTGTAGCGCAGTTGGTGGAGCCGGCTGCGGCGTGTAGTGCATTTAAGGTTCTTGGTCCGAATTTCCCGCAAAGGTCCAACCAAGGCTTCCATTCCCTCGGGGTAAGTTAATTGGGGATCAGTCCTAGGAGAAGGAGGTACACCAGTCTTGACAAGGCGACAAAACTGAGAGGGACTAGTTGACAAAGACACCGGGAGATGGCCTACGAGAGGACCATCGTTTGCAATCCAGAGCCAGGACAAGCTACACTGATTACCGTTGTTTCGCTTCTCTAGTGAAGCTCTTCCGCTCTAGGATAGATCCTGAATTTGCACCAGAACTGTTTGAGAGAAATAAAACATTGGCTTCTACATCAGCTGACAACCATTCACTGTATACGCCAATACGCCTCCAAACGATTTAGGCGTAAACCATAAGATTACGTTTGCATACTTCTCCGATACCAGTTCGATAGGCACAGGCTCGTTATGTCTGGCTGACGTTGACAAACAAACTTCACTGGCACTAGCGGCACTCGCACATCCATCAGGTTATCAAAGGTGGGAAGGTGTCGCTCAGATTGACTTGCCTAAAGCTGTAATTGGTCTTGCCTCTAGCTCATCCTTTGTAACACTTGCATCTTTGTTAAAACGATAGTAAAGGATAAAGGATAAAGGACGGCGTTACTCAATCCCTTCTGGGATGCGCCAGCGCATTCTACTTCTACGGGATGTCGTGGAGGCGACATGAATGCGTATTTGGCCATACAATGACCTGCGGTGGCCAGCCGATGAACAAGTCAGCGCTCTATCCTTCCCAGACAAGTCTGGTACCAATTCACCGACCCCGGAGGGATGGAAGGCTTGGTTGGCCTGGGCGGGAAATCCGAACCAGGAACCTGGTATCGGGTGCACGCGACAGTCGCGCCTCCTCAGACTGCGCTACACCCGCCGTCAAAACGATAGTATCAGTGGATAATCGTCTAATCCCTTTTTTAACTGAAAAAGTCACTACTACTGTTTGGGCTGGTAGTACGAACAGTTTTTCGTCGCGCGCGCGGCGGCCACTGCCACGCGCGACGAACGGCCACTGACGCAGGGCTCTCTATGTGGGCTGTTATGTGAAAATGTAACTCTAACAAGCTCCAGAGGTATGCTGTATTGTAGCTAGATATGTGACCTTTAGAAATGGAGCTTCTTGTCATAAGGGGACACTCAATCTTTTCGCAATGGAAATAATTGTCTACTTCTTCGATTAGACCATCTAATTCCCTCTCGAAATATCGATTTTCTTTGAATAAGTGCACCGGAGGACTTTCAAGTAGCTGAGCAGAAGCAGCAGAAAAGGTCTATACAGTTGCAAGAGCACTAGACTCAGTGACTCTAGCAGCCCTCACTCTGTATACGTCGCGCCTGCCGCAGCTGTCGCCGCGCTTCCGTAAGTTCAGCTTGTTCTACTAGTTCTCCTCGTTTTTGTTCCAACACCATGAGCACGACCCTTTGACGTAAGCGTAAAAAACTAGACAAAAATAAACACTTGACAGAAGTACTCTTAAGCACATATCCAACACGACTCCTCTAAGAACAAGGCAACAAGTGTCCTAACCATCGTCGTTCACTTAATGCCACATGCCCAAAAAGTGCGAGTCTATATGTGCAGGGAGGGTTCGCCAGGTGTGTTCTCCATAACTTTAGCCTAGAATCATCAAGCCTAAGTGCCTTTCTCTATAATGTACACGCAATTGTGCTTAGGAAATCTCTTTCAAACGAGTCACAACTAAGAAGCAACATTGGAAAAGGTCCCGTTTCACCACTTTCTTCAGATGAGCCCTTCTTTTATGCTCCTCCCGTGGTTCTTCAGTGAAAAAGATGAGTATAAAATAAGACATCGTTTAACTCTGTTGATAGTACTTATATTTATCTTTAATTTTAATTAATTAAATTCGAACAATGAGCTTGTATAATCAAGAGCTAGAAAAGGAGATAAATATTTATCAAATTCTTCATACTAGTATTTGTTGTTACTTAAATGAAAGCTAGTACGTTTGGTTTCACGGAATCACTTAAATATTACAATGTGAGGAGGAAGAACTCATTGCAGTTAAAAAGGAAGTACTTAAAGCTGTTTCTTAAAGTTTTCGTACGGATTCTATTGAAGTCATAAAAGGGAGGGAAAGTGGACCTACCTCACGACGACCCCGATCACGTCCGAAAGCTACAATCACCTTAGATTATAGGTGCTCCGCATTTCAATAGTCCGTCTAAGTTCATTGTTAACAGAGCTCTCTTGAATGATTTGCGGAACTGCGACAGAGCTTCACCCTCGCTGTTTACCAAGGGATCGTGTGAGGGTGACCGAATAGATGGAACTGAGACTCCAGAAGGGTCCAACGTCTGGCCCTGTTTATGAAGTAAAGAGCAACTAAAGAACCCGAGAAAGAAGTCCGTGATCCCGTGCGTGAGAACGCGAGGAGCGAAAAATCGGGAATCAGCGCGTGCGGACGGGTGCGATACTATTAAAACGATCCGTTCGCGGCGGCGCGGCGACTGATGCCGCTCTGCGCGACGTAGGCCCCTGGCATACCAACGCCGACACTACGCCGACGAAATTGCCAACAGGTACGAAATGCGCCAGAGTTGCGCTCCAAAGCATAGGGATGGTCGATCCGGGGAACAGTTGTCCTGCCCCATCGCAACGACGCGTCGCATGTGGGTGCCACACCGACGACGACCATCGCAGCGGGACTGCGACGCGCCATCGCAGTGCAAAGCACTGCGATGGCCTGCGATGGTGTGATGATTTCTCTGTGGCCGTTGACCATTCCGCGCTAATAACGCGCTCCAGCGCCAACGATCGTCGACGAATCGCACCGTGCCGCCAATGCGACGTCGGCAGGGTCTCTCCCGTCGGCGTAGTGTCGGCGTTCGTCGGCGTTGGTATGCCAGGGGCCGTACACGCCGGCCGGCGCATTGACCTCATCGCGCGGGCGGCGACCGCGCCGCGATCGCGACGAATGACTATTATCGCTCTGGAGGCCTACTTTTCTGCATTTTATTCAACTATTCTAGGTGAAGTGGGAAAGCTGAGGAAATTAATGCAATGGCAGAACAAGTAAAGCTGCCATGATAGAACCGTAGCAGTAGAATGTCATTATGACAGTGGTTTGTTCAGAGAGATACTTGCAAAGCCTTGGAGATTGCCTTTGTGCTTGAGGATACACGGACCGATGGTTAGCAAGTTGAAGTAGTCAAGGGTATAAAATTATCCCATCTGGAATCGTTTGTTTACATGTCTGAGTGTTATATTCCCCCAAATTAAACTAGCAAGGGCTTCTGCGAGCGCACCAATCCTATGCTGACGAAAAAAACGACAACAAAAAGACGAAATCTATGATAAGCAGTTCGAAGCACCTCTGCAGGTCCTCAAGCATTTGTGTCTCTGAATTGGAAGCTGTTAAGAACTTCACAAAAAACGTTCTGGGAAATAGAGAAGGACGTATATCTAAATGTGGGAAGTGAGGAACTGTTTGACCTAACTGGGCATGCTACCCTAACACGATTTGATTGAGATATGTACTAGGAAAATCATTGTTTCCTGCTAATATTCGAAAAAATGACAGTACTTTTACACATCGGGCCTTTCTGCTGTATAATTAATGTATTTTAAGAAGACAGAAACGTTTCCTTCGCATCTCATTTTGAGTTTCTTCCACTGATAAAATACCGCAACAGTCTGATGTGCTTGAACTCAGCAATAACTTAGTGGTTAGCAGTAGAGCACAGCAAGTCGATGGAAGCATAGGTTACGTATTTCTGGAGTTCCACGCAGAATCTCGAGCTTAACAGTGGCTACATTCCGCTCCAACGTCAACTTGCAAGGGAATCGGTAGGAGCTGGGTCCTCCTTCTGTTCTGCTCTTGAACAAAAGATTCCTTCCCACTCCTATTACAGTTTCCCTACACACGTTCTATCGATTGCGCTCTGTTAAGAACCGCGTCTTGCGAGCCTCATCATTGCAAGAGACCGACGGCTATTTAGCGAGCAATGGAGGGTCCGAAAGGTCAATTAGTGATGCCTGGCCTAGAAAGCGAACAGATCGGCAGGAAAGAAATCAACAGATTGTTAGGGACCACATCATGAGTGAGGCTATCTGGCCAGGCACATTTACTTTTCATACTTAGATTTTTGTAATTAGAAGACGTTAGTATCCCATTTGTCCTTCACAGTAACAGAATTTATTTTGGTGAACTCTCCACAACTCAGACTGTTAGCATGAAGAGAGTTTAAAAATTAAGGTGAAAAATGATTATGGAAATTATTTATAAAAACCCGATATCTGACGATCATGTAATGTAAGAAGGGAAAATGTATTGTAATGTATTGCAATGAGAAAATGGTTGCCTCGATAATAAGTTTAATACAAGAAGGGCGCTAAGGGGCTCAAGAGAAGTTACATGCGTGTAAGGCGGCTCTACACGACATAATGTGTTACATCTAATTAAAAATTGCAGCACTGGTGTGTTCTGTCTCTGTGCTGAACTGAGCTTACTACTGATGTAAATGGGCTTCCAAAGAAGCGGTCAACCAGTGAATACAGGGTGATCCCGGTTACAGCGCCTCTAAATGAACATAATAAGGCATAAGCATGAGATATGAAGGAGAGTGTAAGCATGAGGAGTGCAAGAGGAACTTCTGACAGCTTTTCTCTCCAAAAATTAAGGTAACTAAACAAGGATTAGACGTTTTCCCCTGACACTACGAGAAATGAGTCGGAAGACGTACCAAAATGGTATAATTACATCCTTAAATCTACATGGAACGTGAAACTACAGCCCTACACCGAATCCATGGCTCAACCCGCCGCCATTTGCAGGCTACACAGACAGTCGTCGCGTCTGCGGCGCTCGGCGCGACCTCTGCGGTGGAGGTCGCCGGCCCTGCCGCGTGCGCCGCCGCGCTCCTCGGCATCCATCGCCGCAAACGCGACGATAATCGTTTTAAAAGATACCCCCCCCCCCCCCGTGCGGACGTGTTGTCAGGTCGACCTCGATTCGCGGGGCAGCCGCGGGTCGTGTGAATGCACACCGCACGGTCCCACAGTATCCACGACGGAGGTGGTTTCAGGGGTCTGGCAGAAAAGGCATGCACGTCATGCTCGGCACGAGAAAACAACCGAAACACACGAAGACTATCAGCGTGTGAAGGCAACCAAAGAATAGCGAAGAATGGTGATGACGTCATCAACCCACTTTCTATTGATCGAAATAGGCGGGGCGATTACGGGTCCCACAACGATCGCTCGAGCTTGCCCGAAAGAATAACGGGCAGCTCGCCCCCGAGCCAGGGTCAAGCTTGAGGTTCGGGAAGGGGGGGGGGGTGCAATCCCTGTCAGGGGGGGCCAGTCCATTTTAACTTCTAAAGAAATGCAACATGCACCACAACATATGAATGTATATATAAATATGCTTACATTATCAATTTCTGTCATTCCAATACCAAAATCAGCTTTCTAGATTGCTTTCCTAGTCGGTGGGACGAAGTAATGAAAACACAGCAAATTCAACAGAAACCTGTAACAATTACAATACTAAAAAGCCACTAAAACACGTTAAACCAACGTTATTACCTTAATCGATTAGTACATTGCGGTTTACGATTTCTTTCCAAAACAAATAGAGTTTTGGATTACAGCCGTGCTGCCGTGCATAGTGCCCCCCCCCCCTTCCTGCACCGTGCATAGCCCCATATTAAAACTTTCTCAATGTTTCAGCGGAACGCTCGGACATTTCCTAGTAAGGGAATCAGGTAAGTTAAGGCATTCATGTGTTGTATTGCATGTTGTATGTACAGATGCGTAGCTATCGTTAGCAACTCAATGGACTGCCCCCCCCCCCCCCCCTGACAGGGATTGCACCGGGGGGTCGTACTGCGGCCTCGTCTGGAGGGGGGGGGGTCGTACTCTCTCGGTTTTGGCAGAGGACTCTCTCCAAATTCAGGTTTTCAGATGATGTTTGCATCTATTAATAAGTTGTTTTTTCCAGGTGTGACTACGACAATGCGGAGATATACAAGCACTTGCGTTTCCTGGAGTTAAAAAATAGGATTGAATATCAAAAAAATTTTTAATGCCGATTACTGTGCAGTGAAAAATAAAGATTTCTTGTCTGCAGATTTATGGTCAATGAGAGATTTTCATTTTTTCAGATTTTCCCAGGACGTCATGGACACGGTAGTTTTCTGCCTGATGAGCGACATCTACTTCCAGAATTGCACTCTATAAAATTTCAAGTGTTAAATACTGAGGACGACCTAAGTGCTTTCCCTACAAGATTTTTGAAGCGCTCTTCGAGTCGATGACGGAATGGCAACCGAAGGACGGACTTTCTTGAAAAGTAATTTCTCTCCTGCAGGAAACAGCATCAGAAGATGAAATCGCACCCTATAAAATTTTAAGCCCGTTGGACACACAGTGATAAAACTATGTTTCTCTGAAACGATATTCTATATGATCAGACGTCTCGATTTACCGAAAAGATATCGACACACTAATCACATGGAACACGTTACTTTTAGAACCTGCCTTTTAAAGCATAGAAAACACATCTACTAAAGCTTTATGAATTTTCCAGGAGCCCCAAAAAATCTCCGTGTTACGGCAGTTTAATGCGGCTACTGCGTTCTCTGACATGACCAATCGCAATTGAAATATGGATGGACTCCTCGCTGGAATTTTTTTTTCTGCCTTCTGAAGGACAGGACGACAGAGAGTGGAATTGCATCATATAAAATTTTAAGTCATGCTTAACATACAATAAAAACTATGCTTCTCCGCTGCGATGACGATATGATTACGATGGATCGTAAGCAAAATTCTCGTTTTTCATGAAAAAAATATTTTTTTAGCCGAAGCAGACCACCCATACGAATAAAATTTTGCCAAAAAAAAAACTTCCAAGTCATGATCAATGCACAGTGAAAAAATCATGATTTTCTGGATCGAACAGGATGAATCGACCTCAGGTCGACTTTGCACCAACGTCATCGGAGCATGAAACTAAACGTTCACAAAAGGTTCATAACTCGGTAAGTTTTTCGTATTTTGAAAATTCTTCTAGCCTGTCAGGAAGAAGATAAAACGCTCTTTCTCACAGTGTAAAAATTTTTTCCAAAAAAGGAGTCGCCACGCGTGGCTGCTGGTTCGATTTTTGAGCGAAAAAAAAATGAAGTGGCTTCACAAAAATATTCATAACTTGACCAATTCTTCGAAGTTTCAAAATCCCGCTAGCTTTTCAGAAACTAGAGGAAGAGCCCTTTCTTGCTATGTGAGAATTAATGTCCAAAAATTCGGTCTTCATGCGCGGCAGGGGAGGTTCAATTTCGGCTCCATGTCGCGAAAATACGTACCGAAAATCGAACCCCCCCCCCCCGCCCCGCATGAAGATCCCTTTCTTGGAAATCGGTTCTTACATGGTTAGAGAGCACATTTGCTCTATTTTTTGATGAGCGAGCGGGATTTTTGATTTTCGAAAAAATAGCCGAGATATGATCAATTTTTGCAAGTCGTGAACTGAACCGCGGATCGACTCTTCGCCGTCGTCATCGGAGTGATCTCACAAAAATATTCATAACTCGACTAATTTTTCGAAATTCAAAAAGCTAGCGGGATTTTTGAATTTCTAAAAAATAACCGAGTTATGAATATTTTTGTGAAATCACTCCGATGACACCGGTGAAGGATTCAGTTCACGACTTCCGAAAATTGATCATATCTCGGCTATTTTTTCGAAAATCAAAAATCCCGCTCGCTCATCAAAAAATAGAGCAAATGTGCTCTCTAACCATGTAAGAACCGATTTCCAAGAAAGGGATCTTCATGCGGGGCGGGGGGGGGGGGGGTTCGATTTTCGGTACGTATTTTCGCGACATGGAACCGAAATTGAACCTCCCCTGCCGCGCATGAAGACCGAACTTTTGGACATTAATTCTCACATAGCAAGAAAGGGCTCTTCCTCTAGTTTCTGAAAAGCTAGCGGGATTTTGAAACTTCGAAGAATTGGTCAAGTTATGAATATTTTTGTGAAGCCACTTCAATTTTTTTCGCTCAAAAATCGAACCAGCAGCCAAGCGTGACGACTCCTTTTCTGGAAAACGATTTCTACACCACGAGAAAGGGCGTTTTATCTACTTTATGAAAAGCTAAAAGAATTTTCAAAATTCGAAAAACTTACCGAGTTATGAACCTTTTTGTGAACGTTCAATTTTATGCTCCGATGACGTTGGTGCAAAGTCGACCTGAGGTCGATTCATCCTGTTCGATCCAGAAAATCATGATTTTTTCACTGTGCATTGATCATGACTTGGAAGTTTTTGTGGCAAAATTTTATTCGTATGGGTGGTCTGCTTCGGCTAAAAAATATTTTTTTCATGAAAAACGAGAATTTTACTTACGATCCATCCTAATCATATCGTCATCGCAGTTCCGTCATCGCTGCGGAGAATCTTGTTTTTTTTGCTGTATCATGTACAGAGCTGGGGTTTTTTTAGCTCCATTTTCGTTTTTTATGACGTTTTCTTAGGATGGGAGAACATTATTTCCGAGAGAAGTCCATCGTCCATCCTTCCTTTTTCCGCTCCATAATCGATTCGAGGAACGCTTCAAAAAATTTATACGGAAAGCACTTTAGTCGTCGTCAGAAAGTAATACTCAAATTTTTGTATAACACAATTTCGGAGCACAATTTCAGATGCAAACGTCGCTACTTCAGGTAGAAGAATGTTCCGTGTCCATGGTGTCCTGAAAAAAAAACTCCATAAATTGAACAGTGATGATTGGAAACTGCTACCAGAAGATCTTTATTTTGAAGTGTCGAAAATAGCGTTCAAAATTTTAAAGAATTTTATTGTGTTTTGAAAACATTATTGATCAGCGAACTCGTTTCATTGTCCTCTTCAGTGCCGAAGCCGCACCTGAAAAGAAGAATCTATTAAAGAGATCAAACTGCACAAGAAACCTTGAAAAAAACAAGAAATACAAGAAATAGAACAGTGGAAGAGAGAGGGAGGGGGCCGTACAAATTCCGCTTCAGAGGGGGGGGGGTCGTAAATTTCCAGCAAAAATCGAACCCCACGCTTGATCCTGCCCCGAGCATGCTCATCGCGGAGGGGCAGATTCCAGAGAAGAAGGGGCCGGAGGGGCCAGTTGCACTGCGTCTCTGAATTCACGTGCATTTCATGCGCCTACTCGCCCAGGAGACGCAAATAGGGTCCGCCGCAGAGCTGTGTGGTATTTCCGTTTCCGTGTTCCGAATTCCGGTTTCCGGCCATTTTGGACTCTTCCGTTCCGTTTCGTGTTCCGCCTGTTTTTGAGCCGGAAGGCGAAAACGGAAATGGGCACTGTTCCACAGTTTTCTATTGAGCACAGTCATCTTATCAATTAAAAAGAGTTCTCCTTCATATAATTGTGAGAGCAATACTGTTCGACAACTCTAGTATTAATATTCTTAAAATTGGTTTGATTACCAAAAAAAACTCAAAAATGACAACGGCCGGGTGCAGGGCAAAATTAATGTGCCACAAAGGCTACGTATGTATTGTATGCTAAGAAAGTGCACTCAACATTTGAATGATCATGAAATTCTTCATCCATTAGTTACAAATAGCTGCAAAGACTTTTTAAGCGTTCAGCGCAGACCATGAAGCAAAAGTTCAGTGAAGGTTGTGCCAATCGCTTGTTTGCTCCAAGATTACACCAGCGTTCCGACCAAAGGTGCAAATTTCAATTTTTTGTTCCGTTAGGTGTGATATTCATCCATATGGAGCTATGCTGTTCATCCTACTATATATAAAGGAGCAAGCGTGTGTGTGTGTCACTGTGTGTGTCACACCGTCCGTCCGTCCCACTTTGAGTTGGGGCGCGGCAGCCGAACACGTCGGCGACCGCGCATGGCAAGCCGCAGACGTGCCGAACACGTCGGCGACCGCGCATGGCGAGCTGCAGACGTGCCGAACACGTCGGCGACCGCGCATGGCGAGCCGCAGACGTGCCGAACACGTCGGCGACCGCGCATGGCGAGCCGTAGACGTGCCGAACACGTCGGCGACCGCGCATGGCGAGCCGCAGACGTGCCGAACACGTCGGCAACCCTGCATGGCGAGCCGTAGACGTGCCGAGCACGTCGGCGACCGTGCATGGCGAGCCGTAGACGTGCCAAACACGTCGGCAACCATGCATGGCGAGCCGTAGACGTGCCGAACACGTCGGCGACCGCGCATGGCGAGCCGCAGACGTGCCGAACACGTCGGCGACCGTGCATGGCGAGCCGCAGACGTGCCGAACACGTCGGCGACCGCGCATGGCGAGCCGCAGACGTGCCGAACACGTCGGCGACCGTGCATGGCGAGCCGCAGACGTGCCGAACACGTCGGCGGTACAAAACTTCAGGCCTGGGGGTAATCGAGGTCGCTGAACACGAATCTGAAGTCGGATCAATCGATATCGATCGATATTATCGATTTTTTGAGGATGGCGTTCAAGTGGCGCGAAACTTCGGCCTTGGGGGTAATCGAGGTCGCTGAACACGAATCTGAAGTCGGATCAATCGATATCGATCGATATTATCGATTTTTTGAGGATGGCGTTCAAGTGGCGCGAAACTTCGGCCTTGGGGGTAATCGAGGTCGCTGAACACGAATCTGAAGTCGGATCAATCGATATCGATCGATATTATCGATTTTTTGAGGATGACGTTCAAGCGGCACGAAACTTCGGCCCTGGGGGTAACCGAGGTCGCTGAACACGAATCTGAAGTCGGATCAATCGATATCGATAGATATTATCGATTTTTTGAGGATGGCGTTCAAGTGGCGCGAAACTTCGGCCTTGGGGGTAATCGAGGTCGCTGAACACGAATCTGAAGTCGGATCAATCGATATCGATCGATATTATCGATTTTTGAGGATGGCGTTTAAGTGGCGCGAAACTTCGGCCTTGGGAGTAATCGAGGTCGCTGAACACGAATCTGAAGTAGGATCAATCGATATCGATCGATATTATCGATTTTTTGAGGATGACGTTCAAGCGGCACGAAACGTCGGCCCTGGGGGTAATCGAGGTCGCTTAACACGAATCCGAAGTCTACCAATCGATATCGATCGATATTATCGATTTTTTGAGGATGACGTTCAAGCGGCACGAAACTTCGGCCCTGGGGGTAATCGAGGTCGCTTAACACGAATCCGAAGTCTACCAATCGATATCGATCGATATTATCGATTTTTTGAGGATGGCGTTCAAGTGGCGCGAAACTTCGGCCTTGGGGGTAATCGAGGTCGCTGAACACGAATCTGAAGTCGACCAATCGATATCGATCGATATTGTCGATTTTTTGAGGATCGCGTCGAGGAAGATCAGCCGATCCATCTCGATTAACATAATGGTCAGAAGGCCTAGGAAAGAATAGGAAACCCGTAGCGGCCATGGCGTCCTATTCTCGGGGTTTGGGGGCGAAGCCCCCAACCAGTCGTAGGCGGCCGCTAGGCCGCCGAACGACTGGTTTTTTAATGAAGCATCACGAATATCGGCACTATTGTACTTTGGGGACTGCAGGGGACGAGGAGGGGTCGAAAAAAATTTTCGCCCAAACTTCGCCTAGGGGGTTATTTGGGGTGCTGATCACGAATCTGACATCCGTTTTTCGTTTTACGCTGGAGTACGGTAGGCTACGGTAGGTCCGAGTGACTAAGGCTGCCAAGGTCATGGTCAGCGATTGCGAGCAATCCCATCCTTCTAAGCCATTTCTGGAAATCGGCTGCGTCCATGTTTAGCTTGTCAAAGACGTCCTTCAGCTTGAAGTCGCGCAGTTCTTCCTGGCGGCTGTTGTGGAACAGTGCCTGGAGGACCATGATGCTTAGGGCCTGTTCATACTTCGCGACAGCAGCGACAAGAGCGCAGCGCGCGCGGCGTGCGCAGCGTGCGCAGCGCGCGGAAGTATGAACAGGCGACAAGAGCGACAAGAGCGACTGGGGCGACAAGAGCGACAAGAGCGACTGGGGCGTCGGGCATGGAGTGGTGTACGTAATTGCACCATATTTGTGGCGCCAAAGCGCTAAGCAGTTTAGTGAGCTCCTAAAATATCGGAAACTGAAAGAGACAGCATCAAACGGTCATATTACCTACATCGTCAATCTGGCACTGGCGCAAATAGGGTCGGGAGGGGGGTCACCTCCTAAAAAGTGTCCCCAACACAAAAACAAGTAGGCAAAACACACTGATATTAAAGAAAAGGTGGAACAATACTATAGCTCTGTTCTGTGCTCTCCTCCACTCACGTTAAAATTGCCTACATCCTGAAGTTCCCTCCCTTGCCCAATTCGGAAGAATGTGGGCACGCGGAGGATAGCACAGATTTGGGCGGGGAAAGGGACTCCAGGGTGTGACTCGAGTGACGCGCCCATGCTAAAATTGCCTACATCCTGGAGTTCCCTCCATTGCCCAATTCGGAAGCAGATAAAACACGGATATGTAATCGAGAAACAAGGAGATAAAACTGCATTTACATCCGCTGTATGTAGCTACTCGCCGCGGCTGTCCGTCGCGGCCGGCCTTGATGACCCCCCCCCCCCGACCTTATTTGCGCCCTGGCACTCAAAAGAAACATAAAAGCACTCCTTACCTTTGTAAGAAGAGCGGTAGAACAGGAATCGTTCCCTTCCAGCACTAGTGCGGTGTAATTACGTACACCACACTCCATTCGTCGCCCCAGTCGCTCCCGGCGCCGGCGCGAAGTATGAACAGGCGACAAGAGCGACTGGAGCGACTGGAGCGACGGCGCCGGCGCTCGAGTATGAACACTTTTCGGCGGCGCGCTCTCGGTTTTAATCGATATGCATGTTTTGCACGGGCGACGAGTCGCTCTTGTCGCGAAGTATGAACAGGCCCTTAGATTGCTATCTCTCGATTAAGCCTTCGCCTATCGAAGAGCTTCCCGTAAAAATGGTTGATTTGCCAATTTTCAGGCGATCGCTGCGGGACCGCTTGCATGCTATGCTCACCCTAGCACCACAGATAACCCCTATAGCCGAAGTTTGGGCGAAATCGATTGCCATGCCTTGATCACCCGTACCTACCGTAACCTACCGTACTCCAGCGTAAAACGAAAAACGGATGTCAGATTCGTGGTCAGCACCCCAAATAACCCCCTAGGCGAAGTTTGGGCGAAATTTTCCCCCCCCCCCCCCTCCTCGTCCCCTGCAGTCCGTAAAGTACAATAGCGCCGTCTTTTCTGTCTGCTGCCACATCGCAAGTCTTGCACATAGCAGTTGGGCAGATGACGGCAACACCTATTTAACGAGTGGGATACGAAGACGTAACTCAATACGTCAGGGGTTGGTAAGCTTTATAGCGATATGTCTCAGAATTTTTAAGCGACATCATGCTGCATCAGCGTTTAGAGGCTATGAATCCAGGCTTTAGTTTGCCCCATCGTTAGATCCGCTTTAGTTTGTGGACAACTCAGACCTTCGTTGCGGCCAACTGTCAACATTCGCTCGAGAATGCTCAACAATGTCAAAAGGTTTACAAATGCTGATGCCCCTTTCCTTTCACGGTTTGGCTTCAAGCCCACTTCCACATTGGGACCGAGAAATGTCTGTTCAGCTGTGCAGAGACAACGTCCTATGATGAGACCTTGGTTGCGGAAGTATCGGGCGAGAGAGCATGTTCCCATAGGAGACGGCGACTCCATGCGAAATAGCGCGCCAGCGGCAAGAGACTGCAGACGCACTGCGAAACGGCAGCGGACAGCCGGGGGCCGTATGCCCGTGTTCCCCCTTTGGGGGAAATCAATCGATATCAACATACCATATCACACGGGGAGGAACGGGGGCGAGTTGCCCCTCAAGCTTTATCTTTCGCTACCTATTTTTAGCGTGCAGCTGTGAACGATTCCGAATCTCTCCTCATTGTTCCGATTAGATCATCTACGACCTCCGTTGTGACCAAGAGCATTCTTAGCTAATGGAGCAGGACAGAATAAGACGACGAGGGATGTTTTGAGGGACCAGACTAACTACTACCAAGCACCACCTCGTCGACACATAGAATTACGGAACGATTCTTTAGACAGCTGGACGAACTCATCCATAGAGCTCTAGGAAAGGGGACGTTCTGCCTGAAAGCAGCGCGGGCAAAGACGCGGGACAGTGCCTGCAGAGCCAATTAGCGTCGGCTCGCGCCGTGACACCCGCCGCTTCGCACTCAGCCAGACAGCCCTCCCCGCAGAGGCGATGCTGACCTGGCTGCCCACGGGAGCCCGCAGACCGACCAGATTTGGTGTGATTACAATCGACAGGGAGGTAGGAGGCTCAGACGGCTTGCAGTGGCAGTCTGGAAATTCGGATTGATGTGAACCCTACCATCCCTTTAACTAGAATTTCGAGCTCTGTTGGATGAGCCAGAAAAGAATCTTGCCTCGACCATCCTTAAGGCGAATTTTTCAGGCGTTGTTTATTTTTCGTTAAATATCAGTTTTTATTTATGTCAGAGTTAACTGCGAGGCTTGCTTCCAGGACACTGATGTGAACACTACCATCTCCTATGCTAGAATTTCGACTTCTATCGAATGAACTAAAAAAGAATCTTGCCTCAATAACCCTCGAAGAGAATTTTTTCAGGCGCTGTTTATTTTTCATTAAATATCGGGTTTTATCCACATATATCAGGATTAAAGCGAGGCATGCTTCCAGGCTAAATTGCACGAGGATTCCAATTAGATAGACGAGAGATCTTTTAGCAGAAGTTTAAAGCATTAGTTTCAACAAGACATCTCTTCATTCAGCATTTCGTTTTCTATGGAATTTTATAATGCACGCATCATATATTTCGAGACGAAGACTGGACAGGTGGTTCATCAAATCTAATGTTCACCGAGAATAAATTTCATCACACGATACTTCAAATTACTCGTCCAGTCGTTTGTGGCTTCTAGCAGTGTTTTGACCTCGCATCCCACAGGCAGTGTGCTTGCATAGCCAATGACACCTCCACCAATTAACGATTTAGGAAAGACTCATGAAATGTTTTGAGAAAACTAGGGTACTTAGGTGCTCTTAGGAGGTCTACCGACTATCAAATCGAACTCATCATGCAATTTCAAACTGGAAACGAGCTCTACGATCATAATATCGTTTTCAAAAAGGTTGAGCGCTTGGGGTTCTCTTAGAAGGTCTCTCGTCTACCTAGTTGGAATCATCGTATAATTTTAGCCTGGAAGCATGCCTCGCAGTTATTTCTGACATAAATAAAAGCTGATATTTAACGAAAAATAAACAACGCCTGAAAAATTCGCCCTAAAGGTAGTAGAGGCAGGATTCTTTCCTGGCTCATTCAATAGAGCTCGAAATTCTAACAAAGAAGATCATAGGGTTCACATCAGTCCGAGTTTCTGGACTGCCACTGAAAGCCGTCTGATTATGAGCCTCCTAACTCCCTGTCGATTGTAATCACACCAAATCTGGTCGACCTACAGGCTCCCGTGGTCGGCCAGGTCAGCATCGCCCCCGTGGCGAGAGCTGTCCTAGATCAGTGCGAAGCGGCGGGTGTCACGGCCGAGTCGACGCTAATTAGCTCCGCAGGCACTCTCCCGCGTCATTGCCCGCGCCGCTTTACGGCAGAATGTCCCTCACCCGAGTTCCTTAGATAGTTTTTGAGGTGGTCCGGCCAGGCTGTGGTCATTGGGGACCATACGAACGCTTTGCGTTTACCGCCTATGCTTCAATTAATATCTGGACTAATATGTAGTAGTACAACCTGGATTTGGTTAACGAACTAAATGTCGACCGATCTTTACCCAGTGGCTATCATCGTCGGGGCAAAGGACAACCATGACTCATGTTCCCGTCGATTCGTCGCACCGCCGGTGCCCTCCTGACTAGAGATTCTCCGGCTGCGGGACATTATGTACGAATGGTCGCCGCGGACGCGGCGACTCGCGCGGTGAACGCGGCAGAGGACGTCGCAATTGGGTGACTTCAGCTTCCAGTGGTATCTAAACCTGCATCAAAACTTGCACATCAAGTGTTAGAAAGTGTATAGAAACTCAGTTTCACTGCGATAGTGTGTCATACTTTCAGCTTTTCCTGGAGAAGCATCATATAAAATTGAGCATTAGAATGTTGCTCAGTTTTATAACTCGAACTCAATTTCTGAACCAGAGCATGTTTTCCTGCAGCTCCTCCAACAGCAGAAAGGGATACCAACAATTCAAACCTAGCGTCTGCAGCAAGTCATGAGGCACAGCTCCCACGAGCGCAGCTGAGCTCATCGCGCACGCGACAGTCGTCGTCGCGGGCGCGGCGACCATTCGTACATAAAGACCGCCCCTCAGATTCTCCTCGCAGAGCCCCTACGTCTCTTCTCACCCGAATAAAGACAGCGGAGCATCTCGACGCTAAAGCACTCCGGGGGTCGAGCGTTCCATCCCCTCATCCCCCTGGCCCGCCCACCCCAACCCCCTGCGATTGCTCGAACGTCTAGTGGCTGCCTTACGAGATAGTGGAGACGCAGACATTTGCCACGCCTCTGTTTAAAGGGCGGGGGATAGAACGCCACTCCGCCAAGCACTCCTACTGGGACCGGACCTGCCCAGTGCACTTTATCAGCACTCATTTCTCAAAGGATTTCGTTAGAGAACCGGGTCTATCACCCACATCGACGAGATGAAATTTCCGCCTTTTTCGGCACAAGTTGGGTGCAAAATATCGCGTGGAGGCAATGACTTGTTAGTCAACAACAAGAATCGTCATTACGTGACGCGGATTCCTACTGCGTTGCGTTGCACTTGGGAGCCGCCATGTACTGGATAGAACACAACAGTGGTAGTTTGATTGTTTATGGTAACAAGCGACGCTTCGTGGAAAGTTTGTTATATCGCTTGCTTCACGTGCAGATTGAGGTCACAACACAAGGCTTCAAAGAGCTTCATGCTTCAAAAGCCAACTATCGCAAAGTACATCTTCGGTGTCAATTTTCGAGGAACGTGAGGAACGGTCTTCCCCGCGTCCATAGCTGGCGGTCGTGCTTTCTCCGCTTCCCTATCAAATGATTTCCTTTCATCAGTTCACGAGGCAAGGAGTCCAACTCGACCCGTCGTGGCTGGGTATACTTGAGACTAGAGAAAATGGGCTGGCTCCTATTCTGAAGCCCCTCGAAATCTCCTAGGTTGCGGGGCCAACACTCGCTAGTGAGTGGACGGCGATTGTGTAAGTCTTCGACTCAAGGCATTCTGGTGTCCTGTAGCATAGAATGCCTGCCACGGAGCGGTATTTGGACCAGCATACGCTCAGTGGCGGGCATTCTATGCTGTCATAAAAAATTGGAAAAGTGCTGCAGTACTGTAGTGTGTGAACTGAATTAGTGTTTGAGAAGCAAATTAAATGAAGATGAAATCAAAAAGTAAAATAAATTCGGAATGCTCAAAGGCTACCGAGTAAGAACAATCCACGCGTGGTATCACTTCATCAGATTTTAAGGTCTAATGCTATTAGCAGGTATTGGTATGGTATGAGCCATGGTTGCTTGTTTTTCGCGAGCGTTCTGTAAGATATTCGAGGCAGCTTTTGCCAATAGTTTGTGTTCTTCGTTGAACAGTACTACTTAACTACTTTGAATCAGCTTCGGTAACTCACAGTTTTAGCGGATATGACAGATGCATCTTCTGGGACGAAGCCTCGCGGACCGCCAACTGTTACAGGTCTATCCCCAACTGAAGGTTTGCTCATTGAACTGATTTGTCTTCTACTGGTTTATCTTGTCCATGTTTCCTAATTCCGCCTCATTTGCATGCATTCCAACGATTTTGCTTTAGGCACTCCGGGAACTCAGATTACGATAAGAGGGGAGAACCTGGGCACTGACCAAAATGATCTACTCATGCTTTTCATCTGCGGAACAGATTGTTTGCATACAGCGAAGTATGTTAAGTAGTACTGTACGACCGGACAAGTCTAGGAGGTTCCTCTGGCCTACCAAACACACTTGAGATAAAAAGACTTTATTCGAACAACCAGTAACAGAATAAGAAATTAACACTCGGGAAATGCAGCAGCGGAGGCGATGAGAGGGAGACGGCCGCGGGTGGATCCTGGACGGAGCTGAAGGGCGTCGTAGTCGGACTCCTCGTCGTCGGCGAACAAAACAACAACTACTGAAAGACTCTGACGAACTCCTTATATACCAGATTTCCCGCGCCCACCTAGCACGGTTGATCTCTTGGCCTCTGTTGCCCTACGCGTCAACGGCGCCTACCAATGCTCTGCTGCGCCCACTCACGATCTCTGTATGGCGCGCCCAACAACTGGCCTACTGCGCTCTACGCTTCAGCGGCACCCTGTAGGACCTACCCGCGTCCCTCTCCGACACGCCCCCCCTCTCTGTTGTCGATGGCCTCATCGACCGCTCCTGTAGTGCCGGCAGCTTTACCTGGGGAGCCTTAAGTCGAATACACTCGTAGAGCTGCTTTGCTGCAGCAACTCCGGTGAACGGTTTGTAGAACTGCGCAGACGCTTCTGGTGTCCCAATCTCCAGGAAAACTCTTCCATCCACGAGAACGTTGCTGGCCGTAGTTATTACATGGTCTGGACCTCCGTATCTGGATAACACCGCATCCATAGCTGTCCATAGCCTAATCATCGCGGACCATTTTACTGCGTTCTGACTCGTCACTGGTGTCCAAGCAGTGACTACGACACCACCTTCTTCCACATGTTTCTTCGCCAGCTTTACTACGCCTTCTATCACGGCCTTCTCACCTCTGCATTCAATGGGATACACGATGATCCATGTTCCAAGAGTGCTCCAATCTTCCAAGATGTCCTTCAACTGCGAAAACGTAGTAGACACCTTTGTTATAAGACCTCCCCGTGGGCCGTCTTTTTCCATCAGATGTGCTGTCTCTGGTGCCGCAAAGCCAACGGGACCCAGCTTACGTTGCCTGGCCGCTCTGCACTGCTGCTTCAATTCTTCCTTTAGGTCCTCGAATGCAATCTTGTAAAAATCCCGTATGCAGTTGTTCTCGATTGTAGGATGCTTCTCAATGGTCGCATGAGTACAGATGAATTCGGTCCAATCTGTACACAGTTCGTATGCCACCCTGAGAATACTCTTGAGCGCCACGACGTCTAGCGCCACGACCTTCTCCCTATTCAAGCGAATCTTTTCTGCCACAGTTACGTCTGTTCTTATGAAGATTGAAGCGGTCCTCCATGCGGACCATACGTTGCCAAAAGGCTGCCGCCCATATGCCCCTGGAAACGAGACTCCAGCGATGTCGGCTAAGGTCGCCTTTGCGAAACAATCCTCTTTGCAAGCGAACTGGAGATGTCCTTTGTCAGCCGCACTGCCGATCACCGCTCCTCTGAAAACATTGACATTAACCGAACATACTTTAGCCTTCGGCTTCCTCCCTCTCTTGCCTCTCTCATGTTTAGTGTCCACTCTCTCATCCGATATGGTTGGTGGCACAATTCTCAACTTATCAAACTGGATTCTAATGGGTTCGCTATTTGTCCCAATTCTCGTTACTAACGCTGAATTTGAGCTAGTGTCAATCACTCGAAAGGGACCAGCCCACTCGCATGTAAGCTTGGGATGCGCATTTCTTCCCTTTTCGTTTGGCGCCCAAACGTACACTCTATCGCCCGGTTTAGGGTATGTCTTTCCCTCCACCTTATTTTCTCCATCGTACCTTCTTTTCATTTGTTTTCTTACTTTTTCATTGTATTCCCTAACCCGTTCATGCGTTTCTGCCACCGCCTGCAGAATTTCCGCCTTATACTCATCAAGCGATCTGTCCATAGAATACCATGAAATTCCGCCATTCGGAATAATATTTGAGGGAAATACGGGATCGACACCGTGGAGTAGGAAATATGGACTCTCCCCCGTTGAGCTATGCGGCATCATATTGTACGCCATCATGCAGAACGGGAGTCGCGAATCCCATTCCGTTGGAATAACGGTTGATTTCCTTAACATGGCCACAATTGTTCCATTGAGCCTCTCCGTAATTCCATTTTCCCTTGGGTTATACCCTTTCGTTGTCACATGTGCTATTTGGGTAACCCTCGTTAATTCCTCCATAACTTTATTTACGAATTCCCCTCCTTTGTCGGACATGATAGAGGCTGGCCATCTGCAGCCCTCTGCGATCCATCTAAAGAAGAGTGTTCGCGCGATGGTTTCTGCCGATTTATCCGGTACTGGGTATGCTGCGGCGTACTTCGAAAAATGGTCGATAACCGTTACTGCATACCTGTTACCGGATTTTGTCGGCCCTAGCTCCAGGACGTCCACTCCTATCAACTGATACGGCTTAGTTGTAACTATTGGTCTCAGAGGGGGAATCAACTCCTGGCGCGGGTTATGCACGAAACATTTTTGGCACTCATTCGTCCACTTGTAGATATCTTGTGCCATTCCCGGCCAGTAAACTTCCTTCCTTAGTTTATTCAACAGTTTATGGGCACTGAAATGCCCTGCGAACAGTCCTTCGTGAGCCTCATGAAAAATCTCGAATCTGTGCGGTCTAGGCACCACAAAAACCGATTTACCGTTCTCTAGGTACTTTTTCAATTCACCATTGTTCAACTCAAAATCCGCAACTCTCAAAATTTGTTTTTCGCCTGGAAGTCTAACTAGTTGCTCCCACTTCTCTTCCTCCACTAATTTTATCACCTCTCCCAAATGGGGGTCCTCTCTCAACTTCGCCAACCATTTGGAATCTCCTCCCGCTGTAACTGTGTTTACTACTGCTTCGTCCACGCCTTCCAGCGGTTCTATCTCAGCTGTGCAGGGTATACCTCGGCTTAGTGCGTCCGCTACCACATTTGCTCTTCCTTTAACATATCGTATTTCTAGTTTATATCTTTGCAGCTCTAGTGACCACCGCAACACGCGAGCTGAGACACTACTCCTTTTAAACAACGCAGTTAACGGTTGGTGGTCCGTCATTATAACCGTATTCAGGCCATAGATGAACTGATGGAAGCGTCGTACCGCAAAAACTACGCCCAATGCTTCTAAATCAGTGATATGGTATCTTCTTTCTGCGCGGCTTAAGCTCTTCGACGCAAAGAAAATCGGGTGCATTTGCTTATCTTCTCCCTCCTGCGACAACACGGCTCCTATCCCATACATCGAGGCGTCTGTACAAATGCAAAATGGACGGCTTCCACTTCTTGCAGCTTCTATATTTGGTTGTTTAAGCACTGGAGCCGTGGTCATCATCAACTTCAACCTGTTGAATGCCTCCTCATGCTCCTTCTCCCATGTCCATTTTACTTTCGACGACGTGAGACGAAAAAGGCTTCCAGCCTCCTTTGAGAATCCTAAGCAGAATTTTCTGTAAAATGCTGCCATTCCCAGAAAGGTCCGAAGTTCTTTGGCGTTACGAGGTACAGGGTAGTCCTTAATTGCTCTAACCTTCTCTGGGTCCATGTGCACCCCTCCCTCGTCCACTACGTGCCCCAGAAACGATACTTTTCGCTTCAACAGGTGACACTTCTGGGCTTTCAAGCGTAACCCAGCATGCTGCATCCGCGAGAAAATCTCTTCTAGAAGTTCGATATGTCGTTCTTCTGTCCGGGTACATACCATTATGTCATCTATATAACAAAAGACTTCTTCTCCCAACAGCTCACCTAACACCGTGTCCATTAACCTCTGGAACACCGGGGGGCTCGTGCTTAACCCAAAAGGTGTAACACGAAATTGGAACAGGCCCTCAGGCGTCGCAAAGGCGGATTTTTCTTTGGCGTCCTCTGCTAATGGGATCTGCCAATAGCCACTGCATAAATCGAGAGTGGAAAAGTATTTCTTGCCCGACAAGCTTTGCACCACTGTCTCAATGTTGGGCAATGGGTATGCGTCCAATTTAATGCGTTTGTTCAACTCTCTATAATCTACGCATAATCGTATGGACCCATCCTTCTTTTCCACTAGCACAATTGGAAATGCCCAATTTGATTTGCTTCTTTCTATTACTTTCCTGTCAACTAAGTCCATTAGCAACTCTCTCAGTTTTGCTCTTACCCCCAAAGGGACAGGTCTCGCTTTCATTCTAATTGGCGCACAGTCTCCAGTATCTATGGTCATATGCACCAAGTCTGTTTGGCTGAGTTCTCTATCCGTAATTGAAAACGCATCAGCATGCTTCTCCAACAGTTCCTTGATCTTTATAGGAACCCTACCACATTCCGTGTTAGCTGCTATTAGCTCCCACAACTTTTCGGTTCTTTCTTCCCCTTTGGGCTCCTTACCGTTGTCTTCCGACATTAGGGGATTCACATCCTCCCATCTTTCATGCCACTTATCAGTTTCCCAGTAACCAATACTATCGCCTTCCTTCAATAAGAGTGGCTCACTACTTTCATTAAAAACTGGGACTTCCACTTGCTGCTCTTGAATTCTGAAGACTCCCGCTTCTACACCGCGTCTACATGGCCAAATGACTCGGTCTGCGCAACGCTCCTTTTCTCCCACGCACTGTACCCGCACCAGTGCTGCTTCTTTTGGAGGAATGTAGGCCCTTCCTACCACCTCTACTCTATTTCGTGCTCCGTCCTTGTTTGTTTCCCGTCCAGCGGTTGTTGGGTCCGCCCGTATGGTCACATCGACACCTAACTGTTTCAAGGCGTTCGTTCCGATTATCAGCTCCTCTTCTTTCGACCTACTAATGTGAAATGCTACTTTGCTACAGTTTCCTCCATCCAATTTTATCTCTACGTGGACCGCGCCTAAGAAGTTCATCCTATTATTTGATGCGTCGAACACTGGCTTCAATTTTGAGCTGCTTATCATTGGTAACGAGTCCAAGTCATAGCCTTTATCTTGAGCCTTCGCTAACACCTCCATTGGGACTATACTAATCATTGAGCCCGTATCTATGAGAGCCTGGCACTCTTCACCAAGTAGTCTAACGCGAGCTAAACACCTATCTCCTATTAGGTCATCTTCCTCTTGACCTCTCCCCTTAACTGCTATGCCTAGGCATCTAGCTTGTCTAATGATTTCCGACAGCCTCTCTTCAGCCTTAGTGGGCTGGGTTTCCTGGTCTTTGATTTGGTTAACCCTTGCCGACTTAGATGGGCATTCGCGAGCTATATGTCCATACCTTGCACAAAGGTAGCACTTCCTACTTTCAGTTGCTCTACGATTGTTACTTTCTTGTCTCGGCTGTTCCAGCACTGCGCCTGTTGTCTTTCTCCCTTCAGAGGGAAATGGCGCTCGCTGCTTGGAGTGCCCCCTAAATTGTTCCCTTTCTTCTCTCGCTGGCTGACGGTCTCCGGTTCCACCCTGCTCCAATTCCTGATACCGAGCCGACCTAACCCTCCATGAGGCTGGGCTTGCTTTTCTGCACGCACTGATCATGATTTTGGACTGCTCGATACTAAGGGCTAATTGCTTTATTTCCTCGTATGCATTCCGTGGTTCTACCCTATGTAAGGCGCCAACCAGCTGAAAATGCTCGGGCCAGTCGCTTAAACTATCGAGCAATATTTGTGCGTAGTCCATGGAGCGATCTTCTATAGTTGACTCGGGGTTGGCCTGCTTTCCTAATCGTTCAAGCACTACGCAGAACTCCGACACGTCCTGACTAGGACGTTTCCTCAAATTTCTGAGCTCCGCCAATGCTCTCATTCTCCCAGCTGTGGAATCCTGTGCCAACAATTTTGCCATTTCCTCAACCACAGACCCGAAGCCCAGCTCTTTGACTGTTTGCGGGAGCGCGGAAAATATATTTTTAGCACGTCCTGCCAGATGGTCATCAGCTAATATCTCTAGCAGAGTATTTTCACACTCCACCACTCCCTCATATTTCCTTTTAAACTTCCTAATAAACTCTCTGAAGTTCTCACTTCTGGTCCCCTTAAAGACCCCTGGATCCGCACAAGCCATTGCTCTCAAATATGTAATCAATTGGTGAGAAACAGCCATACCTGGCTCCTCCGGAGCTGGTATCGTCCTCGAGCGTGGACTCCAGGCTTCTGCATATGGCGGACCAGTCGAATACATCGGCTTCTGCAAAGTACCTTCTTGGACACGTTCGTCATGCGTTCTTCTTGCCGATGACTCCCACGTACCTTGCCTCTTTTCCTTGTCCACTTCCTCGGCGACTTTTTGGAGGATGGACACATCATTTTTGACCTGCAACACGTTTGTGTTTAATATTTCGCATATCTCGGCCATTGTCTCTCCGTCCCGCTCCATCGTGTTTACGTAGTTTAACCAGTCGTCTACACTCTCTATCCCTCTCTGTTTTACCATTCCCACAATTTCTCTCCATAAATCCTGCGGCATACTTCCCGCTCCTACAATCTGCTCTACGTATTCTATCCCGCTTCTAATCTCTCTCTCAATCTCACTCTTCTTATCCTTATTTATTCTAGATTCACTGAGAATCTCCATTACTTTTGTCTGCATCTCTTGCAGCACCTTCAAACCCTTCTTCCCACAACTCTCCTCTTGTCTTGTCGGTAATATTGACTGCCTTACCTGGGCTTCGGTCATATCGACCAGGTTTTCGTCCCTAGCTGCCATGGTTCCTGTAACACTCACTTTAGTTCTCCAATCCTTTTCTTTTTGGCGACCACCGGCTCACACAGTGCAGGGGGTCGCTCTGCTCCACTTCCCACTTCGTAGTTACAACCGAGACCCCTCACACAGTGGTAGCCTCGGAGTGGTCCTTTTTTTCGGCTGGCTGAGTTCTTCCTCCTCACGCCTCGCCTTATCGAGTCCGGTTCCTCCTTATTCCACCGAACTTCACTGAAGACTCAAGTGTGGCTTGGTTCGGCCCCCATGTACGACCGGACAAGTCTAGGAGGTTCCTCTGGCCTACCAAACACACTTGAGATAAAAAGACTTTATTCGAACAACCAGTAACAGAATAAGAAATTAACACTCGGGAAATGCAGCAGCGGAGGCGATGAGAGGGAGACGGCCGCGGGTGGATCCTGGACGGAGCTGAAGGGCGTCGTAGTCGGACTCCTCGTCGTCGGCGAACAAAACAACAACTACTGAAAGACTCTGACGAACTCCTTATATACCAGATTTCCCGCGCCCACCTAGCACGGTTGATCTCTTGGCCTCTGTTGCCCTACGCGTCAACGGCGCCTACCAATGCTCTGCTGCGCCCACTCACGATCTCTGTATGGCGCGCCCAACAACTGGCCTACTGCGCTCTACGCTTCAGCGGCACCCTGTAGGACCTACCCGCGTCCCTCTCCGACAGTACTGGTAAATTTCACAGATATTTGTGTGGTTGTAATGCTTTCAGATGGAAAACGGATAAAAAGATTATTGCTCGACTAGGTCAGGCGAACAGAGGTTTGGGTGAAGTCAAAATTGCAACGAAATCAGGAGGACGAGGGATTTGCAATGTGAAGTTCAGGTAAGACACTTATGCTTGACTCGAGCATTGAATCCGACTTCCTGATTCACTTTCAGGGTATTTATTGCTCAAATTGGTCCTTTGGAGGAATCCTCCGTCTGGGTTGATGAGACACAAACCGTTCCTGGCCGAGAAGTGAGTAACTGTTGTGCTTTGCCATTACTTTATATGGTCTTGGTGACCACGACTATGGACACATTTGTTTTTCTTCGATTGGCGTTAAATTCCTGGTTTAGCAGTACTGGGTGAATGTCTGGAACCCAGGCGGGATACGCCTTGAAGCAGCCCATCCCGAATTTCAGAATTTTAACACGCATTCAACTTTTCTGTCGCATTAAATGTTCTTCAGGCGGTAAGGACCGTTGCTCAAACCACAGAGGAAAGGGACGCACTTGGTTTGAAGCCAACCATGAAGAAGATGGACCCCGCGTTGTTGGCCAAGATGTTTCCCGACAGTTCTGGAAATATTCGGATGGAGAGCTTTAATCCGCAGTGGTATCTGCTGGAACACCACTCTGAAACACCGTACGAGTTTGTTTTTTAGACGTAAATCATTTCTCTATGTTTGACGTTCTGCAGGATAGATGAGCTTCGTGAAGCGCTCAAGATGATGCAGAATGCGAAAGCTGATGAAGCGAAGAAGAGCGAACAAATGCATAAGGTAACCGGTCCAATCGAACTCCATCTGTCGTCTGTAGGATTTTTAACTTTTAGAACTGTTTTTTACTCAAATCAGTTTTTTTTTCATATGTGCGAGGAAGTGGGTCGGAATATAAGGGGAGAACTCGTCAAAAATTTGTGAAAAGGTGGTCCTTACGAGTTTTCATAGGTTATGGATGGGAAAGACGAAAGCTGGGAAGATACCATTTTTGCGGTTCGGGAATTTTCGCTGTGGCTTTGGGCCCTGGACATGGTAGATATGCGGACTCGAAGTGTTAGCATCAGCTTTTTGTTAGAGAGTGTGTTAGGGCCTGTTCATAGTCCGTGACAAGAGCGACTGTAGCGATTCGAGCGACGCACACGACGATAGCCATGGGAACGAGGCTATGTCACTTTTTACAAAGAAGAACGACTGCTTGATCCCAGAATTGGTGAGATTGAAGGCTGACTCGGTGATTGTGGGTAGCATTGCCGTAACTTTCGAGCCAGTGAGCACATGCTAAGCATAGATGTTACAAGTTCTTCTTCCCCATCATCTTAAAGTTGGGTTATCAGAAGACTCGGAAACATGTTTGTAAAATTCCAGGATCACGATTTAGCATGACCGCGGCAGCCGTTGTAGAGCACTGCGATAATAGTTGTCGCGCAAGTGGCGATCACTCCTTTACGAAATCTCCCCACCTCGCAGGAGCGGCATCTGGGGCTGCGCATCTCGAGCGATGAGCACGACTGTGTTGTAGTACAGTGTACATAAGTTCACAATGCAGATTCTATGGGAAGAAGATCGGTGACACTTCGGTTTTTAGCTTTCTCTCAACAATAATTGTTTTCTGGACTTCGACTGGAATATTCAACGTATAGTTCTGTAGTACATCAAGTTCGTAGCAGCTTAAACATCAGGCTTGGAAACATGTTAAACGTCAGAAATTCAGCAAACAGAAGGCAGTTTCCATTGATCGGCACGAAAATATAGAAGAGACATCGAAAAACATGTAGCTTTGGGGAACAGTATCACCTTTTGTCTAGCAAGCAAAAAGGCTGATGATGGACGCTGTCTTTATAGTGTCTGAACAGTGACGACCGCCGGTGAAATTCCTAAGCTCTCTTTTCCGCTACTGCTGTGACTCGAGCGACGGAAAAGAGGAGCGTTGAATAGTTTTTACGGAGATCACGTGGTTTTAATTGATTGTAGGTTTTGCACGGACGAGCAGTCGCTCCCGTCATGGACTACGGACATTAAAAGCCGTTGATTTTCCCACCAGTCCAAATATTTTTGAGGTTCTTCAAACCTGCATGCTTTATGAATCGCTTACTTCTCGCAAGTTTTGATAGTTTTTCTTTCTAAAACACTTTACGACTGCTCCAAGTGCGCCAGCTTTCATTCCTTATTACTCGCTGGCAAGGACTTGAAAGCGCTTTTTAAGGCAAACCTCTATTCCTTGATCAACTGCGTCGATTCATTAGCTCTATTACATGACGAGTTCGAACGCAGTAACAAAGCAGGAGAGTTTGCAGTCATAAAGCAGATTGGAAACCAGGTGATTGCTTTTCTTACCTTACAAGCTTCTCTTCATAAGGCCTCGGAAGCTTGAGTAATTGTTCTAAAGCAGTTTCGTCTCCGAGGCAGAAACAAAAATGGCTATCTAGATCTCGGATGCTCGTGTGAAAGCGGAGAGCGTGTTCAAGGATGTCCTATCCCGTAAGGATCGTGCCGATGCAACCAGAAATGCATTATCAGTTCTAACTCGCTTCAAGTTCATTTTCTTCCTCTCTAAAACAATTGATGACAACATGAAGAAGGTAAATTCTGCTTTTATTTCCGATTTGAGTAACCGTGAGGTGCGGATAGATCTCGGCAGATGCTGCAGATAACGAATTGATAGTGTTTTTATGCAAAAATGAAATTTTAGGGCGAGTACCTTACCATCCTCAATGACTACATGCGGGCTAAGTCACTTTACAAAGATACCGAAGTTGCGCTGTTCAAAGAGGGTAAGTAGTAGTCATGAGTTGTGGTCATTTTAGAAGATTTATAAAGTTCTCACCTCGTCTGTAAAACTTTTCCAAAAAATCAGGAGTTCTGGTGAAGCTTTTGTTTCGTTCAGTAATGGTGCATCTTGATGCGAAGATGGAGAAGTTCAAAGAAGAGTTGAAGCTTAAGCTGACAGACACCTCTGCGTCGTTTGAAGAACAGAGCAAACTCATTAAATATCTTAAGGTTGGTTTGTGTTTACCCATATGTTTCAAATTGTTATTACTTCATTTATGATTGATTTCTCCGTCGTTTCATTTTAAGTTGAAAATTTTATTAAAAAGGACGTCATGTTTCTTTCAGATACTTGAGCCGGACTCTGATCCCACATGGGAATGTATCACTGCTTACCATTGCTGGCTGGAAGATATTCTGTGGAAACTGCAGGAAGATCACTTCAAAAAAGGTTTTTTTCTATTTATTTTGGCGAGGTTACGTGGTGCAAGACCGGTGTGGGCACAGATGGGCCGCTTTGGTTCCTGCCGTGACATGGTAAACCAACACTTAAAACAACGGTAGGATAAAACACACGCAAGCAACAGAGTTCATCAACTTCTGCCGCAAGTTGTAGCATAGTCCAGTTAGTTATTTGCTTCACCTTCGCGGCGACATCGTGTGGGAAGAAAGAGAACGTTTGGCGAGGTTCCCCAGTGAGTTTAGTGGGCGCCAACCTTCGATCTGTCTCTATCGGATCCACTCCGCTAAAAAAGGTAGGCGAAGTTAGAGATCTCGGTTATCTCATAAACAGCAACCTGGACTTCGGGCCACAGTACAGCATGCTCGTAAAGAAAGGTATGGCTCGTATCTACAACCTTTTCGGATGTTTAGGACCAAAAATCCTGAGGTTTTATTAAGGGCTTATAAAATGTACAGCAGGCCAATCGTTGAAAGTGGGACTACCGTCTTCAACCCTTACAAAGATATATACGTCTGTTGGAGAGGGTCCAGAATAACTTCACCCGCTAACTGATGCTGAGGTGTTTTGCGGTGGTCCTCCATTCCCGATGGTGAAACCAGAGCAATTCAATTGGGTTTGTCGTCCCTAAGGAGTAGGAGAACAAAATTCGATCTTGCGATGATGTTCAAAATACTGACAGGCAGAGTACAAATAGAAGCCTCCGACTTCTTTTCGGTGTTACCTGAGGCCAGAACAAGATATGGTTACGTAAGAGCCACCGATCCAGTTATGAAGAGCCAAAGTCAAATCCGGTCAAACTTTTTTTTCGAACAGAACCATTAGAGTTTTTCGACCACTGCTCAAAGATAATTGCTTCAGATATCCCTCGGCCGATTTGAGAAATTCATTGACCAGCGGTTGAAATAATTCTGAATTTAGTTCTTTTATTTTTATCTAATTGTTTTTTTTTTGTTGTAATCTCAGCTTGGTTATGTTTGTGTTGTCATTTCTAATGTCTATTCCATGTGGGTGTGTTGTATGGCACCGCGCGATAATTCGCGCCACAAAATAAATAAATAAAGTTAAATGTTTCCAATATTTCAGCTCTTGAAGCTCAAGGCAGTTTTCAGGACAATCGATACGCACGTGAGTTCTTGTCGCCAATTTTGAGTCATTGTTCCAGAAAATTACACATTTCCAGTGCTGGAAACCAACGAACGGCAGCTTTTTGTATCTTCGCTCGTTTCCATCCTGATGAATAAGCTGCAATCCTTTTGGAAGCTGTCAAATACGTACACCACGAACGAGGAACGCTGGACTCAACGTCAAGACGACATCAATGTAAGCGCACTGTTTTTTCGTGAGTGAAGTGGCTAGACCGGGTTATTCTTGTCTGTTGGAATGAATTATTTCTGGCTATACAAAATTACTGATGAAACTTGTATTTTTAAGCAAATGCTTATAAACACTATAAATGTCTCGTCATGGTTGATGCTTAATGCGTTGGTGCCCAAAGCTTTACCGGATGACGTTATAAAAAGGTGGGTCTATAATCGGTTCTCACTAAATGTTACTGCTTATCCTGGTGTTCAGGTATGAAGCGCAGTTTGTGCGCTGGCCCGAGATTTCAGCCCAAACAACTAGGGCAGTATTAACACATAGCCTAAAAACACTCCGGTGAGTCCTGCTATTTCTTTTTTGCGCATTTCTTTTTCTCTCTCGAACTTGTAATGCAGCTGGTTCCTACGTGAATAATTACGATACTTTCAGGTCATTTATATCGTCCTTATTAGAGGCACAATTCACCTCGACGCATGTACAGCCCCTTGTCGAGCTCTGTATGACGGTACGGTTGAAGGTGATATCCGATGTCATAGACAGCGGTGTAGAAAGTGGGTAATTACCTTTTTATGTGCTATTCAATTATCATTGGCGTTTGGTAACGAAGTCGGAAGAGGCGTCCGCTGTCACCTGCATATCTGATGGAAGTTTTTGCCTAGCACCCCGCCCAGGGTAGACAAGCCTTCTATCCCTTCGGGGTCGGTGAACTGCCACCATACTTGGAGGGATAATACGGTAACATCTTCATCGGTTGACTATAGCAAGTTATTCTATCGACAAAATGTGTTCAGACTGCCTACGCGCCATGCCCTGGGAATAGATTAAGTGGCGCGCAATGAATGAAATGATTAACGCAATCCTTTATTCCTTGTTTAATTAGCCTTGGGTGCGAGAGTACAAGTATCACCATATTTTCTCACTTTCGAATCTCAAATGCAGATTCTCACAATTTTCAGGTATTTGTGACCTTGGTAGGAAAGAGGACTGGAAGCAGGACTTCAGCTCAAGCATTGCAGCAAAAACGGCGTTACCAGACTTCTACGAGAACGAGGTACGATATACGCGCTACTTTGGTAACGATTTTAATTCTGAAGATTTTAGCTGCTAGAAAAGTGGTTACAGAGAGCGCAACTTTTATTAACTGTTATTTTATATCTCTGATAGTAATGTTCATATACTGTCCTTTGCAAAGTGTCGTTTAAAAAACGCCCCAATCCCCCATATCTTGATACAATTCATATATAGGTATATGTAGAAACAAAATGCATGCTACGTTCAATAGGAGGGTTTCCTAATTTCCTTGTTTGTTTTCCTCCAGGATTGTTTTTAGAAAAATAGTTGATATAAAGCAGACGGTTTACTCAGTTGTTTACGTATGTGAAGATATCACACGAATATTCAGGTGTTCGACTGTTTGTCAGCTGTGAGAGACGCACTGTCCACGTCTGGATTTCCAAACGAGGCGTGTCTATTCTCACGGGAAAGTTTCCGAACAACACTAGTGGAGATTTTTGTTCATCTAATAACTGCGATTAGGCATTGCTTCGACAGGTGAGTGGCAGTGTACACATTTCAGCGTATAGCACCAGAAAGAGGTGTAGTATGTTTGACCATCGAGGTTCTCTCATTCCTGTAAATTATGGGCTAGCGCTCGGGAAACATCCTTTTATTCTGTGGCATCTTTCGATAAAAATAGTAGGTGTTATGCTGGTCGTTATGTTTGTTTTCAATGGAATTCAGCGTTGATTACGATCTTCGCTGATGCTTTTCGGTTGTTTCAGGTTGTTAAATTTGCGAGCCAATCAGAAGAAGCCACAGGACCTTGATCTTTCGAGGAAGGATGATGACAAGAGTCAGGTTCGTTCAATCGATTATCTTATTTTTGCCGAAGTCTCTAGCTGCTCTACACTTCATGTATGTATCTTTAGCTCACCACCAAAAAGTTGCTCATCAGCATTTGTAACTTGGAGTTCATACTGGACACAGCGTTAAAAAATATAAGTCGACGTATGTTTGACTGTGGTGTGAAGTACGCTGACGAGGTGTACGAGGTTCGTTGCAATATCTCCAGTTTTACGTGGAGCAACTGCATTTGTTGTTCAGAAGTCTACTGCGAAACTGTCGACGTATAGGAATACGCTGATTAGGTGCTATATCATGATCAAGAGCAGTGCCTTCACATCGCTGATAGAATCCGCGAACTACGAGTATATACCAGATGACGGTAACTCTTACCACATATCACGATGTGAACAATCACACACAAACAACCTTATTAGATCAGCACTTAAGCTTCAAATTCTCCTAGTCATTGTCATTTAAAACAGATGTCTCGGATTATGCAAAGGAAATGATGATGTGCTGTGTGCTGCAGCAGGCCGAACTCGAGCTGTGTGCTCCACAGCTAACGTCGCAGTGCCTTCAGGTGAGACTTCGGTCTTAATTTGTCTTTGTAGACGTTTTTGGTACCATCAATGCGCTCCCGTTAAGGCGACTGTACAAGCCGCGTTTGACAGTTTACTGGACCAACTGGAAGCGCGTGAACCTGCGTCTCAACGTGAAGCCACTCAGCGAGTGATCGACATTTGTGCCTTAGAACAAGCCTTAGGAGGATTCACTAATCTTGAGACAAGGTATTCTTAAATTTTTCACGATTCTTATTCTTCCTATTCTTCACGATTAGGCTGCATAGGAAGGTAGTCCTTCCTATGCAGCCTAATCGTGAGCTCTTTGTCAGGGTCAAAGGTTATTCAGTGTTTCATCAAATTGATTCACCTTTGGTGCTTGACGTCTTTGACTTGACAAATTTTCTTTCTCGATATAGACCCACTTCTTGCAATCGGAAGTGATTGCTGGCAGAATGAGAACACAATTTGGAAAGCGTAGTAAAATTTGGCTTACGTCGAGCTACGGATAGACGTATTCTGGTCTAGACTCGAACAAGGCATTTTCCGGGATATAATAACGTCTGTGGATTCTGATGCAGCATTAAAAATGGTGGCGTACAAGTGGCTGGCTTAGTGTGAGATGTTATGTGTTATGCTCATGTATAAGAAGAGATAAGTGATTTTGAGCTAGATGTGCATAGCTAATCGGCTAATAGCCCGCTACTAAGCTGGGCTGTTTCGGATTGCAAGGCAATTAGATCAACGTCGCCTTTCAGATGAAATAAGTTTTTTCTTTAAGGACACACGTCAACACGTATCGAGCCGGGCTTGTCGGACAGCTGGACCAACGGTGAATTTGTCTTTGAAGTGCTCTGTGGTAGTGTATGATCAACACCACCTAACTTTACAAATACATAGTGCGAGTTCTACTCCTATAGAACCTAAAGGTCTTGGCTGTTTCCAAGACACAAGTTTATTACTCATGGTGTCCAAGACAACTATGGTAATTCCGAGAGAAGTAACGACCCCTTTTTGGAACAGATTTGGAGTTTGGAACAAGTAAATATTTAGTGAATGCTGATTTGACGATGAAAAGTTCTAACAAGCGAAAGGTCTGAAGCGTATGTTTGAACGGGGGAGCTAGTCATATAGAGAGAATCCTCACCTCTCAATTAGTATAAAAATGTGTTTATTTTTGCCAAGTCGTTAAACCCAAGAAGTAAGAGTTCTTGACGTCACAATGGAATACAGCGCATCACGAGATTAGGGGTCTTGTACGCCCGCGATGCCTCCGTCGGCAAGCGGCTCGGAGCGCAGTGGGAGTGGATTTGCTTCCTGCGAGGAAGGCAGGGGTTTGGTTGCTGGTACGCTGCTGTATTTTTGCATTTCAACTGACTGGTTGAGATTTGGGGATTCTGACGTCTATACCATTTTCAGACGTTTTTATGCCTAATTTTCCAGCTGAATGGTATTCAGAATGATGATGTAGAAATGTTCAACATCAGTGGTAAGGCACAAAGTGCATGAAGCACCACTGGCCACACTATGGGCAGCGTACAAAGGCTACAGACTCCTCACAGTCTGTTTCCATACATGGACCAATGACCCTTGCGAAAAGCCATCCTGCTTGGATTTTCAAAAGAGACCAGGACGTGACGTCAGAGGTGGTTCAAGTGAGAAACGCGGTCTGTGGATCCCGCAAATTAACCTAAACGGCATCGATACACTCTTCCCCTCATCTTTGCCTGCCACCTGGAAATCAGAGGTCTGCTGAAGATTTTCCAAAACCTAACACCAACAATACCTGAAGATGCTCGAATGGTGATCCACCAGCTCCCGCTGAAGTGTGGTCTACCTTTAGACAAGGAACCTTCGAGGGAAGAAATCAAGCTGGCCAAACGGACGACCAGCATACTAAAGAGCTTCGAAGCACATCAACTTGAAGTTGACGAAGACGTCGTGGTTAAAAATCCTGTCAGTAATAAACAAGCCGCAAGAAAGGTATTCTAGTGTACAGCTAGAAAATGCGCAGAAAACGTCTGAAAATGGTATTGCCGCCAGAATCCCCCAAATCTCCACCAGTCAGTCGAAGTGCAAAAACGCAGGAGCGCACAAGAACCCAAACCCCGACCTTCCTCGCATGAAGCAACCCCACTTCCATTGCGCTCCGAGCCACTTGCCGGCAGATTCATTGCAGGCATACAAGACCCCAAACTCGTGATGCGCCGTATTCCATTGTTACTTCAAGGACCCCCTACTCCCTGGATTTAACGACTAGGCAAAAAATAAACCATTTTTATTGTAATTGAGGGGTGAGGATTCTTCCTATATGACTCACTCCCCTATTTACACATACGCTTCAGGACTTTCCCTTATAAGAATGTAAATGCGCAACGCATTGAAAATCTGGAAGATAATTCCATTGCGTAAATTTGGAAATTCAGCCCTCAAACGGCACAGTTTTCAGGAAATTACAGCTTTGCCTCAACAAAATGCGAGCTTCCATGCGGATGGCAATCGAAAGTTTAGAAGGAGGAGCGGAGGACGACCTAAATACTTCCAGTATCTGAGTCTCCGAATCTTTCTGTTGAGGGTATGTGCTGTACTGGTGTTTATCTGGCAATCTGTTACTTTCGCCGAGATAATGTAAACGGTGCTTCGAAGCCTAATCGGCACTGTAATTTAGGACTTACGGTGTAAATATGAGCTTTTTGAGCTTCGCTAAGTTTTAAGTTGTTGAGGAATCTACTGTTATCGAATTTGCTTCTGTGATATCTTGTTGTTGCCCGTGCTCCAAAAATTATGTATTGATGCATAGGATTTAAATGAAGTTTTGTGATATTTTTCTGCCATGGAATACCCGTAGCTGCGGGAACGTATTGCTCAAATTGAATCCGCTTTGTTTATGTGTCATTTGTGTATTAAGTTCGGTTTATACCACGTGGTGCAACCAAATAACGAACTTTGGAGTAAAGTATTGCAAAGGCTGGAGATTTAGAAAGGATTTGGGGATTCACAGTTCTTAGAGCGTATCCCACCATCCCACCATATATAATAGAGGAGGGTTTTTTTGTCTGTTCGTAATTCTTCGCAACTTCGTAAACTTCGCGGGCTCGATGGTTTAATCACCCAAGTTTGCGGCACGACTTCTCTCTCCGAAGGGAAGCGCAGGGAGGTGAGCAATCGCCGCTGCCGACGATGACACGTGAGACGTTGCGAAATAGGCAGGCGCCGCGGCTCCGTCCGCGCACGTGTTGGGTGGCTATGCCTCCAATCCTGTCCTCGCTACCTTCAATTAGTGCTCCTGCACTGCCCTGCGGTGCTGCTGCTGTTGTGTGACCGCGGGGTAGGACTCTGCCGCCTTGGTGCACGGCCGAGGTCACTGCTCCGACTCTGGCGCCTTGGTGCACGGCCGCGGTCACTGCTCCGACTCTGGCGCCTTGGTGCACGGCCGAGGTCACTGCTCCGACTCTGGCGCCTTGGTGCACGGCCGAGGTCACAGCTCATTCCTATTGCTGCAACCTCCGCTCTGTTCGGTCATAACCTGTTGATGTGGACGAGCTTCGCTGTGTACTTTTCTGAGAACCGCTCCTACTCTGTTCATCTGTGCTGCCGATGTTCGTTGATGTCTACACCACCCTCTACCTCCTTCGGTCCACCTTCCCTTTTCAGATAACACCTCCTGCTGTGTTCACCCACACTTCCGCTCTTCGTTACTGCCTATACCACCGTCCTGTCGCGTGAGTTTTGACTTCTGTTTGTTTATGTTAGTCTTCGCCTTGGTAGGAAGGCGCATGTATGCCCATTCACATCAGTAGGGGCCTTACTCAGCTCACCATAGCGTTACAACACGGATAGGAGCGGCACCTCCCACATCGTGAACATCCCGGCCGAGTCTGTTTACGCAATTTTGTTGAAAATGTATGAAGAACATAGGGAACAGAACCTCATAATTCCGCCGTTTTCTGCCTTATTCTGTACTTTGGAAGTATGATTCTCCCATTGAGCGCATCAGTTTCTTCCGCCCACCCATGCTTCCTACGTATCGCTGTACAAACTGCGGTGAACGTTTGTAGCGCATGGCGCGATCCCATTGCGTTGTGCATATAATTTCCTCCCGCCCACCCATGCTTCCTACTTACCGCTCAGAGAATTTAAACAACAGTTACAACTGTGAGTTACACACATATCTCCACTTTGCTGCTTCATGTTAGTGGAATTTACACTATCAATTAAATATTAGCTGCGGTGAACGTTTGGAGTGCATGGCGCGATCTCTTAGCTGTGCTTTAAGACAACTTTTATTTTATTGTTTTCATCATCACAATTAATATTCTCTATAAATATTCACCTATTGGGGTTGTAATCTACCTATGGCTAGCTGGACTAGCAAGGAATGCTTGCTCACCCAGCGTCACTCGCCGGCTCCGACTCCGCCGACGCCTGAACCTGGACGGTATGACGGCCCTCGCTTACGACGGAGCCCACACCTAGACTTACATGAGCCACCAAACTGGCGTTATGTGTGTTCCTTACTGTTGCATATATTGCTTAACTTACACTATCAATCGAATAACAATCGGAAGGTCTTGGAAGAGGGTCCAACAGATAAATAGAAAGCCATATAGCGCAATAAAATATGAGATCGCGCTATGCACTCCAAAAATTCACCGCATACTTTATTCGATTTATGGTGTTCTTGCCACCCACATGAGCCACCATTGTGGGGATATGTCTGTTCCTTACTGTTGTATTTATTGCTTATTGCTTAACTTACGCGATCAATCGAAAACTAATCGGAACGTCTTCGAACAGGGCCCAAGAGATAAATAGGAAGCATTAGTGTGCGGGAGAAACTGCTGCATGCGCTCTTCGAATAGGGTCCACGCGATAATTAGGAATCTAGTTACAGCCCACAGTTAGGGAGCACGCATATAGCGCATTAAACTATGAGATCGCGCCATGCACTCCAAATATTCACCTCATCTTTTATTCGATTCATGGTGTACATGCCACTTACATGAGCCACCACATTGGGGATATGTGTGTTCCTTACTGTTGTATTTATTGCTTATTGCTTAACTTACGCGCTCAATCGATAATTAATCGGAACGTCTTCGAACAGGGCCCAAGAGATAAATAGGAAGCATTAGTGTGCGGGAGAAACTGATGCATGCGCTCTTCGAAGAGGGTCCACGCGATAAATAGGAATCTACTTACAGCCCACAGTTAAGGAGCACGCATATAGCGCAATAAACTATGAGATCGCGCCATGCACTCCAAATATTCACCGCATCTTTTATTCGATTCATGGTGTACATGCCACTTACATGAGCCACCAAATTGGGGATATGTGTGTTCCTTACTGTTGTATTTATTGCTTATTGCTTAACTTACGCGCTCAATCGATAATTAATCGGAACGTCTTCGAACAGGGCCCAAGAGATAAATAGGAAGCATTAGTGTGCGGGAGAAACTGCTGCATGCGCTCTTTGAAGAGGGTCCACGCGATAAATAGGAATCTACTTACAGCCCACAGTTAAGGAGCACGCATATAGCGCATTAAACTATGAGATCGCGCCATGCACTCCAAATATTCACCTCATCTTTTATTCGATTCATGGTGTACATGCCACTTACATGAGCCACCACATTGGGGATATGTGTGTTCCTTACTGTTGTATTTATTGCTTATTGCTTAACTTACGCGCTCAATCGATAATTAATCGGAACGTCTTCGAACAGGGCCCAAGAGATAAATAGGAAGCATTAGTGTGCGGGAGAAACTGATGCATGCGCTCTTCGAAGAGGGTCCACGCGATATATAGGAATCTACTTACAGCCCACAGTTAAGGAGCAAGCATATAGCGCAATAAACTATGAGATCGCGCCATGCACTCCAAATATTCACCGCATCTTTTATTCGATTCATGGTGTACATGCCACTTACATGAGCCACCACATTGGGGATATGTGTGTTCCTTACTGTTGTATTTATTGCTTATTGCTTAACTTACGCGCTCAATCGATAATTAATCGGAACGTCTTCGAACAGGGCCCAAGAGATAAATAGGAAGCATTAGTGTGCGGGAGAAACTGATGCATGCGCTCTTCGAAGAGGGTCCACGCGATAAATAGGAATCTACTTACAGCCCACAGTTAAGGAGCAAGCATATAGCGCAATAAACTATGAGATCGCGCCATGCACTCCAAATATTCACCTCATCTTTTATTCGATTCATGGTGTACATGCCACTTACATGAGCCACCACATTGGGGATATGTGTGCTCCTTACTGTTGTATTTATTGATTAACTTACGCTATCAATCGACAAATAATCGGCACGTCTTTGAACAGGGCCCAAGAGATAAATAGGAAGCATGAGTGTGCGGGAGAAACTGATGCATGCGCTCAACCCAACACATTTCCAATGGGATTATCTTGCTTACTGCCCACAGTTAATAAGCAAGCATATAGCGCAATAAAATATGAAATCGCGCCATGCACTCCAATAGTTCACCTCATCTTTTATTCGTTTGATTTTGCATTATGACATCGCGCCATGCACTCCAAAAGTTCACCGCATCTTTCATTCGATTGATGGTGTACATGCCACTTACATTAGTCACCACATTGGGCATATCTGTGTTCCTTACTGTTGCATTTATTACTTAACTTACGCTATCAACCGAATTATAATCGGAAGGTCTTGGAATAGGGCCCAAACGATAAATAGCTTTCGTAAGTCGTTGGCTAGCTTAGACAAGTGTCCAATTCGATTTGAGGAGTCTCCAATTCTACGTGACAACTTCTGTGACAGCAAATGAACTGCCTGCCCATTTATAACGGAGCCGATGCCGGCGAAGCCGGCTAGCCTGGCGTGGCTTGCGGAGCCGATGCCGGCGAAGCCGGCTAGCCTGGCGTGGCCCGCGGATGCGATGCCGGCGAAGCCGGCTAGCCTGGCGTGGCCCGCGGATGCGATGCCGGCGAAGCCGGCTAGCCTGGCGTGGCCCGCACACTCCAGCGTCGGCGCCGGCGGAGCCGGCGACCGACGCTGGTTTTGTTATAGTCGGGTGCAGTACTTGTTCATGTAAGAGTAATTGCTTCCTGCAGCTTGTAGTGATTATCGTAATCTGCGTTGACGATTTTACTCCACAAGTTTGTTGAGAGGCCTTCGTGTTCATGTTTCTAATAATTTTCTTATAGATTTTTAAATGGGGCCGAAATGTGTTAGCGACAGGTTCTCCTCCTCTAAATATTGTGTTATTTTGTTAGCAATAGTTACTGTTATTTCTATACGACAGCTAAGCACAGGCTGGGTAAGTTACATACAATGGTTTTCTCGAACGCTATTTCACTTGTATTAAATGTAATGTTGTTTCGTGTTTCAAGGTAAATAATGGAGAGAGTTATAAAGTCGGAAACCGGCGGCGGTTTATTGCCGTTCTAAGATTGGAATGTATATTGTTGTTGGCAAACTTCTTTATTTATACTCAGTTAATGGTGTATTTCGATAGGGATGACCGCGAAAAGTATGACAAGCGGTTAACAGTGGTGAGTGCCGGATTGTCTTTGTTCTTTGTTGCTGAATTGTATTTTGACGACGGGCAGGTGGAGTTGGAGGGGGCTTAACAGCTATCAGTCAGGGGTAGAATGTTCTCATGGTGCTTGTATATCCTTAGGAAATCCATACTCAGTGTTTCAGAAAGAGCGAAGGCATGCATCGATCGCGTTGATTACTTTTATGTTCGTTTCGCAAATGGTGTATTTAATGTATTTCGCTCCAGATGTTATTCAGGTGAGTAGGAGTACCCAGCACCAACTTAGGCGCTATTGTATTTTCGTGATTCCGGAGGTCGGAAATTTTTTCAACCAAACTTAGTTTGCGGGCTATTTGGTGTGCTGATCGGTGTATGTCCTTTTTCGAAAGTTTTGCCGATACGGTAGGTTAAGAGATGTAGGCTTGAGAAGTAAGGGTAGTGGGGTTAGGATCAGTACCAAAAGGACACCGCATTCTTAATCAGCACAGCTTATAACTCTCCCAGGCGAGGTTTCTGCGAAATTGGTGATCATGACCGCGCCACCTTTGCTCATCCATACCCACCGCTTTCGGCCGAAATTTTAAAAACTGATGCCACTCCTTTTTCACTTTGATCTTCATTCATTCGTTCTTATAAATTTCTCAAAAGCGCAAGTATACTCTAGGGTCGTGAAGCTATAATGTTGCCCAAACCGTATTGCAATTATTTGTGGTGGCGACCATTATGTCACACTACCTAAGCCCTTTTCACTGATTATATAAAAATATTGGTTTTGTTTGTGAAAACCTGTACTAGTGAACGAAGTTAGTGCCGTACTTATTATTTGCTCGCCAGTGCCCAAATGCGGCAAAATTGATTCCGGAAGTAATGCGGAGCATAAGTTTGTCAAAAGATCATTGCTTCCCCCTAGTTGTTTGGTTCATCTACCGATGTGGGATCAAGATTCTACTTCATGTTGATGTGGTGAAAAGTGTTTAGCAGTAATTAGTAGCTGAAACGAGAATATCGGCTGAAAATTTTTCCTGATAGTGAGTTTTCCTGATATCGGAAAAGAAGAGTACAACAGTGGCACGTGTATCGGCTGTCAAATGATAGACATTTGTATACGGCTAGAGTACAATTAAATTATGTCAGCGACGTCGTAGAGAAGTAGACCATAACGCAAATGACCCAAATGCTACCCCGAACATGAAAAAGGAACCTTGACGTTTTTAACACTGCTTTTCAGGTCCTTTTCTTCGATATCTGCGCTCTGTTGTCCGGTTTTTGGACGAATCTTCTAGGAGTTGTCGCTGGATTTTTTATTGTTAACGTCTTCATCAGTATGTTAAACGTGAGTATGGAGAAACTTAAAGTACTACCATACTTCAAGAATTAAGCGTTATTACCCACGTGTGCATATTTTCAGTCGTTGTCTTCAACTAAGCCTCTAGTTGCTTATATAGCAGTAATTCCCTACATCGGTCAGATTGTGCTCGACCGAAGGTACCAAATCAAGTGAGTTCTGCTAGGTTACTCCTTGTCAAAAATCACTGATTCTTTTCGCATGTATATAAACAGAGCAGCTCAGGTTCTTACTAATCGCTACTGCCGTGATGTCGCTTGTAATGTGGTTTGGCAGTGACAGAATTGTGGTGAAACACGTCACCATTCCGGTCGCGGTGTGTTACTTTTGGAATGGAAGCCATACCTATTAGTATGGATGAAGTTAAAGCTCATTTTGTTTAGAATTTTTCTGGAACGGGCGGAAGTGTGAAAATCGCACTTGTTTCAGATGTTCATGCTGGCGCAAGTGTGCATAGGGAACAGGTACATTGCTATCTCCAGTTGTGCGGTTACCGTTCCCCAATTAAAAAAAAACCAAATCGAAAATAGTTTTATTATGGCTGTATTCCGACTATGTTTAGGTAGCGAAAGTGGTTGACAAGCTCCTCGATCTTCGAGTTGATATGGTGGCTCTGGTTGGTGATCTTGTGGATGGGCCGCTGGAGCAGCTGGCTGGTAGGATGCTACCTTTGTGGTAAGTCTTTGATGTATTATGCTATGATTATCGGTGGGGCTAGATCAGCAAGTGAAATAAGACTTTGGAATTAAAGATGCAATGTTGGACGCGACGGGCTAATACCGTTAATATCATGTTGTAGCGACACCTTAGGTAAGGCCTCGTTTTCTATTTGAATTTTTTTCAAGGTGTACAGGGTGGCTGAAAAGTTGGGGCAATTTTTCAAAGTATTTCAGCAGTACGAAAAAACTACATAAACGCCAAAGATTTACAAACAAAAATAACAGAAACTTCATTAGATCAACAACAACATAATACAACAGGAAAATTCACAACAAGTGCTCAAAATTTCCTCCTTTGGCTTCAATACATTTTCGCAGTCGTTTTGGGAAGTCGCTGATGATGGTCGCACACTGCTCCGCTGTAATCTCGTCCCAGGATCTCAACAACGCCGATTTCAGCTGCTCAACGGTGGCGTATCTTGTAGTGGAGATCTTCTGCTCCATGATCGACCACACAGAATAATCCATCGGGTTGAGATCAGGCGAGTTGGATGGCCAGATGTCCCTGCTCCAAAACCCTGGGAAGAGCTCCTCGCAAACGGCGATCGTGGATTTGGCGGAATGCGCTGGTGCCCAGTCCTGCTGAAGAGAAAATCCGGTTTCGCCAAAATGGCTCGTCGCCCACGGCTCCAGTACGTCGCGGAGGACATATTGCTGGTAGCTAGCAGCGTTAATTTTGACGTTCTGCTCCATGAAGACCAGCGGCGTCTTTCCGGTAGCGCATATTCCAGCCCACACCATATTTATTTATATATTTATTGCTGGCGTGAATTACAATCAATCACACGCGTATACGACACTAGCACAAACAACAAGTTTTAAAATATCTAACTAAAACCATCTACAAAAGACCTCTTTGGGTTAAAATGTGCTTAAACTGACAGACAGACATGTTATGAAAACCTTCAGATTCGCCTATAAGCAGGTTGAGATCCTTAAGGTTCCGATAAGTGAGGAAGTTAGACCTAACCTGTGACCTTGGCACTTGGGGATACAATCTAAGTCTTCCTCCTCTACTCCTCGTTAGTGGCACATCAAAAAACTCTATGCTTTCAATGGAAATTCTCTTTGTGAGAATTTTAAAAAGCATGATTAGATCAGCCCTTTTCCTTCTGCTTCGTAGGGAGGGTAAGCCAAGTTGCTTGGCCCTTTCAACTCCGTTTGGAATGTCAGCATATCCTAGCTTGAAACACCTCATAAATAGTTTACGTGTGTAGTTATTTTGAACGCTTTCAAGTAATCGGATGTGCTTCTTCAGGCAAGGGTTAAAAACAGAAGTGCAAAACTCCATAATGGGTCTCACATAGCACTTGTATGCACGCAGGAGAGCCCGAGGATCATTAGTTTTCAAAGTCTTGAACAAGTTATAAGTTCGATAGTTAGCTGACCTAACAAGAGCTTTAAAATGTAGATCGAAATCCAATTCACTAGATATTAGAATACCTAAGTCTCGAGCCTCAGAAACCTGCTGCAGGTCAATGCCTTTGAGCCTGTAGATTGGAAAATGGGGCTGACGCCTTGGGTGTACTACAAAGCAATGCGTTTTCTCAACCGCTAAAGGAAGTTCCCAATCGTCAGCCCATTTTTCAAGAAAATCAATAGCATCTTGAACCTCACTCGAAGCCCCGCTTTTATCTACTTCCTTATAAATTTTAACGTCGTCCGCATACATCTTACATTTGACACCAAACCTTGAAACAAAATCAGGGAGCTCGAACCATCACCGAGGCTGGAAAATGGCGGCGGCTGATGGTCCTTGCGGCCGACGTCTTCTGCTGACCCTTCTTAAGCAGCTGCCGGCGATTCTGATGGTTGTGAACCGGCTGGACCGTGAAGATCTTCTCGTCGGTGAACAGCACCTTCGACAAGCGACCATCGCCGACCAGCTGACGCATTCGCCTGCATTTCCTCAACCTCTCAGCTTTCATCGCGTCGTTGAGGAAGTGAATACGAGCTACTTTGTAGCTGCGTAATCCCAGCTTCCTCCTGGCAATATGCTGGACTCGTTCCCTACTGATCCCGAGATCCGTAGCCATCTTGTTCATCGACAGCTCAGGATTACGGCGAATGCGAGAACGAACCTTGTTGATGTTCTCCGGTGTTGTCGCAGTGGTGGGACGGCCGCTGCGGGGACGGTCCGAGGTCCCGCCAGTCTCCTTGTAGCGTCCTACAATCTTGTAGACGGTCCTTTGTTTGAAGCCGGTTGTTCGAACTATGTCCGCGGTCCTCATTCCCGTCTTGTGCAGCTCGACGACGGTGATACGCTCACTTTCACGAGACATAACGCAAGCACAACTGAAAACGAGAAAACTGGAGCAACAGATTCTAGATCAAAATTGCGCGAGGAATACAACGGAAACAACAGAAATAACAAAAAACCTCAATTTCAAGGCCAAAAGTAGCGCCGCAAAAAATTGCCCGAACTTTTCAGCCACCCTGTATAGTAAAGGATGGCATTTTCATCGTTCATGCATGCAAACTATTTTTTGGGAGGTAGGTGCTGAAGCGGAATTGAAACCATTGGGCTATAATGTATTATCTTCTTAATTAAAAAGGAGAGGCCCACTAACTGGCTGGAAGATTTGTGTTTACATGCTCTTTCATAGCAATTTTCATACTTTGACCAAGGTTTGATTTGTTCTCCTATTGGAGTAGATCATCGTTCAGCAATATACTCACAATGAGTACCATTAGGACTAGAACGAGATTAGCCGAACGGGAGTCACGAGCGTTCTTTTCATGTGTTTAGCCTAGACCCGCACTTTTTCAAGGGAAATATTATATTTTTTCCTTTAAAGATCCAGATTTTCAATTCAGTCAAAGATTGCAGGCTGCTCCATTATCGGCACCGCATCTACTACGTCTCGGGAAACCACGAGTACTATTACGGTGATGCGAGGAAATGGTTTAGTGAATTCGGGCGTCACGGTATCGAAGTCCTCAATAACAAGTACGTGCTCTATAAACATTCCATTTGTGATGCCAGCAGTACATGCTGTGTATCATTTTTTAACAGGGGAGGGGGGGGGGGGAGCTGTTACAGAGGTTACAAATTATTGCAAGGGTGTTTAGTTGTGATAAGAACTCTTGCGCCAGGCAGGATTCCAACTCATAAACTCACTCTTCTTTCCGGACAGGAGGCTACACTGCTACATGGATCGCGGTGTTTAATCGAAATGTAACGTCCACTACATTCTCATTGCAACTACCTACCAGCGTTCACCCGTAGCATCGGGATCGGTTTTTGTACTTTTAGCTGGAGTGACTCGTCTTCTTGGTGTAAGACCTCTTTGGAGTCATTTTCGCTGCAGGAAGTGCTTTTTTGACCTTTTATGGGCAGCAATTATTTCTTTTGCGTATCTCAGCAACTGTTTTTTACACATAATTTCTTCATCTCTCAAGAATTAATTGTCACGAGTCGCGAAAGAAGTGCTCATCGAAGGTGACAATTTCTTGGAAACAGTGAAATCCTCATGCTCACGATCAATTAGGCCACATTCCGTCTGCTCTATTTCTGATCATGACTACTGCTATAGCCTGCTTACCAAAGCAATGAGAGTCGTAAAAAAGCAACGGCTAGGTTGTCCATTCCAATTAGGTCTGTCGAACAAACTAAATCAGAAAAGTGCAGACTAAGATGGGATTGGATAGGCGTTATTCCTGGCCGGGTTGTGGTTGTTTGATTTCTTCACTTTCAACAGCTCCTTCTCCTTAAAAGGTGGTCAGGGAAGCTTAGATATGCTAGCGGAATTTCTAGCGAACCTGATGAATAGGCTTACCTGCTTTCATTAGTCTCTTCAGGTGCGACATGTACAAAGGCGTCTGCATCGTTGGCGTAAACGATATCTCTAGCGAAACGTCAGGGTTAGTGAATTTGTTGCATTTTTTTCTCCAGGTTAAGAATGGATCTCGTTGAGAGGTATTGTTTCCTCGGGTTGTATGACTGGAAGTCACTTTACAGAATTGACGGTCATTCAATGAATCTCACTGAAGCTATGCAAAATTGTTCGGCCAAGTCATCACGCATTCTGCTCTCTCACAATCCTGCAAGTGTGCTGACGTTCAGCGCTGAGGATCTAGAAAAAGTCGATGTTGTTCTGTCAGGTAAGACATGTAGCTTTCGTTTTGTTCCGAGATCTCTCTTTCTCCCGCACCTGTAGACTTTTATCCTAAATCTCCTAGTGTTAGTTTGAGATTGTTTTGTATGAAGCATGAGAATTGTTTAATGTCTCTAATGTGCACGGTTTACAACCAGTCAGTGAAGTTTCTTTTGCAGGACATACTCATGCTGGGCAGTACTATGTTCTTGTGCCACTAATATCCTGGCTACTGCCATATTTCCACGGTCTCTATGACATCGGACATGGAAAACTATTGGTATCAGCTGGAACACTTTTCCAGGCGAGTCAGTCGGAAGGGGCTCATCCCACGGCGTGTTGCCTTGCCTACCTAGTTTTCAAAGTTTTAGACGCAGGTCAAGGAACGAGATAGGCGTAAATCTCATCTGTTAGTTAGCAAAGATTGAGGTGTAAATTTCTAGGAAAAAGGGGAGCAATTGTGGCATTAACGCTGTCGTTTTAGGGGGCTCCCATGAAGATGCTGTGGATGTCGGAGATATGGGTTGTCACTTTGACGAAGAGCACCTAACATTCCGCAATACTTGTCTTCTTGCTTTCGGGATGTGCATTCTATTTGCCAGTTCTGTACAAATTTTCCTGTGATGTGTTTTGCTCACATTTTCGGTTTATTCACATTCTCGTATTGAACTAGTAGCTACAATTACGTTTCTTGAATGTCCCATCTTCTCAAAGTATTGAAATGGTTGCATTTACGGTTCTTACGATCTAACTTTTCTCTGTGATGCATCTAAATATGTGCCTAATTGGTTGGAAATCAAATTTCTTCGGGTTTATTCCGTTTCTTAGAGCTGGACTTCATTTCTTTTTCAAACAATGAATGATATCCTTCCGTCGAGTTTCATGCTTTATGATGTCATCGCCAATTGGTATCTGATCTCGTCGAATATTTTCATTTCTAAAATTGTCTGATTAGTAATGGTGTTCCCAATTTCAAGGGGAATTTTCATTAGGGTAAGGCGGCATGTCGATACTGGCGGAGCCGCGTCGTAAGCAGAGACTGAGTGTCGATCCGCAGAACATTCAGTGGAAGAATGACGATCAAAAGATCTCTCGAAAGCTGATGGAGCGGATGGGATGGTCTGATGGCGATGGTCTCGGAAGAAATCGTCAGGGCAGTGCTAACAGCGTTAAGCTCAAAGCAAACTACACTGGTAAAGGTGGGTGATAGTTATTCATCTTTAGAAGCGATTAATTTAGCAATCTTTTTGGGAATTTAGGAATATTACCTGAAAAGTTTTAGCGCTGGTAGGACTCGTGGTGCGCGTGAATTTCCAATAGTAGGGATATCGGCAGAGCTCATGTGAGATAGTGGAGAAGAAGGCGGGGAAATGGTATTTTAAGGATTACAACAATTCAGGGGATCGGCGGGCCAATTTTCCAATACCCAAGGTCGCTAATGAAAGGGAAAGTGTGGAGTGGGAACGGTTGGTGTTGACGCTGAGCGTGGCTCTCTCGGCTGGGGCATTCAAAAGCGGCTATATGCTACCAAGGGATCGCTTTCTCTCTTCTCCCCCCCCCCCTCCATGACAATTCGATTGAGAAAAGTTTTGCAGTGGTTTAATTGTCATTTTGGTGACAAGAGTCGGAAGACGAAGTGCGGTATTGCTGGTAGCTAACCAGGGAAAGCCCTCTGCTTCCCTTGGAACTTCGGATTGAGACCTATATCATGTGAAAGAGCTCGAGACGCTGATCACAGATATGTGCACCAAATTTGCTAAATTGATCTAAGCGAGTTATGACCGGCAGAAGCTGCGAGGTCTTCCGTGTGCTAGGCGCGCTCAATCAGCGTTTGGCGCCGTACAGCGTAATCAGCGGGGACAGCAGGGGCGGCGGCGCAGTGGTAGAGTGCTGCCTTCACAGGATTGAGGTCATAGGTTCGCTTCAGGTCGTTGACGGCTTTTTTGCATTTTGTGACCTATCTTCGACAAGGACCTATAATCTCATTTTTAGCCCATTTTTGAGCGATCGGCTGATGGCGACTTGCATTTACGTTTATTAGGATATTTGAAGACGGAAACGTGTTTCAGTTAACATGTCTTATTCATGATGTGAAGGAAGTCAAAAATTCAAATCAAAACAAAAAAAAAGTAAAAATAAAATCAAAATCAACAAAACTTAATACACATAATGAAGAAAAACGACTTCGGTTAAAAAAAAAAATTCCGCTGAAACTTCGTCTAGGTTGGTCATTTGGGGTGCTGATCACGAATATGCCATCCGTTCTTCACGGCTCGGTCGGAGACCACCCATACTGTTAACAAGGGTGGTCCAGGAAGGGTCTCCGATTTCGCTGAAACCGATTCCGACTCCACCGACACGACCGGTCGAAAAACCTTTTAGACGAAGTTTCAGTTTCAGTTTCATGACAAAAATCAGATTATAGGTTCTCGTTGAAGATAGGTCATAAAATGCAAAAAAACCGTCAGCGATGGGATCCGAAGCAATGACCTCATTCCTTTGAAGGCAGCGCTCTACCACTGCGCCGCCGCCGTTGCTGTTCACGCTGATAGCCGAACCGCTGGTTACTGCGCAATACGGCGCCCAACGCTGATTGAGCGCGCCTAACACACGGACGACCTCGCGGCTTCCGCCGGCCATAACTCGCTTAGGAGATCCAGTTAGCAAATGTGGTCTACAAATTTGTGATCAGCGTCTCGAGCTGTTTCACATGATATAGGTCTCAGTCCGAAGTTCCATGGGAAGCTGACGGCATTCCCTGGTAAGACAAGGATGCAGAAGCAAAATCGAATTTTGTTTGTAGGCTTAACAAGTACTCGGAATTTGTCTTTTCAAGTTTCTAACATCTGAATACCTAAAGCATTTTTCTTTGCCGGAGCGGAAATGGTTTCAACGACAAGTTCGACTCTGATTACCCTCGTTCAAGCTTTAGACCCAAAAGCTGTGTAGATATAAACCCACTCCATGCTGTGCTCATTCTGCCTATGTCAAGCATCTAGTATGGTTGGGAGCACTAGATGGAACAACTTGAAGTGTGCAACAAGCACAGTTTTGACTCCCTCCAATTGTTTTTGTTCGAAGTCCACACATAACGCAACTCAGCGGCACAGTGATATTGCAGGCCTTGGTGCTGATAAACTAGTGTCGTACGATACGACATGGATCGGTTGTCACGACGATTTCGCTGATCTTCTAAGCGCTCTCAATAAGAACAAAGAGCAGGTAATCGTACTGGCTAAAACGTTCGGCCGGTTTTTGCCAAACTTTTTCGTGACAACATCCAGTCCTATTCGTATTTCTCTTGCTTGGTAACCACCTGCTCAGTTTTAGAAGCTTGAAACGGAGGAGCAGAAACAGCAGAAGGCGCAGAGAATCTCACTTGAGCTAAACAGCAAGAGCTTGCGGAGAAGAATTCAGTGAGTTTGCCTGGAAAGTTAATTTCCGGTCTGTTCACCCCATCAGCACTGAAATGGGCAGCGTCTGTGCATTTATGAGTAGTAATCTTTTTCGGAGTGCAATATCGGATCCAGGCACTGTTAAGGGTATAGAGATCGTGTCCCTACCAGATTAGGAATCGAATAGTGTTCAGATCAACAAAGAATTACTTACCTTTTGGCTAGATCAATTAGTGCTACATCTCTTAGCGAAGAACATAGAAGTGAGTTATGACAAAGAGGCGGAAAAACCCAAACAGATTTGCGGCGCGGTCAGACACATGATGTTATAGGTTGCTGTGATACATAGCATTATTCTGACATTGTTGTTTAGATCTTCTAGGTACTGTGCTTATTCGAATACGACTGCGTTTTTTTGCAGCTACCAGAAGTTCACTCGCGCTAAAGACATGACGAACTACACGGCAAACGACCGTGCAGCTGTTTTGGGAATTGGCCTGAGCCGAAGTAAAGAAGAGAATCCCGAAAAGGCGAAGCCGTCTGAAGTCAAGGTGGAGGAGGTGGAGTCGAACTCAGCCGGGGAGAAGTCAAATACGACTGTGAGCACGCTGTCGGTTGCCGAGTACTTTGCTTCCAAGATGGCGGCGTTGAAGGCAAAACGAGAACAAGTGGAGGACGGTGCACAGGTACGGCTTTGAACGGACCGATAATGGGTACTATACCAGGGGTTAGATTGCAATGAATCTTTGACTGACGTCGAGTAGTACAATTTACAAGTACGCCTTGTTGAAGTTGAGGGTTACGGATAACGCCCGTAGGGTTTCTGGTTCTCTCTCTCCTCGTCATTAGAACTTAGTGTTATACACCAGATTTCATCGATTTTTTTCTAGTCATTATCATGTTTTTGCCCCCGTGCAGCAAAAAAACACTGTCCTACATATAACTATGTATGTATCTCTCCTCAAAAACTCACAAATAGTTCCTAAACTGGATTTCATAGAAAGTTTTTTAGCTCACCTACTTTCTCCTTCTAGTTTACCTTAGAAAAATGTCGGCAGGGTTTTTAACTGGAGATTCATTTGGATGGAAACTGTTTGTACCGAACTTTTGTATACTCTTTACGAAACTAAGTCCTCTCGAGAATAAGTATGCTGTTGACCTCTGTACGTGTTTCTCTTAACGGTTTTATGCGGTATGCAGCTGGCCGGTTCTTAGGTGAAAAATGCACTTTTCATTCTATAGCACCATTTCGTTTCATAGGAACCCATACCTGTCCTCAAGGACTGCACATCGTTCCGATCGCGATGGGACAAATGCTTCTGAAATCGGTCTAACACGTGGATTTCCATGAAGATCTCGTTGCAGCAGAGGCCTCCACTCCTTAGCAACTATTGCTCATCATCATTATTTTCAGTAGCGTTTGTCCCACTTGGTGGCGGGTCCGCTTTTCTGGTGTGGTGACGCCATTTCTCCCGATCAAATGCTTGATCGGAATGCACACCAGCTATCTTGAAGTCCAAGTGCACCGTGCCTAGCCAACGTTGCTTCGGGCGTCCTCTGGGCCGTTCTCCAGGGACTTCAAGATTCAGGCCAATCTTACAGATGGTGTCGTCGTTAGCGCGAAGGACGTGACCATACCATCGTAGACGAGCTTCGTGCAACTTGTCGGCTATCGGGACGACACCGAACCTCTGTCGTATGGTGTCATTGCGAACGCGGTCCAATCGCGTTACTCCGGCCGTCCACCTTAACATCTTCGTCTCCATTACACTGAGGCGGCTTTCAATTTCCTTCGTCACGGGCCAGCACTCAGCACCATACGTCGCTACTGGGCGGACGACTGTTCTATAAACCTTCGACTTGAGGTACTCGGGTATTGTCTTATCGCAGAGAACCCCAGTCAACGACCGCCATTTGGACCAGGCTGCACTTACGCGATTACACTTACACTTACACTTACTTAGCAACTATTGCTCACTTCCATTATATTTTGGAGCGAAACAGTTGGAGACATATGGAGAGGAATATTAACTGTCGAATTGTGCACAGACGGCGTCTGCTTGGTTCTGCAAAGCGCTAGTGCGTTTTTAAGCCGAATTTTAATCAAAAGGCTTGATTTGACCCATCCTTGGGTGCGCATACTTAAGTAACAAGAAATATGACACAAGCTCCAGTCTAAAATTCTCTCTATTGGTCTTATGAAACAATATGTAAAGATTTGATAAAATTGATTCGTAACTATCGAACAGGACGTTTGAAAGAGCCGAAAACTTAGAAAGATCAGTAGAAAGAGTTTGAGGGACACTTTAGTAAGTGGGCACATAATTTTGATGCAAACAGAAAAGTTCTCAAAACAACAAAACCGTTAAATAAAAAGCTACCCACACCTTTATTTGTTTCCAGAGGAAATCTGCACGAAAATAGGTAAAATGAATTTTTTAAATGGAAGCCAGTTTTGAGGTCGAATTGTGAGTTGTCGGATGGATGGCCTCTGTTACACTTAGGCGACGCTGTTGTCGGCGACGTCGACGACAGCGTTGCTCAACACTGTCACCGACGTCGCAGAGAACAGGGTCGCCGAAGTATAACATAGGCCTAAGGAAAGCAGCATGATACTAGTGACGTATTTGGGAGGCCGGAGTTTCGCAGCAACAACGTTGAAGGTAATGTGAAAAGGCAGTGGCTGGCATAGGTTCAAAGCACAAAAGTAAATTGACATGGTAGTTTAACACTGTTGTTGCAGGTGCATGTGGAAGTAAAGATCGAAGAAACGACGACTGATAAAAAAGATGATCGAAGGGAGCGGAAAAAGAGGAGGAAAGAGACGAGGAGGCTGGAGGAGTATATGGGCTACGAAACACCTTCGGAAACGTGCAAAGTGGAGGTGGAAGTATTTGAGCAAGGGGAAGGCGTGGACGATGAAGAAGAGCTTCGAAAACTACGGAAGAGGGAGAAAAAGTTAAGAAGGCGTCAGGAAAGGGAGGAATTGGCAAGCAAGGTACGAGTTGATACCTAATCTCTTCCGTAGTGTTTTAAGTATGTGCACATTACTTAAACGACGCTCTCAACTAAGAATTCAGTGAATTTCTTATATTGGATTGCTTTCCTAATGTTGTTAGCCATGTGTTTCCTTTTACTCACTTCTTACGAGTAGCAAGAACTAGGTTTTCGCCTATTTGGCGACAGATCTGCGCATTAAGATAGATCCTCTTAATCAAGAGTCAGGTCGTTCTTTCAGTTTTCATATGATCTATATCTATAGCTCCCCCGAGTAAGACCACGTTGACGTGTTGTGCACGTCTTTAGTTCACGAGGTACCAGATACGTATTCGACTCTTCACCTTTCCAGTGATTTCGCCTGGGGTTGTAACGGTTCCGACCTCTGCTTCGCATCGGAGTTGCTTTCCATGAATTCCGCTTATCATGCTGACACCTAACGAAAGCGATCAAGAGCGGCATAATCAGTCCATGTTTGGGATGCTCTTCGTATTCTACCTCTGCGGGAGTTCGTGGAGGCTACTTGCATATTTGGCCTCGCTTGATTCGCGGGAAGCGAACCAGGGAATTCTGTTCGGGGTGGAGACGATAACCTTCGCTTTCTCCAGCTGCGTTATCGCGCGCGTGACGCAAAACGTCAGTTACTTCTTCAAATGAGTATAAATGTTCTGGTAGCGTTGTGGTGAGCTATTCAGGGTGCATAGTAGTGCTCTAAATTGATGTGAAATTTAGGGCATCGTGGCCAGAACCTTCTCACACCCTATCATCGATGCGACGCCGCGACGTATAACTTTGACGCCTGTCTCAATTTTTTAAACTCTTGTCTTGCGTATTCTTGCATAAACTAGGGTCTGAAATACGCAGTCCTCGCTCTTAATTTCTCTCTACCTTCCATTTCATCCGTACCTACGATCACAAAAGGGATGGGATTGTGTGACAACACTCTTACAGGCCTTGGATTTATGAAGTTGTCTTCCTACAACAATGCATATTTAGGCTGAGATAAAGGAGGCGAAGTCAGAAGACGTCAATGATTGTGAAGCCGACGAGTCTTCCATCAAAAAATTGAAAAGGAAGGCAATTCAATTGGATGAAGGCGACGGTTTGTTGCTCAAATTCGAGTTTAGATGCTCCTTCCCGCTTGCACGTTTTTCTAAACCTCATATTTTCAAAGGTTGACAGACACTTGTATTTCGTCAACTGAATGAGGGGGTAGCTTCCTGCCAAGTGAGCAGGGGTGCAGTTCTCGCCTGGCGCTAGCGTGTGCTTCTCAACCGTTAGGAAACACACGTCGATGTGAGCTTGTAGTGGGCAAAATGACGTGCATTTATCATCAAGGATAAAGACTAAAGACATATGCGGCTAGGACCCAATATCAAGGAAGATTGGGTCCTAGCCGCATATGGATTAGAGCGTTGTTTAGAAATCTTGTGAACTGATATTAATAGATTCCTCTGAATCCAAGCAAAACATCCCATTTCAGAGGAATCTGCTGTTACGAATGGAATTGTAGTTGAAGTTAAAAAGAAGAAGAGCAAGGGGAGCAAGCCGACATTGGAAGAATAACTGCAGTGGGACCAGGACGGACGCTATTCAAAACCAATCTCCTCTGTTGCTTTGTATGAGCCTCCTTATTAGGCGCTGTATTGCATTGTTGTTGGTTGTTAAGGGACTGTTGATACTGAAGCACTTCGTGTGTTCGCCCCAAGTCATAAGACCTCGACTTAGACATCGAATTGTTGCTCCATTTAAGATTCTGACTCATGTTTAATTTGATGTTTTTAGGAGAGAAATGCACCCTCTGAACTGAGGAAAGATTTATAAGCCTTATTAATGACTAGAATCGTGTCGATAAGACCTAATTGAGCTATCGCGAGAGTACTCCGCTCGGACACCGATCGAATCCGAGGAATAGGGGGTCCTCGCCGGAAGCGAGGCTCTCTGAGATCACGTTGTACCAGCAGTCGTAAGCCTAGAGAACGTGGGCTATTGTTGAACAGTGAATAAAGTTGTTGCTTCGTACTAGCAAAGCTGTTACCTCTAGTCCTCCATGTCGAGCAAACCTCCGCGCGATCCATTCCCTGTTATAGTACGTGTCGTCGTAGTAGTGGCCAGGATCGGCGAGTAACGTGGCTATGGTGAGGCGTGATTTCTGGGGCTTCCTGGAAAGGTGTCTTGGTGTTGGCAAGTTTAATGGGAGGAAGCACAGAGAAAGGCGTTGAACAGCTCGACGCCGTTTGTTCTTCGACGTAGATATGTAGGAGTTGGTATTTAGATTTACGGTAAGATATCCTCTTTCAGGAATAGGACAACTAATGGCAGGCATTGAAATGGGCTCGTTTCAATGTAGTCAATGGCGCACTTCTCTTAATGATACAGAATGAATGGGCTAGAATAGCGATGTAGACCGCATAGTTTATACTGACAGGGCAAGAAATTGATTTCATGCTGTACGGGATTGGGAGAGCTAAGACCGCTGTAGAGTGCTTGGCAGTGACGTTCGAACGAGTGTGGCTTCTCGAAAGAAACCATTAGGTGAAGGAAATGTATGTAGAGCAAGTTGCCGAGTGCCTGGTGAACACAGCTGACTGAAGTGGAGGATGGTGCTTTTGTAGCCGGCGATGCTACGGTATCTCAAAGGCAAGGAAATTGGGGCACTAGTGGTAATATTTCAAAATACAGTAAAACAATGTCTGAGAAAAATATTTTATAACACACAACAATGAGTAAAAAACTATTCGAATTATGAATGTCAAATTATTAACTTAAAGAATTCCTAAAGGTTTGTCCTTTATCGTGTTTATTGTCCTGCTCCATGGCAAAGGTCGTCTACGGTTGGCTCAATATTAAGATGAGATTGGTATATGAATCTGTAGCAAGAAAGTGTGAAATATTAGGTCAGCAACGCTTAACCTGGAGTGGAACTTAGCATATGCTGAGGAGAGTCGAGTCGGCTAGCTGGGCCGACACTAGAGCTTGGGACAGGAATTTGCAGCAATGAAACCCAAAGAAAAAAGTCGTCCCGTAGCCAGACTCTCGCTAATCCTGCAAGGATTAGCGTTAGCGGATGATGAGATGGAGTTGTCTGAGAAGAATAGCGGATTCTGAAGCTGAGAGATTCGAGATCCTTAGATGAAGATGAGACGGAGTGTACCATGGCTACTGCCTCTGAAGACGACGAGAGGGTCGACGCGTCGGGCCAATAAAAAGTTCCACCTAACAACCTCGCGGCACAGAAGTATAGTAAACGTTATCAACCAAAATGCCGAGGTTTCAAGGAGAGGGGATATTGCGACCAGCCCTATTTAGGTAGCGACAACCAAAAAGTGCCTATTGCCTCGCTTCTCCCATGTCACATCATCCGTGTTAGCATTCATTTATTTTATTTATTTATTTAATACGCCGCAAGACGGCGTGCACCACCAGACAGTCAGCCATAAAGGAAGCACTCCAAGGAATCGAACACAAAAACCCAATAGTGATGGATAAAGTGTTTCAGTAGGAGAAACGAAACAAACAAAAATAACATCAGAAAAGGAAGAGCGCACAATTAGATAGGACCCATTAAATCGGCTAGATAGAAGAAAGAGCGAAATGACAGAGTCCTTCGTGACCAACTAAACAATAAGAAAGGGAGCTTTCATAGCAGATGTTTCACTCCCCCAGCACAGACTTGAAACCTGCTGAGAGGAGCCTTAATAGAAGAGCATTTTTCAATAGAAGAATAACTATAATGGAATATTGAAATTAAAATTTAACCGAAAAACTTCATATCATCGGGAAGTAACTGGAGCTTTCGGGCAGATTATTTTGGTAGGTCGCATTATCCATTCTCGAAACATTCAAATAAGCCCATTCTCGACTGAGTTGGATCCAGAAGCATGCTTTGTGAGATCTCGCCACAGAATCATGACCGTTAACATATGGTGGCAAAGCATTGTACATACGTACGACTGTGGTCACTCGCTGCATCACACCGAGCTTCGTCCCGTGTTTCACTGTTTAGAAGGACCTGCTGTAGTCGTCGTTTCGCCTCCGTCAACACTTTACTCGTTTCGTAGCTACACAGCTTCATCTCATCCTTGGACATCCGTGCGGTGTGCTGTGCCATGGCTTGTCGGCTCGTGTGAACTGAGCAGTTAGCCTTAGGCCTTTCATAGTCAGTGCACAATCAGCATTCTTCTCATTGTTCAGACCCTAGATAGTAGCTCCTCGAGGTCGTTTATACCGAAGAGGACAGGAGTATGAGGTCCGTGCAGAAGTCTCGAGCTTAGGAGATGCTTCTGTGGAGTTTCCCTTTCTATTTTTTGGTGGCAATAATCTGTAGAAGAAAGACGATGCTTTGGGTAGGATTTCTCTATACGATCAAGATCCAAGAGGAAAGGAGGAACAGAAAAAATGGAGGAAAAAGGAAATTGTAGAAATCGCAATTAGTTAAAGTCCTACTAGGCATTTTTGCTTTTTTTCCTAGTACTATTTTGACTGTGCTCTCAGCAGTTGCAGTGCGCTCGCTTATTGCATTTTTTGCTCTTTGACAAAATTTCAGATTTCTATCTCAGTCCCGCCGTACCTACACTGCTGAGGTGAGCAGGTGGCTGAGATTTTATCTTCGTCCACTCGGGTCTGGGTCTGGGGTTCGTATCAGTTGAAAAAGGCACCTATTTTTTCTCAGAATGGCCTTGGTTAGTTGCGTGCCCAGGCTGACCTTACGCATATTACACTTAATGAAACATTTATCCCAATGTATGTTTACAAATATGTATACTGCCTTACTCTTTGTTTTTTAAATACAGTCCCATCCCGTTACAGCGCCTCCGGATAAGACGTGGCTCTCGATATAACGTAGTTTTTCTCCGGCCCCGGCCGCTTACCTTTACGCCAATACAAATCAACGCCGGTTAGAACGCGTCGGATACAACGCAGTCCCGTTATAGCGCGGTTTTCGGAGGAACTCTGTGTTAAAAGGACTCCCGTTATAACGCGACCCGGGCTCAGTTTCGGTCCCACACAGAAAATGAAGACGGTAAGATGCTGAGAGCGCCTGTGATAGTAGCCGCGACCAGCATCTGAGCGACAACGAATAAGATGCATGTAGACGTTTTTCATGCCTGTGCAGCCCACAAAAGTGTTCATAGTCAGCAACATATCGAGCACAGTATAAGACTCCCGGTAGTCGTTAGAAGCGAGGGACGGTCTTTATGTACGAATGGCCGCCGCGCCCGCGACAACGACTGTCGCGTGCGCGATGAGCTCCGCCGCGGTAGTGCGAGTTGTCGCAAACTGACTTTTTGAACACTTCCTAAGGCCCCGTTTATACTTCGTCGCGGAGCGATGCGATGGCCACGCAATGAGGCCAAATTGATCGATCGCGTCGCACAATCAATATGGCCACTATACGTGGCGTCGCGTCGCGCCGCGACGAAGTATAAACGGGGCCTAACACATAATGTGCAGGTTCTGATGAAAGCCTAGATAGGACCCCATCCTGTATCTCACTCTAAATTGGCAGCTTTTCTTGAGCTCACCAACTCTAAGTGAATTTCTACAGCAATACTACTTCTGTAATCGTGCTTAACGTTTTCATTTAAAAAGTTTCAAAAAAGTTCCTTATATTGAGAAAAAAGAGGGTGGACCTCTCGCTCTAAACTTGCACCCAAATTCGTAGTAGAAGATAATTCATTGATGTTAAGCAGGCATGTTTTATTCTATTACATATGCCTTGAAGAAAATTGACACCTGTTGTGAGGGTTTTGTTCAGGTAGAGAAGGAGTGGTAACAGTCATTCGACACACCACTTTGGTCGTAGCGCGGAGGAGAGCACAAAAACAAGGCAAAGGAAGGAACTCCGGGTGTAGCTGATCTATCTTACCCGTTTTAAGAAGCCTTGCCGGTGTACAGCGGGCACCAGCCCGCTTAGTACATGTTTTTGAAACAAAATTTGGTTTACTTCTCTTTCCGTTTCGGTGTTCCCTATGTTCTCTCCCTTTTCCACCCATTCTGTTGTCCTCCACGTTCTGCTTCCTTGCAAAGGATTGTCGCACATCGCTCGGCAAACAACATCGCTCGTGTGAGCCTCAATGCACTGTTGTGGGTGGGAAAACGCGAGGTTTAGTGGTCATCGGCCGGTTTTCACTCAATTGTAGTGATGACGAGATGACAGTGACGAGTTTTCCAGAAAGGAAAGTTGTTCCGAGATCCCGGACCATGGGTCTTGGGCCGCGGATCGCTGGGCGTTGAAGTCGCCCTATTACGGCGACTTTTGCCGCGCTTGCCGCGCTATTTGCCGCGTCCGCGGCGACCAGTCGTACATAATGTCCCGAAGCCGTTAGAAGCTACCCTAAATTGGAGAGTTTCTTCTACCAGAAACGACAGGAGGTGTGAATTAAAGCCCAGATTATTCAAACAATATCCTACACATTTGGTCTAAGCCTAGGGCAGCTGTTATAGAGGCTATGCGCAGTCACATGGTGGTTTGTTTCGATTAGAACTCTCGCGCTATGCAGGGTTTGTACCTGCGCCCTCTGCCTTCAGTACAGGATTAAAGTAACAGTGCTGTTTGATCACACGCAACATTCTGATACCGTGAAAAGCGCTGAGACGTTACTGCGACGAGGATATGGCGGATGCGGCGCGCGATTTAACAACGCTGATAGCGCAATGGGCTTACATTCTGCCTGGATAGTAGAGTGCTGGTTCATGTCCCGCATGGCCTTATTGTGATATAAGGTTATACGTTTTTGTTGTGGTTCAAGTCTAACTTTCCTCTGGTGGTCGTTATTCCTCACACATTCCAGTCATACTTATGCATATAGCGGCAGAGAGTACCTTTAAGGACAGGACTTCAATAGTAATCTAAAGATGTTTTTTGCATTCACACTCACTTCATGGTCACGTGTTTTATTGATATAGCTATATGTAGTCATTTCATATGATCCACCATATATTTTAGAAAACGCGAATTTTCCCGGTCCCTTCAAATGCGTTATAACGAGAGGGGACTGTAGTTTCTTCTTAGTAGCTTAATACTATAATTTAGCATCGTGACTATTAGCACAGTCCAAGGAGTTTTAACAGCTTTTCTCCCTTACGAAAACCTTTACCAATGCAACGCATTCTTCGTGGCATTCACATGGTTTATTATGCCCACAAAACTTTCCATTCTTTTATAGTGTTGTAAAATTTGAGTTCTTGTTCTTAGTTCTTTCGTTCTGTTGGTTCTAGTTTGTTGTTTTGTCGAGTGTGCACCTTGAGTGCAGATAAATAAATAAACAAATAAATAAATAAATAGAAAGAGGGATGCACATACTCCGCGGTCGCCGCAATGTGCATCGATGTGAGAAGATTCACTCCACTACTGGTTCCGCCAGAAGCTCGCTAAGAAATCTGCTCTTTTCTTGCGCACGGAAAAAATAGCGGAAGCACTCTCAATGGAGCTAAAAGAGCGATGAAGGCTGAAAGGACACGCGCCCACCTGTTCTCGCAGTATCCGCATGGCAGCAGTTGCTGCAATGTCAGGGACCTTGACTACTCGGTCGATGACGGCTGCGTCCATGCTGAAATCCTCATATTCGATTTTGGGTGATTGCGGGACGTAGATCGTCTCTCACTGGACCAGTGAGACCTCACAGAAGTACAGGGGCAACGTCGGCGCTATCCTATTCTGGGAGATCGCCCACTACTTTATTTATTTATTTATTTATTTATTTATTTATTCAATACATTCGCGATAAGCGCAAACACCAGAAAAAAGTAATACAACAACAGAACAACGTGAAGAAACCTAAAGCGAATCGAACACATGTAAAGCAACTAAATGATGACACACCTAGAGCAAATCAAGCCAGTGTCAGATCTGTGACTAATTAGGTCATGAATAAAAAGCCTGGTTAGCCAAACCAAATAAACCGGGAAGATTGTAAAGTGTTAAACTTCATAACTCAATTGCGACTTCTTAAGAGATCGCTCAAGCTGACCTAGCGAAAAGGAGGACGGCATACATCTCGTCGCGTTCAGGTATGCGCTGGCTGCCCTATGCGGAAAAAGCGACACCTTCAGCTTACTCCTAGGCCGACAGATGATAATCTTCTCCGGCTCCCCCTTAGTTTGAGAAGCACGCAGATTAAAGAATTTAGAGCCTCCGAAGCGCGAGTAATGGATTAACTTATAAACCCTACAAATATCAAAGATTTTCCTGCGAGAAGCCAATGTGTGAAGACCCAGGTATTTATTTCTTATCGATGCTTTAGGTACCTTAGAGTAAAGGAACCCGCCAATGCGAATAAGAACCTTGCGAGTGTAGTTATTCTGTACCTTTTCTATAAGGTTTATAAGAGTTTTCTTACTGGGGGAAAAACCGAGGTGGATAACTCCACCAGCGGTCGAACGTAAGTCTTATAAGCCCTAAGCAACACACTCTTATTCTTGGTGGTAAGGCCCTTGAATATCTGATAGGTCCTATGCTGAGCACGTCTGCAACAAATGGTCACATGCTCCGAGAAATCAAGCTTGGCATCGTAATGAAACCCTAAGTCTTTGACAGAGCCCACGGCCGCGATAGGAAAATTGTCAATGAAATATTCACGTGTGTCCGGCGATTGTCCGCGGCTGAGTGACATACAAACAGTTTTGCTCGGAGACAGTGGAAGCTGCCACACCCTGCTCCATAGGACCAGCGCGTTAACAGCCTCCTGAAGACTTCTAGCGTCGTCTGAACTGATAATTGTCCTATAGAGCTTAATGTCGTCCGCATACATCTTGACGGTAACCCCACTGGGTTCAACTATCCTAGGCAAGTCCGAGGTATAGAGATTGAACAAAATCGGTGATAGAACACCACCTTGAGGTACCCCGCTACCGGCCGACCTGACGTCAGAATAGCACTGACCCAGGCGGACTTGAAACGTTCGATTACTCAACAACTCTCTTATCCAATTCACAATGACAGGGTGAAAGTTAAGCCTATTCAATTTGAGAAGAAGTTTCTTGTGCGAAACACGATCAAACGCCTTAGAAAAGTCAAAGTAAACTACATCACAACTGAGACTCCTATCCAAAGCATCACCCCAGTCCTTGAGGCATTCCAGCAGATTCGTCTCAACCGAAAGTCCCTTCATAAATCCATGCTGTCCAGTAGGAAAGATCCCATCTCCTTCTGCAATCTCCATAATGTGTGTCCTAAGAACCTTCTCAAAGAGTCTACAAAATATAGAGGTAACGCTAACAGGCCTGTAGTTTTCAGGGTTCGAGTGATCGCCTTTTTTAAAAATCGGTGTAATAAAAGAATGCTTCCAGCGCGCAGGGATCTGAGAATGCATAAGAGACTGATTAAAAATGTATGCCAACGGAGAACAAATAACATCAGCAACCATCTGAATAAAACTTAGTGGAATGTCGTCAGGAGTGACCGAGGAGGATGAAGGCCAACACTTTAGAAGGCGCAGGAGCACAGCGCTATCAAACCTAGGGAAACTTCCCATTACAGCCTCGAAATAGGTAGGAACAACCGGTGTGAGACCGTCATCCTCAATAAAAACCTTAGCGAATTCATCCGCCAGCATTTCCACCCTATCCGAGTCTGACACCGCTTGCCTATTCCCAACCCTGAGACAACCAACACCTCTTCTATCCTGAAGTCTACTATTAAGGAACCCATAAAACCTACGAGAATTCCCAGAGTCTACAGCTTTAGCCTCTACGTAACTATTAAACTTACAAAGTTTCTTATCAAAATCGGTATAATACCTATCAAACTCAACCCAGTTGGCCGTTCGCATAGCTTCGAGAAATAAGCACTCGCGATGACTTACCATTTTACGCAGATGAGTTGAAAGACGAACACCACTGCCTGATGCTACTCTCTTCAGAGGAACGAATTTCACAATGGCGTCTTGTATTACACTTAGAAAGAGTTCATATTTCACATTGACGTCCTCCTGACTCTCCAATAAATTTATCCATCTAACCTGAGAAAGATAGGTACGGATAGCATCATAATCAGCACACGAGTACTTCTGGCAGGTTCTTCTTTTTCCCTGTGAATAACTACCGTATGTGCCCCATCACAGCCACCGGCTTCTCACACAGATTCGTGGCAAATGCTGGTAGTGCAAATTAGCATGTGGTCCCTCAAACTAGCGTTGCATCACGGAATTTGTCTTTCTGTGGGTAGACGTACGGTAGCTGTATGCGTGGAAGCGACCCAGTCCGGAAGACATGCCTATCTATTGGTTCGGATCCAAGCGCCCAGGCTTCCCATTCTTCCGAGTTTGGTGGTTCTCATCTGTTGTGTTTTGGAAAGGCTGCCCCTGACTTGTCCAGCATCACAAGTAACTGAGTAAGTCGAGTACGCGTTCAGTCTGTCTCCGCGGCAACCCATGAAAGTAGGACAGCGGCCGAGCTGATGCTCCAGCATTTGTGGCGCATTTGCAGCTGGAGGTAGTTGCACAAACTTCCTAAAAATATCCCTTAACAAGGCGGCACATTGGTAGCGTTGCTAGCTGGGGTTTTTTATTTCATGCCGAGCCCATGCCTATTCTACCGTTCTCCGACGCGAAGTTACTCGGCGGAAGGCAGCCTTTAACACTATCATAAACGCCGCGAAATTTGATATTTCATGCAAGCTGGTGTGCCGTACTTTTTGTGCTGAACCACCTTAAGCACTTCTGACCTACTTCTGACCTAGAGGGATGTAAATTGCTCTTCTGATGTGGATGTCAATCCCGCCACTATGTGTTTTGGGTTCTCAGGATATTGCTGTCTCCAGAGATGACAATCATGTGGCCTTCTCAAATTGTGCCCACGCCGTGTTATCCACTTGGCTGGCTTTGCTTGGCGTTAGATCGATTGGAGCTGTTTTAGCTACTGTTTTTCTCTAACAGACTTGATTTGGGCCCCATACTGCCCGGGCAGCACACTCGTCGGCTCACACCATCAGCGGGGGTAGCAGCTACATCGGGTGCGCCATGAGAAAGTTCCACCTATCATTACGATGATATAGAGCGGAACTGATCACTGTTCTCCTGATGTTTCGACCGTAGCGGTCACACATCATTCTAGTGGACTCCCTCGGTCTGAACTCAATGGTCTTCGTCCGACTCCTAATGACATCTTCACCCTCATTTACTTCCTCAGACTGGTAGCTAGCGAAGTACAGGAATTCCACCAGCTTCTCATCGACCACTCTTGACACTCATGGAAGGGTGCAGTGCACTGTTCGCTGCAGAAGACTTGGTTTTCTGCACGTTTGACCTCAGACGTTACCGGCGAGGCACTCCTATTCGTGGTCAATGGTTCGGATTTCTCGGCCAGGCCAACGAAGCCTTCCGTTCCTCCCGGATCAGCGATTTGGTGCCATACAGTCTGGGTAGGATGAAACACTGACGTGTCCGTTGCCTAGCGAAGTCATTGTTTAGAACAAGTACGAATTCAAATCGCCTCCACGTTATCCAGTAGAAGTAGAATGCGTGGTGCGTCCCGCAAGGGAATTGACTGATGCCGACCTTTATCCTCTTATTCTTTATTCGCAGCAGACTATAGACGTATCGCAATTAATATGTGGTGTTTAAAATTCATCCATGAAACTCTTATCCCCGCTACCGAGCCGTCGTACGTGTTCCTCGGAAGAGATTGAAAATATCTGTTAAAAAGGTCCATTTGTACTATTAAAGGTTGTCTTCAACATTTCGAATCCACAAAGTCGCAGCTGTGTTGCTCAGGAAAAGACAAATACATGGCGATACAACGTTTACGCCTTGCCCAGTTCTCTAGTCAAATGAAGGGGCTTAGTAATTTGTGCCGACTATGGTGCCTTTTTCTGTAACATGAGCAGCAAAGCCCAACTGACCTCGTCGTTTCACCTTTCCTAGCCATTCCCATCGGTCCGTAACCTATGCCAGCCATGCCTGGCTCCACCCACAGACTCGCTCCTGACTCGTTCTTGAACCTGGAATCGTCCAGAACACGTGTTGTTTGACCCTGTGGACAATCGCGATTTTCACAGATTCTGGAGAGTTGAAGAAGTGGGCGGAATGGCCGCGGGCGCTAACCTGCCATGCATGACGTAGTCGTAGTAGATGGAGAACTGCGTGTCTGCCAGAACGATCTCCGTATTGATTCCGTACTTCTTCGCGTATCGACCGACGGAGGAGATGGTGCCACCTGCACATATTGTTTTTCGTGGAATCTTTGTTTCTTAGAATAAAGGCTAATTAAGGGATGCGTTGATCGGTATGTTAGTGGAATGCGCCACGCATTGAGGGTTGCTTTATCATGCACCAGCACGAACCCTAAGGCTCGATCTGGCGAACATGCGAAAGCCTGCTTTTCTCCGAGCGCGTTGTTCGCACCTCTTTTCATACAACTTCAACTACATTTTTCATGGGTGGAGAACGTGTTCACCTCACTTTCTCTATTTATGTCAAACCGATGCTTTGCCCATCTTGCTCTATCATAAAGCTCGGTCACTTCAAGGTAGCTGCTTTACTTGTTCAGTTCTTCTCCTCCCTAGAAGAACAAAAATTGTAAATCAGTACTTCCGGACCTTTATGTTCTGTAAATACCATCTGGGTAATTTGAAGTCGTGGCAGACCATGTAGCCCTGAACTCTAGATACCTTCCACATCGGCGTCATCCCAGACGGTTCAGCTATTTAATTGGTTTGATCTAATCAGCTCTTCGTCTCTTAGGTTATTCTACAACACTTCTGATGCTATACAGTCCCCTGTACTGTATTTATTTATTTAATACGCCACTAGACGGCGTGCACCACCAGACAGTCAACCAGAAAGGAAGCCCTCCAGGGCACCGAGCACAAGCCAATAGTAGTGAATAGAAAGACTTCAGTAGGAGAAAAGAAACAAAAAAAGTATCAGAAAGGGAAGTGAGCACAATTAAAGAAGAACCATTGAATCGGCTAGATAAAGGAAATAGCGGTATGACAGAATCCTTCGTAACCAACTGGACAATAAGAAAGGCAGGTTTCATAACAGATGTTTTACTCTCCCAGCACAAACTTGAAACCAACTGGGGGGGGGGGCTTTTATAGGAGAGCATTTTTCCATAGAAGGAATAACTATAGTAGAATATTAATATTTAAATCAATTATTTATTTGAAAAAAATTCGCGTGTGTAGTAGAACCGACATAGAACGTGCAGGGGTGAGAACCAGCTAACATTCCGATTTAAACACTGTGATATGTATTTTTGACGTATGTATTATTATTGTATCAGTTCATTCTAACGGTAAAAGGACTGCAGATACCTTCACTTATCAACCTCAAGCGGTCAACGTCAGGCAAAAATCGGCATTCTCGATAGGCACTGAGCGACTCGTCAATTTTGCTCACTTGCTGAAAACCTTTCTCTCAGAACGGAGGGCTCCCACCACCTTTCATACTATGTTGAACGGCGAAAATTATTCCACGCAGATTTGCTGCAGCGGTAAGGAACCGGTTGGGGACGATTAACAGTCGTCGGCAGACAAACTATGTATCAAAGGAGCTGCCAGTTTCGAGCTAAAATAATTAAGTCATCTGATCGAAACCTTCCGTAACATCTATTGATTTTGATTTCTTGATGAAAATTTCCTCCCTGGAGTGAAACCCATCGTCACCGCCGCCGACAGTCATACCCGTGTGTCTCCCACTCGGGGGACGGACGGTCAGGAGGTGCACCCGCCCCTGCTGGGGGGCCTGCGATCTTCCTCTCACCCCCCCCCTTGCTCAGCCACCCCCAATCCCCTAGACTTCACCAAGAGGCTAACGGCTGCCTTACGAAACCTTTGACACGCAAAACAAAAGTTTCCGCTCCGCAGAACAGCGGTGTACCTCCTGACGCCACGCCCCCAGCAAGGGGCGGTTGTACCTCCTGTCGCGCTGCCCTCGCAACCCGATCGGTTAAATCTGGGAGAAAATCAGTATCAATGCTCAAGCGATCGACCATATCGAGCTTTATTGATTGCCTGATCGAAGCTTCCTACCTGTTGTGTGCTTTGCTGTCAGCCACCAATCATTATAATCATTTGACTACCATACTGATTGGAAGGTGAAAGAAAGTCGGTGCCGCCGTTCAAAAGATTGACAATATCGACAGCGATATCGATATTGGGTGTGTGACTGATCTATAGTAACTCTTCCGATTAACGCTTGCAGCATGTCTTCTGAATCGGGACTCTCATAGCACAACGTCTGAGCCAAGTATTCTGAATTCGGAGACTCGGCAACGCTCGCAGTTGCCATCATGTCATGCTCAAGAGCCCTCATTTCCTCTGCTGCAGAAACCATCCATATTAAACGGAAAATTTTTCCCACAAGGAATACGGCAAAGCGTTGCGGGATTACTCAAAGCGTCATCCGACGGGCGAACTCGATTATATAGTGGTAGATAAATAGATTTCTGGGTATCAGGCAGATGGAGGAATAACTCTGAATCAGGATTATATGAGTGAGATCAGAGGTTTTTTTCTTACTTTCTTACCCTGAAAGAATCTTGCGCTTTGCCCTAAAAAGAATTCAATATGTCCAGCTAAGGGTAGGGTAATACCGAAAAAGTTATGGGAGGAAAGGACGTACGACAAAAGTAGAAGTGAGATGGGAGTCAAAGCACTGGATAAAATCAAGGATCTTCGTTTGCTAGCGTGGTTGTTAGGTGTTCATTATGCACTTTTCACGAAGGTCAAAGCTGCCTCCAAGCTTCGTCTAGCTCGAAGGAATTAGAGATTTCGTGACAAGAGCACTCCCTATCAAAGAAAGGAAGGATCCAATCCTTATCGAACCTGTGCCTGCGGCGTGCACGAAATAGTGTGGCACCTTCACGCCTTGCCGATCGTCTGCTTCTAGTTGAACGAGAATCTCGTGCATGAGGTTCGTGGATTCGAAAGGGAAATCACCACCTGAAGCAGACCTGCGATAGGGAACCAGTGCTTTCGCGAGAAGAAGAAAACCACATCACGGAGTGGTTCCGATGCACTCACTTTCGTGGAACTCTTCGGCTTTGTCCGCGTTACCGAACTGATTCATGAAGAAGCCGCCGTTCTCGTCCGATAACTCTCGTGCCCGTATCAATCTAAAGAATTCTACGTTGCGATGGATATTGCTGTTCAATAAAATGAAGATATGTGTCAGTTCCAGACCAAGAAAAAAGTTTGAAGGAAATGAAAGAGTCGGTACGCAAGTGGTGGGCTGTCATATCTGGAGCTGTGGGGCTAGTAAAAGAGCCAGAACAATCTGCTTGGGCATCCTTGGCAATTTTGCTCCTACTTCGAGGAAGGTGATGAATCGATCGAAAGCTCACCTTCGAAAATGTATTGAATCAGCTCAGGTGTGTCCAAACAATGTCATTCACCATTGTTGTCTCTCTCTTTCTTTTACCGTTTGAAACGGTCTATGGAATAGTGGACAGTAACAATACTGTGCAGCCGTACCTTTCTGCCAGAGGAACTTTGACTATTTCGCCGCCATATTCTTGAATATGCCTCACTTTGACTTCCTCGATAGTATTCGGAACCTGGAAATGAAAGTTGCGCATGTTTAAGTCGTACATAAATATCCCTTTATTGAGAGTCAGATTCACTCAAATTCAGTTCAGTTTTTTACATAAACTTGAGAGTGCCTATCAATTCACTAACGTGCCACAGATATGTAGGGAAATGATGGACGAATTCTGCTACTAAGAAATTCAACGCTTGCTTATCACGTTCAAAAAACCCTGTTTTTTCACGGGGCATTGTTTTCTTACTAAAAATTAAGTCTAAAAAAGTGAACCTAGGATTCATCGTTATTATGTGTCGTTTTCTAACGCTAAGTTTGAGCTAGTCGAACTTACTATAGCCGTGAAGGGTATATTCAGAATGCGACACATGTAGGCCAGGGAAGCTGCTGTGTTACCGGATGACGCCTCAAACAGTGATGTCCCTAGAAAAAGCACTGCATTGAAGCAAGCCGCCTTCCCCAAGGTGGTCGACAGGACTTGTTGATAGCGATGTTACCGTTTTTCACGTGGCCTTCGATCAGGGCCCACATGAGCAGTGCCCATGCGTAGCGGTGCTTCAGCGACCCGGAGCGTGAAGCGGACTCGTTCTTGAACACGATGTCCACGTTCTTCTGCCCAACGTACTGTAAACAGTGCGAATGAAGAAGGTTTCGCCCGTGAGTTGGCCAATGCAATTGCACCTCAAAAGGTTTCTTTGCAAAAGTAAGAGCGCAACAAACGTTAAATTTGAAGATCGGTGTGTGGGACATTTTCTTTCGTTCTTGCCACATCCGATGGATAGCCAGTTTCGTCCAAACCCGGTCTTCTGGAACCGAGTACCTACGAGAAAATCTGCAGAAGGCCCTTTAAGGTTGCAGCCTTACTTGTGAGTTCGTCATTCGGCGCTCGCGACAACCGCTGAAGTGGTCGACCGATCTCCTGTTCAGATACAACAACCATTGTGACGAACACACATAAAATGGTTTTCATCCCTGAAATTCGAGTTTTGAGGAAGAAATGTAACTGGTGCTGACGGATGCATGTAATGGAACGAGATGAAGGAAAGCATCGAATCAAGAGATAAAGAATAAGGATGAAGCTTGATGTTGCGGGGCGCGCCACGCACTCCACTTTTACGAGGTCTCGTGGGAGTCAATTCGATAAACAACTCTTCGTTGTTTTATCGTTCCCACACAGAAACCATTTCAACCAACCATGAAATCGTTTCGGCTCCAGATGGATAGAAGACGTGGTTGGCCTGGAGGAAATGAGGAATCCAACCCAAGAACCTTGAATGGTAGTGTACTTGATAGCCGATGCCTCTTCCGACAGCCTACGATACGCCCAATCGAGGGATAACAGCTTCAAAAATCACATTCCTTAAACTGTGCTGCGCGTTCAAATTGTACTTTTACAATTAAAATTTGTATTACACTTATATGGCTCTATAATTCGACAATGCATCCATACACGTACCGCAGTCGACTACAATTTGGCCTTATGCTAGTGGAGTCAAACTTTGGGGCCAGATTCATCAACCACCTACAGCCCTCTAAAGGTTAAAATACCATCAAATCCCCTGATATAACATTCGTCCAGCATCAGGTTTGGCGGCATTTCTACCGTTTGAGGGCAGTAAGCAGGCAATGAATCTGGCCTCTGGAGTGGTTCTCCAGATCTTTATCCGATAGAGAACTTTCTAAACATTTTTGTACAGAAAGTGTTCAAATTTGGAACTACTTACACCCCGATTTCTGATATGAAGAGCGTCATACTTGATTGATGGGCTAGTAGAGCAAACTGTTATCGATAATCTTATCAGTGATATGACAAGAAGAATTTTCGATGTTGTTCACAACAAAGGCGATGCAACAAAGTACTAATCGTATTTTGTTCCTTACTATTTTTATAATGGGCTTTTCCGAAGTGACCTATAATTTTGCAGCTGCCTACCTATTTCATTCCTCCAATAAAAGTTCGTGGTGTCCTGCTTCAGATCCTACTATTTATAAAAGAGTAAACAGTTGTGTCTGTCCGTCCGTCTGTCCATCCGTCCTTCCGTCGGTCCATCTGGCCTTCCATTGACGTCGAGTAACGGGCGGCCGGGTTCAGACGAGGTGTCACCCACGTCGTGTCGCGTGCGTCAGAAGACGTGTCGCCGATGTCGTGCAAAGGGCGTCCGGGTTGAGAAGACATCTAACCGGTATCGATCAACAGGCGTTCGCTTTGAGAAGACGTGCTCCCGATGTCGGTCCTGCAATGGCCGTCTGAGTTCAGAGCAGGTCTCACCGATGTCGCGCAGAGGATGTCCGTATTCAGACGACGTGTCGCCGATGTAGCACAAAGGGCGTCATGGTTGAGAAGACGTGCCATCGACGTTTTTCGACAGGCGTACGAGTTCAGAAGACGTGCTCCCGATGTCGTGCAATAGCTGTCTGGATTCAGTGCAGGTGTCACCGATGCAGCGCCAAGGTTATCTGGGTTGAAAAGACGTGTCACCGATGTCGAGCGGTGGGTGTCTGGGTCCAGAAAAGGAGTCACCGGTGTCGCGTAAGGGGTGGCCTGATCGAGACGACTTGTAATGGGGGACCTTTCAATGGGAGACTTGTAAGCGAGGAAGCAGTGAGGAGGGGATCAGTAAGGGGGTACCAACTAAAGGGGAACAGTGAAGGTGGGACCAGCAATGGGGAGCAGTGAAGGAGGGGGGGGGTTCTGTAATGGGGAACCTGTGAAGGGGACCCGTTTATCAGTGTATCAGTGCGATTTCAGTGCAGACAGGATGGACCGGTAAAGGGGGAGGGGATGTCACCAATGTCGTGAAAGGCCTTCCAGATTCAGACGACGTGTTATCAGTGAAGGTGGGACCAGTAATGTGGGACCGGTGAAGGATCGGGGATCCACTAAGGGGGACCGGTAAAGGGTTGTCCTTTATTGGACAACCCTTTACAGGTCCCCCTTAGTGGATCCCCGATCCTTCACCGGTCCCCCTTAGTGGATCCTTAATAAAGTGAAGAGGGGACCAGTAAAGGGGGACCAGCAGTGGAGACCAGGTGATGGGGGTGAGGGAAGGGATGGTCCAGTGAAGGGGTGTCCGGTAGAAGGTTGACCAGTGAAGGGGGACCAGGTAAAGGAGGACCGGTGAGGAAGGCACCAGTAATGGGGACCGGTGAAGGGAAACCGGTAATAGGACTGCTGTAAAGGGGGGGGGGAGTCCAGTGAAGCGGGACCGGTAGAGGGTTGACCAGTGAAGGTGGGACCAGTAATGGGGACCGGAGAAAGGGGAGGGGGTTCCAGTGAAAGGGGACCAATAGATGGAGTACCAGTGAAGAACCAGTTAAAGGGGGACCAGTGGGTGGACTAGTGAAGGAGATCAGTGAAAGGGAACAATAAGTGGACTAGTATTTTCTCTCAGTGTCGCCCAACATAGTGTCAGAAGACGTGCTACAGACGTCGTGCATCGTGTGTCGGGGTACAGAAGACGTGTCATAGACGTCGCGACACATTCGTCGGGACTCAGCAAATATGTCACAGACGCTATAAAACGTGCATTCGGATCCAGAAGACGTGCCACAGATAAGACTTTGCACGGCATTCGTGAGATTTTCAGATGACTTTTTAAAGGCTCCGTTCTCACTACCGTTCTCTGCCGGCACCGATTTCTTTAGTCCTTAAGGCTTGGTTCTCACTACCGTTCTCGCCGGCACATGGGTAGGGGGTATTGGAGGATTGGGTGAGTGGGGAGGTAGGGAGAATAACTGAAGGAATAGGATTATTATTATTATTATTATTATTATTATTATTATTATTATTATTCCCATCGGGGTGTGAACTGTATTGAGCGGTCTACTAATGCCCAATTGATTTCATTTGTGTTTCTGCAGATTAAGCACTTCGGAGATATCTGTTCCTCTCCATGTATGGAACGAGTGCTTCAGAGAATGAATCGCGCAGGTGCGATAGTGGGTGGATAGGTCCCATATTAGCAGTTTTGAAGGTTCTACCTTAATAGTGGATCTGTTCGAGAGTGGACATATAATTTGCACTGGGGTGTAGTGAGATAAGGGCTTCTGCTTCTTACCAAGCAAGTGTGTTATCATTTCGCAAGTTCCGGAAAATAGGTTGACCTCGTTATAACCGAACTTAAAACTCTTCCTAAATAGAGTCGACACCCTACACTCACTGCTCACTGCTGCACATATATTTGTTACACCTCTTAACAACGAGGAATAGCAATTGTTGTTAATTTACGTATACTACAGGATGCGTAAAAAGTGTTGACGCAGTAAATGTCGGTTGTGGAAATAGTAATGCGCAGTAAGTTTTAAAATATTCTGTTGAGAAATATGGAAAATGATCTTACAAACACAATAGAATAATTCGTAATCGACATTGGTCCCTTTACTGTAAATACAGGAGCGAAAACGACAGAAAAATTCATGAGCACGCGCCGCAAGTACTCGCTTGGATCTCGTTCCGTGCTTTGAACAGGGTAGCCTTCTGCGGCTGGTCACTTCTGTTGAAAGTAGCCCAGACCTCATTCTCCAAAATCGCCTAAAAAGAGTAATCCAGCGGATTCATGTTTCAGCTGTGCTCGTCTGAGAAGCTTTCACACCTGCGCGCCTTATCCGTTTGCCGTTATCGGACAGAGATTGATAATTTTGGATTTGAACGTTAACGTGCTTGAACCTCTTGTAATCATCATCGGTTATGACAGAGCGGTGGCTGACGTTTGGGTTGCTGACCTCTTTCCTCACCGATCGTTTCGAACACCGCCTAGTTCTCTTGCTAATGAAGTACTCATTTCCTTTGGTAACAGCCACGAAAGGGTCACTGTAATCACGACGGTATCAGGTTTCTTCAGTTTTTACAAGAATATTTTTTGAACACAATATAGACAACAAAAGTGAAACACAAGAACTTTGAAAAGTAGAAAGAGAAAGTTGGAGCTAAAACAAAAAGTAGGTGCGCCAATACTTTTTACGCACCCTGTACAGTGTCAGTCGAAGTTTTCTGGTCGCCTTTATTCCATAATCTGGCATTTCGACTTTTGCCACAAACCGTTCGCTGCATATTGGACCTTAACGAACAACGTACGATGTCGACTTTTCAACAAGAGAGAGTAAGTATGAAGGAAGAAAATCGAAGTTAACCAATCATTGTTTGAGATGCGCCTTTCATTCCACTCCATGAGATTTGAGATGAGATGTCGTGGAGGAAACTTGAAAACGTGTTTGGGCTACACAGTTGCTTTCGTGGCAGCTAGGCGATGAGCAAATCTGTTTCATCCATCCAACACAAGTCTGATAGCAGTTCACCGAACGCGGAGGAGTGAAAGTCATGTTTGGCCTGGGCGTCGATCCAGGGTACACGCGAGCCAGTGTCTCATTAAACTGCGTTAACTCGCGGCTTAAGAAGATAGAAGTTGAATAATTGTTGCATTTTTAATTCCCAAAGGAGTGGCTATGATTTGGCACACCTTTGCACGGAGTGGTTGTTAAATATGCACATTTACCCATTAGAGGTCGTCTCGACAACTGCTTGCCTTTTTTGTGCTGACAGTCTGATTGCTGTGAGGAATGATTTGGGGGAGAACATTTCTTCTGCAAGAAGTGGACAGCATACATATTGACCTGACTGAGGTTCAACCTACTCTGCAAATGAAATCTGTTATACCACATCTGAAATTTCTTGCACCCCAAAAAATCATTGACGTGCTGTCTTCGTGAAATTCTACCAAAACGATGATTGCTGCTGAACATGCTTTGTAGAAAGCGACGGTGTAGAAGGGCTTAGGCTTCAGTATTTGGTAGTTGAAAAACTTAAAAGGGGTTAAAAGAGAGCGCAAGATATAGACACGAAGTCCAACAGACGTCAGAAAGACACTTCAGATTATGTGTATAGTAAAGTGTTTCAGCGCGCTTAGGATCGTCGTGGAACGTGCCAATGAACTTATTGAAATCAGAAAATTGAATATTGAATGGTAGTACGAATTCATATACTGCACAAATGCATAGAAAAGGATAAACGATAAAGAACGGCATTAGTCAAAACCTTTTTGAGATGTTCAACGCATTACTTCTACGGGATGTCGTGGTGGCGGTTTGAATGCGTATTTGAATTATACGGTGACTTATAGGGTCAGCTGAAGTCAAGTCAGTGCTTTATCCCTCCCAGGTAGGTGTGATACCAATTCACCGGGAAGTGTGAACCACGAACCTGGAATCAGGTGCAGTGGCGGTCGGCGCCTTCTCCGACTGCACTTTTACGTGCTCACTGAGCAGATGTAATCTTATTGATTAAATAGTATACTATTCAGAAAAAGAAGGGATCTTAAGCTTAGTCAAGAATGCAGTTAAAACGTTGTTATCATCGTGTTACTGCTGTCCTCTTTCGACACTTTACCACAATAATCGCAGTTTCCCAGAGATTTTTATTGAAACTGAACGGACTGCTCAGAAGAGGATTAAGTGGAGAAGAGACGTAATGCATATCGGGTCAATTTCTTTAGCACAAATACATTACCTTCAATTGATTTACAGTAAGATGCCGAAAATTAAAGAATAAAGGACGGCGGTACTCAATCCCTTTTTGAGATGCGCCACGCGTTCTACTTCAACGGAATGTCGTAGAGGCGATTTGAATGCGTATTTAGCCATACAATGACTTGCAGTGGCGAGCCAATGAACAATTCAGAGCTTCATCCTTTAGGACAAGTCTGGTACCAACTCGCTGACCCGAAGGCTTTGTTCGCCTGGGATGACTGTGATCCCGAATCAAGAACTTGGTATCGGGTGCACGCGACATCCGACGCTCCTCTGACTACGATACACGCGGCCAACGGAATTTAGTCAACTTGAAACGCTTTGAAATGCAATGAGCAAAACGAAGAATGGCCACAGCGACCAACCTTACGCAGAACATGGTGGTCAATTTTGCGCTTAAAATCGCTTTAACCAGCAGACATATGGACAAAAATGATGAAAGAAGATCGCGGCGTTCTATTTAATGATCATCTTGCATAAGCACTAGTGACTAGAGGAAAAAACTTCGAGACACTGCGCTGTCAGACTGAATCACAACCCGCAGCCTCTATGGAGGTTCACTTTCGTTCAGTATCTAAAAGCAGTCTCCGTGGAAGACTGGTTCGATAGAACAAATGCGTTTATATTAATTGACCCCAAATGGAGGTATTTCGCAGTTTGAAAACCTCTCACAACGAAGCAGTTGGTACAGCTAAACAGTTTCTGGAGTGCGCAACAGTCGCCAGGAACAGTTGAGTGCATAAGTCCAGAAGATCATCCGGAAAAGGTCAAGAAAGCAAGGCAAGAACACCAGGAAGCAGAGTTGCATGGCCAGCGGAATAAATACAATAAAAGGGCCTCCATCGAACAGGCGGTTTATTACTGGAAATACTTTATTGTGGCGAATTTGAGCGTATAATATACATATATTCTAGTCCAGCCTTGGATGAATGAGATTCGTTATCGACCTTGGCCAACATTCATGTGCCATTTTCAACGCTTTTTTATAGTTTTCCAAGAATGGTTTATCGATTCATTAGGGCTTTAGTTATTTCGTATGCTAAGTGTTTTCCAAGCTTTTGTAGCTGTCCTTAAGTTATACGTTTCCACTTGGTCGTTGTTCTAAAAACGGGCTTTTCCGAAAAATCCCTCCAGAACAGCGGCGTCGTGATGTGTTGGATTGTCGTCTTGCCGGTGGTGATATAAGGCGTAGCATTCTGCTCGGAAATCATTGGCTGCGGGTTCAAGTCCCGCCTGGCGCTGGAGTACTGATCTGCTCCCAACTAAACATCCATCTAACCGCTTCTAACTTCTTTCAGTGTTTTTTCCTTCCATGAAAACCCAATTCCAATTTATCGATCCTGCATGAATAGCGCTCTTAGTTGGCCTGGACGAAAACTGCTCGATTTGCGGTGAACACTACAACTGGCTCCACCTACTCCACTACTATGCTCACGGTTAAAAGTATAGAGTGGCAAAATTATTACCGAAGTGAAGGTGGCTTCTTTTACTTCCCTATAAATATCGCGGATTTCTCAACCAGAGTTGGAAAGCTCATTGTCATGCAGTGTAGAAATGAATTTAAGAATGAAGCGAAATGTTGATATGCTTTGAAATCATAAAAAATAGAATCAAAAAGACAGAGGAAAGAACGGCTATTGTTTTCGGCAGAATGAAGTTGGTGCCATTGTTGATTAAACGAAGAAGAAAGAACGTGGGAGAATACTATTGATCTGAAGAGAACCACAACGCGAACAGTGTGACGTTGCTAACGGCTCGCTCAGCAAAAGGACGGTATCATTCCGTTTCCGTCTGACGGTGATTTCTCTGCTGTCGGGACATCCCCGTCGGGCGGCGGCCAAATCGGGTTGGTTATACAACTCGACGTTTATCAAAAAGCAACACTGCCATCGAATTCCTTGTCGTGGAGTGAGATGCTGTTGTCAAAACAGCTTCAGATGAAGGGTTCGCCAGTTTTATGCCTGCAGCCTGAGTATCCAAATTCTGTTTTCATTCTGCACTCGATTTCCCCATTCTTCTGAAACTAGTTGTCATAGTTTTTCGCCTTGTGTTTGGCTTATAAAACACTTCCGAAATGCTTTCATGTAGAGAAGGATTAAATGGATAGAGTACAAATTGCAAAAACTCAAACGTCGTGAGTTACTCTGGGATGTTGAGCTACTTCCTTGAAAGCTAAAAACAAAAAGGTTGAAGCTTAAAAGCTTAGAAACAAGCCCAGTGATTGACGAAGTAAAAGATAAAATCGCTCCAAAATCTTTTTATTATAATATATATATATCACAGTAGTGGTATTCAAAGTCAAGCCAATTTTCACCATCACAGCTGCGCACTCAGTGGTATTGCTCTTGGTTCGGAAGATAGCTTGATGAAATGGTTGGGAATGAAAAGGAGTGAGAGGCTGAGTCCAACAAAACGTTTGCTTTGCTAATTGCTAGCAATTATCGCTGGGGTTGGGCTATGTCACCCGAAACTTGGATCGCGTCTGATGCATTGACCAGGCACCTGTCTTCTGCCAGACGTATGCTTCCCGTCATGGCTATCACCGTCTGCCTTCTTGTTCTTTTTCCTACAGCGATCGCCGTCACTGTCTCTCTGTCTCGTCCCGATCCCGGCGCTCCGAGATATTTCTATGAGGCTCGATCGCTGATCGTTTGTCGAACGGAGTGCGACGCCACGGTATGTTTTTTCAGCGACGGTTCGCGACTTCGAAAACCCTTCCTGCCTACGAAGTCTGATTTCCAGTGTTATGCTGCGAGCTCTTCCCTGTGGAATGGACGTACCTTTAGATGCAACCAGTGTATGCAGCACTGTATCAGGCGAGAAAACATGGTGTACGAGGATGGACCGCAAGGTAACCTTCAGTGTTGAATAAACGCGATTCACTGAAGTTTGATTGCCCGGTCAATGCATTCGTTCAACAACAGTCTTGAGAAGAGAAGATATAAGACAGAGGTGTTCCATTAACATGTGCAGTTGCAGTTAAGCATTTCTTCGATTGCGGCACTACTTCTTAAGTTGAGTGCTCACGCGAGCACGCGACTAATCACTAGTAGACCAAATAGTCTTCAAAGTGCCTCTGCGATATCCGGTAGAGTAATATGTATTCGCATCCCCAAATCGGTTAAGCTTCAGCCCATTTTTATATTTTGTTTCCAGTGTGGATTCTTTTTTTGAATTTTACACCTTTTTTACCTCTTTTTCCATCTTCTAATTTTCATGTGTACTGAAGTAGCAAGTTTCATGTGTACTGAAGTCAGGGAGCGTATAAAACCGCCTCTTAACTGGGCTCTACATCAAAAAATTCTCAGGCGTAAACCTTATAAGTGAAGAAAGCGAACAAAGCATAGAAAAAAGCGAAACTAGAACCTTGCCTAACTGCTGCTTCATGACGCTATCGCAGGCTGACAAAGGGCAGCAAAAAGAAGCATAATGATGAGCAATCCGCAGTTAATGTTTCACACATCTACTCTCTACGCCATTCTATAACCAGGGGGAAATTGCTTTTCCCCAGTCCTTAAACCACAGTCATAGCCATCTTCTTCACTGTTAGAGCAGGACCTTAATTCGTTATTTATGAACAGCATGAAGTCTGCTCCACAGTATGTGCACTGCTCCTCTCGACGTATCCCGTCGGGAAAACTCGTCCGAGGTAGGCGCGGTACGAGTGCGCACTGCAGTAATCGGGGGGGGGGGGGGGGGGGGGGGGTCGCTCCGCAATCAGTAAGGCCGGGGGCATACTTCCACCGCCGCGATGCCATCTCGATGCTCAGTTCACGGCCATTCCGCCGCACGCGGTCGAATAGTCAAAGGAAAGTTCGCCGCGTCCATCGCAACAGTGGCGGTCGGCATGCGCGATGGCTTCCCTCGCCCATCGCGGGCATGGCATACTTTTTCGCGCGGTGTTTAACGTTGGTCCTGGACGGATCGCCGCTGCGTTCCCTTGCAGTGCGATGGGCGACGCGAAAACTGAGAAGCAAATTCTTTCGCGTCGCTCTGCAAAACTCAACGCCGCGACAGGAAGTATGCACGAGGCCTAACGGGAGATGCTTAAAGCAGTGACGTTTTTCCTGGGTGTCTTAAACAGTGAGAAAGAAACAGAGAAATAGACTCTTGCTCTATGCGTGTGCATCAAATGGGTGAACGCAGACCGCGATATTTTTACGCGCGCGTAGTTTTGTCCAGCCACCATCATCGTTATGTTGGACCAGTGGGTATATCTATTGCTGCTTGAAAAATATGCCATGGCGTTAGGTTCAGAGCCCACGAGCTAGTCTGATTACACATTTTGATGTTGTTGAAAAAATTGCTTGTGCGGGTGCTGGTCGAGATTACACTCTCAACAGACATCACTGACCAAAGTCGGATTTCAGACCTTGGATTGATCCGATCCGTGGACGTGTGCTGCGCAAGGCTGGTCACCTACTTACGGATCTCGGCTAGGATTCTGTTCGACGTCGATGGCGATCTCAACATTGAGAAATCCCTGTTTGTGCTGGAGTATAGAACGATCTCAGACGTCGACGATCTACATGAGCCTGCGTGGAGCCTCAGCCAAGTAGGTCCAAAGAGCTGATATACGACGGCGTGTAGAAAGCCAATGCCTCTTGTCTCACGAGGGTTTCTGGTTAGCTTTTGGCAGTAGTTCAAGACAGTGGTCACCTGTGACGAGCAGAATTTTGAAATTCGCACGGCACGATCTACTCGTTGTACAAGGATTAGAGAAAAGTCTTCTCGTTAACAATACAAGGAATATAAGGATAGTAAGGATAAGTGACTGCGCCACGCATTTGCTACGAGATTTAGTAGAGACGATATGAATGTGTGCTTGGCCATACAATGATTTGCGGTGGCCAGCCGAAGAACAAGTCAGTGTGTTGTTCCTCCGAAGCAAGTCTGATTCCAATTAACCGACTCCAGAGGGATGGATGGCCTGTTGGTTGGCCTGGGCGGGAAATCCGAACCAGGAACCCAATATCAGGTTCACGCGACAGCCGGCACCTCCTGCGACTACGCTGCAAGGAGTATACAATGGCAAAATGCGTTGGTACTGCACTGAAACTCCTTGAGCTATAACACATCATTGGTTGGGAGAAGCATGGGTATGGCTTAATTGCAAAATCAGCTGATGCATCCATATCACGGAATAAAGGAATGATTTAAAGAGAAATTCGATGTATAAGCAAACCAGTTTCAGATTATCCGAGGACGTTCTGTCATTGTGAGTGATCTGCAGTGTGGTTATCTCTATCAGTTCCGGGTTACGTTGGTCAGCACCAAAATCGTCGACCGAAGGACGAGCTCCTGGATCTCAAATCGTCATCTCTGCAACAGGCAGTAACCCAGTGTGTTGGTCAAGAAATGTGCAAGGAATGTCTGTGTTAGTGCCGAATTGTATCTGCTCGTCAGTTAAATAATAAAGTTTGTTTTCGATTGGGTGCGCTTGAGTTAGTCCAGCGTTGAAAGCTGCGCTTTTTCACAATTAACCATGCTAGCGGGAGAGCATCACTCGCCGAACAACCTTGTCAGTTCTCTGAAGAAGTTGAACCAGAGAATTAGTTGTAGTGACGCGTCTAGATAGAATTGTAACCAAGCGAAATATGTTCAGAACAAAAGGAATCAAATGCGTGACTATCACTTTCTAGGCTACGAGTCCCTAATTTTCACGTTTTCACGTTTTCACGGTGCTATATGTTTCGATACCTCAGTGGACATTTCAAAGGGGTATTCGAGAGAGCGCTGCACAGTTAATTGGGATCACGTGGTAGACAAGATGGCCCTTCAATTCAATTACGGACCCCGGTTAAACAGGAAGCTATGTTGGCTGGTGCACGAACTCATCTTGGAACGAATTCGGGACCAAGCCAGCTTACGAATACTGCCGGCTGAGCGAAACACGCGAGGTAGGGCGACGAAAAGGGTAGAAACTTCATGGTTTCCTTTAAGTTTTCTCGTCTATACTTGGCTTAGCAGTAGGTCCTCTGTGGTGCAAAGCTTGTCAGTGTGGGAGGGCATCCATTCACGCTTATTTTACGCCCCCATTCTTGCGTGTCATAGACGACTGACATTGAACTCGTCTGTTCCGCCCACGTCAAGCGACTTAACAAGGGCGTGACCACCGGGCAAAAAATGACGCTCTCCGCAACAGGTCTCCGGCGACAGTTGCATGAATAAGACAGGTGACGTCCTGCCTTACCAGTGGTCAAGTCTGCAGCGCTTTACAGCCGCTCGAATGTTATCTGTAGTCACTGCTGTGTATGTTACGATCCTGCCTTGAGAGCGAGATGCGGCCTGTCATGTTGGGAGTATTGAGATATATACATATATATTGGGAATCGCAAGATTCAGACCGTAATGCTACATAGCACGAAAATCGGACTTTTCTGCTCTCACGAAAAGGGACGTGAACTTTTCAATTTTTGGGACGTTTCATATTAATTTTTCTCTATGTAAAGGTGCAAAAACCTCCTATTTATTCGATATTGTACAAACACCCATTACGAAGCTCATCGAAGTGTCGCGAGAGTACAAGCTGCCACTATGCCTTACGTTCATCGACCTGAAGAAGGCATTCGACTCCGTCGAGACTGAAGCTGTCCTCGAAGCCCTGCTCACTCAGGGCGTCCCTACTTGTCAGTACATCAGAGTACTTCGAGAGGTGTACAGTGGATTCACGACCAAGATCTCTACAACGACGTCGTCATCATCGTGAAGAGAGGGATTCGGTGAGATATATCGCCGAAGCTCTTCATCGCCAACCTCAAAAACGTCATGAGCGAACTACATAGAAGGAGAAGACCTGGGAGTGAAGGTCGACGGCCGGCAACTGCCCCACGAACATCTCCGAATGCTCCAGCTAGGTGTATCTGGGTCGCGAAGTCAATATGGCCAACGACACCTATTCAACTCCACCGTTCTTCCTGCCCTGACATACACCTCAGCGAGCTGGGCTGTACGAGAGCAGGATGAACACACGATCAGCGTCGCGCAGCGTGGAATCGAGAGGACGATGCTCGAAGTTACACGACTCGCGCAAGTGAGAGGAGGACTCCGGAGTTCTGAGCTTCGTCGGCGTTCGATCCACAAGATGTTAAAGTGAACACCGGGACGCCCACAACGCATTGGTCGGGCTTGTTCGTAAAAGCCCAGAACGAACGATATGACGCTCTTTGTGTCCCTCGAGCGAGGAAGATTCATTGGAGCACTTTTCCACACTACAATGACGATAGAAGACGATGCAGTGAACTCATTAGAGAAGCACGATGGTGATCGGAACAAGTGGTGCAGCTTTTGTCCTGTCCGAATGCTTAACCTGATATTCCAGAAAGTGGGAAAATGTGAATTGATATCAGCACTACTCTTTGATCTGTTGAGAGCTCCTGCTGCACCATCGTCAGCGTCGGAGAAACTTGTGTTGAATGTTTCTTTCAACTATAAACTCTTCTAGGCAGCAGAGTGTTCTTCACGATTTCTCGAAATTTGCTTGGTGATCCTTAGAATCTGCTTCAATTGACAACATGTTCCCTGTGTTTACTTTAGCACCCTCCACTTTGTCTGTTGTTTTGGATAAAATTCTACTACGCAAAATTTGACTTATATCCTTTATTCGACAGCCATCGTCTTGCATCCAGGTTATGCTGACTTGAGAACAAACATTTTGAAAGACGAAAACAAACATATTGATTTTTTTCGTGAAAGTGAAATAGACATCTAACAGATAATGGCAGAGAACCCCTTGCTTTTGCAGCATAACATCTGCAGTCTTAAAATTTTCATTAGCAAAAAGCAGTAATCTAGATCACGTTTTCAGGGCGGAACATCGTAGTTTTTTTGCTTCTGACATGTTCTCGCGACCATAGCAGCCGTCTTCAGAAGTCCATTAGGATAATATAAATCATTTTCAAATCATGCGAGGTAGCGTCCAAATCAGTAATGTATAATGCGATATACATGCTTTTGATAGAATAGGGGGAACAGAACTGTACTACGTAAAAAAGATGTAACAGTATAATTTCTCAGGTGCGAGTAGTATATATGAGGTGAATTTCTCCAAGTAGATCGCAACAATATAATGTCTCCTCCAGCATGGACCCCCTTGCAAAAACGTCATTTCCTGGATGAGATTTCGATATGGCTGCTGTGAATTATTCAACTATACAACTAGATATACAGTCCTCTGCCGTTACAATGCCTTCGGATAAGATGCGACTCCCGATATAACATAGATCTTCTCCGGCCCTGGTCAGCTTAGCTTTACGCCAACGCAAACCAACTTCGCCTAAGACGCGTCGGATACAACGCTACTCTCGTTATTCCGCAGTTTTGGGAGAAACTCTGCGTTCAAAATGACTCCCGTTATAATGCGACCAGTTCCGGCACCACCCGGAAAATGAAGATGAGCAAGGTGACGACCACGTCTGCGATCAGACCTACCCTTCCATTGCCTCGTTCGCAGTCGCGGCCAGCACCTGTGCGACAATGAATTAGACGCATTGTAGACGTGTTTCGTGCGTGCGCGGCCCACAAAAGTGTTCATAGTCAACAACATGTCGAGTACAGTATAAGACTCCCGATAGTCGCTAGAAGCTGCCATCAAGTGGAGGGTTTCCTCTATCGGAAACGACAGAAGATGTGGATTAACACCGAGATTATTCAAAGCAATACCATACACATCTGTTGTCAGCCTAGAGCAGCAGGTGTAGAGGATATACAGGGTGGCTGAAAAGTTCGGGCAATTTTTTGCGGCGCTACTTTTGGCCTTGAAATTGAGGTTTTTTGTTATTTCTGTTGTTTCCGTTGTATTCCTCGCGCAATTTTGATCTAAAATCTGTTGCTCCAGTTCTCTCGTTTTCAGTTGTGCTTGCGTTATGTCTCGTGAAAGTGAGCGTATCACCGTCGTCGAGCTGCACAAGACGGGAATGAGGACCGCGGACATAGTTCGAACAACCGGCTTCAAACAAAGGACCGTCTACAAGATTGTAAGACGCTACAAGGAGACTGGCGGGACCTCGGACCGTCCCCGCAGCGGCCGTCCCACCACTGCGACAACACCGGAGAACATCAACAAGGTTCGTTGTCGCATTCGCCGTAATCCTGAGGTGTCGATGAACAAGATGGCTACGGATCTCGGGATCAGTAGGGAACGAGTCCAGCATATTGCCAGGAGGAAGCTGGGATTACGCAGCTACAAAGTAGCTCGTATTCACTTCCTCAACGACGCGATGAAAGCTGAGAGGTTGAGGAAATGCAGGCGAATGCGTCAGCTGGTCGGCGATGGTCGCTTGTCGAAGGTGCTGTTCACCGACGAGAAGATCTTCACGGTCCAGCCGGTTCACAACCATCAGAATCGCCGGCAGCTGCTTAAGAAGGGTCAGCAGAAGACGTCGGCCGCAAGGACCATCAGCCGCCGCCATTTTCCAGCCTCGGTGATGGTGTGGGCTGGAATATGCGCTACCGGAAAGACGCCGCTGGTCTTCATGGAGCAGAACGTCAAAATTAACGCTGCCAGCTACCAGCAATATGTCCTCCGCGACGTACTGGAGCCGTGGGCGACGAGCCATTTTGGCGAAACCGGATTTTCTCTTCAGCAGGACTGGGCACCAGCCCATTCCGCCAAATCCACGATCGCCGTTTGCGAGGAGCTCTTCCCAGGGTTTTGGAGCAGGGACATCTGGCCATCCAACTCGCCTGATCTCAACCCGATGGATTATTCTGTGTGGTCGATCATGGAGCAGAAGATCTCCACTACAAGATACGCCACCGTTGAGCAGCTGAAATCGGCGTTGTTGAGATCCTGGGACGAGATTACAGCGGAGCAGTGTGCGACCATCATCAGCGACTTCCCAAAACGACTGCGAAAATGTATTGAAGCCAAAGGAGGAAATTTTGAGCACTTGTTGTGAATTTTCCTGTTGTATTATGTTGTTGTTGATCTAATGAAGTTTCTGTTATTTTTGTTTGTAAATCTTTGGCGTTTATGTAGTTTTTTCGTACTGCTGAAATACTTTGAAAAATTGCCCGAACTTTTCAGCCACCCTGTATGCTGTTGCAGAGTGATTTATTGCGACCAAAACTCTTGTTCCATGCTGGACTTGTACCTGCACTCTCTGTTTCCGGACAGGCTTAAAGCAGCAGCGCTGTTTGATCATGCGCAACATCCCGATATCGTGGGGAGTGCTGAGAGGCCACTGCAACGAGGGTCGCGGGATAATGGGATAATATCCTGTCTGGAAGCAAGAGAGAGCTGGTTCGAGTTCCGTCTAGCGAGAGAGTTTTGATGGCAACAAAAAGCCTTGTAACATCAGGTTACACAGTTTTGTTGTTGATCACGTCTGACTTACCCCTGGTGCTCGTTATTCCGTACACATATCATATCTATCACATACAAATATCACATAATATCTGTTATATTTATGCATATAACAGAAAGAATCTCTGTGAATGTAAGGACGCTCTTTGTCTTCCCACTCTCTTCATGGCCACATATTTCATTATTATGGTCATATTTTATTTTTAGATAAATATTCAGTCACTGAATGCGATTTTATATCGATCTACGAGTAAAATGGTGTAAAAAGGTCAGCTCCGTTTAGGACGCGACTCCCGTTATAACGCGGATTTTCTCCGGCCCTTCAAACGCGTTATAACGAGAGGGACTGTATATGTACGTCCAAATTCTGTTTTGATCTTCTAGAGGTCGTATAGCGAAGCAGCATAAATTTGAAATTTTTTATTCCTATTCTTTTGATCTCCCGCTTTTGTAGAGCAGATGGGGGGAAAATCGGGAACGTGAAGCGCACCTGTAGTATTCTTCACTCACGTGTCTCAAAAAATGTATGCACTGTTTGAAAGGTGATAGCTTTGCTCACAGTGAAGCTGCTGAGGGCTCATACGAAAGCTTACGAAAACAGAAATCTTTTGACGTATGAGCGGTATGGATTGCGCCATGCACTCATATGAAAAACTTGCATTTTACACTCGATTGATTTGTTTTTCACTTGAATACTTATTATTATATAATTTCTTCACAAATGCCCGTATTGATTGAGCTGTGACTCTTTTAAGGTTTAAAACTTAAAAAAACATAATACGGCCTGCGAAAAATGCGGGGTATTCTAAAAGATGCAGGTACTGTTTAAAAGGTTCTCACATTGCCGCTTTTGAAGACGTTCGAGACTCATATGAAAGGTTAATGTGGCGTGCAAATAGTCAAGACTGCGCCCTGCGCTGGCCCAAAACCTTGCATTTCAGACTCGATAGATTGTGCATGGGCTGAATGCTTGTTACAGCCTTATTACTACTTGGCCGCATTAACCTGTGCTGTGCTTCTTTTGACGTTTAGAACTTAACAACCACGCGAAAGACACGTGACATGCGAGTTTGTTGATTGCACAGTTTAACTGTGGGCAGGAACTCCATTTTCCGAGACGGATTCTGTGAAGCGATGAAGCAACATTCAAGCCGAATGGAGAGGTTGATCGGCATGATTGCAGCTACTGGGCAACGGTAAACGTTGAAAGAAGCACAGCACAGGTGAATCTGACCAAGTAGTAACAAGATTGTAACAAGCATCCAGCAAATGCACAACCAACCAATCGAGTTCCTGATTTATTTATTTATTACAATGCACATATTTGTGCGCTATAAATTATATATATATATATTTGTAGATATATAGGCAGTATAGTCGTAATGCAACGTTTCAAGCGGTAGCATGGCGCAATCTTGACCAATTACACCTCACAGAAACCTCGTTACCTTGCGCTTCCGTATCAGTTCCAAACGTCTTCAAAACTTCACTAGTAGCAATGTTGGAACCTTTCAAAAAATACCCGCATTTTTTAGGATACCCTGCATTTTCGCAAGTGTGTCTTTAAGTGCTAAACCATACAAGAAGCACAAATCAATCGATATGGGCACTTTGTGAAGAAATTATATTAAGTATTCAAGCGAAACACAATCAATCGAGTATAAAATGCAGGTTCTTCAGATGAGTGCATGGTTTCTTAAGCTTCCATATTAGCGTATATTCGTATATTATATTACAATTAATTTCTTTGTACCTTTACTGCGAGCAACTGTGAGTAATCACTTTTCAAACAGAGTGTACACTTTTTTGAGACACTCTGTATATAAATTTACAACAACATTTAGAACTGTAAGTTATAGCTGGGCGCGCCTATATGTGCTGAAAACAGTGCTTCTTCTCAAACTCTCGTGAACGGCGGCATTCGTTATGTTTCCTAGGGAGAGAACGTTGCAAAATTCTTACTAGGGAAGGGTTTGACCTCCCATGAAACTTCAAGTTGAGACAAAGATCATTAGAATGGGCGGGGAATGCTGATTACGAATATGGGAGTGAAAATTGAAAAACGAAACTCCTGACCGGGTTATGACCTGCCGAAGTTGGGTGGCCTGACCGCAGGCTAGCCGTGCGAAAGGGCTGGCGCCAGGCGCAGGGGAAGTGCTCCCGCTCGTCACGTGTAGTTCCGGCCCCCGTCAGTGCCCGTGTTTTTGCACGTTATAATTTATCTTCGAAATGACATTTATTTTAAATTATGACACGTGTTTGGTTAAATAGCCGAAAAAAACTACCACACACGTTTGTAAAAATGCTTGGAGGTAAAAAACTGCACCACAGCGTCATCATAACAGTTTTTTGCCTTCAAGCATTTTTACAGACGTTTGCGATAGTTTGTCCGGCTATTTCATGAAGCAGGTGTCATAACTTAGAATAAATGTCATTTCGAAGATAAATCACGATGTGCAAAAACACCAACGGTGGTCGAAACAACGACGTCACGCGTGACGAGCGGGAGCACTTACTCTGCGCCGCCGCAGGTCACGGATCCCCTATGAATCATCGCTCTCGCGCCAGCTCTTTCGCACGGCCAGCCTGCGGTCAGGCCACCCAACTTCGGCAGGTCATAACTCGCTCAGGAGTTTCGTTTTGCAATTTTAACTCCCATATTCGTAATCATCATTCGGAGCTCTTTCCAATGATCCAGGACTCGACTTGAAGTTCCATGGGAGGTCGAAACCCTTCCCTAGTTAGCTGCCTAGCATTTTCATGAGAGCAGGCTTGAACACAGCCTTAAACGGCCTTAAACAAAGAAGACTGGAAGAAGCAGGAATACGGCAGAGAGCAAAAATGAGTTGATTCACCAAGGACCACTTTATGAATAGTTTATTCACGACCTTTTGCTGCAGGTCAACATTCAGCAAAAATAAAAACATCTTTCTCCGTTGCAGATTCCCGACCACGATTTTATCACCTCTAGATATAGTTCCTTTGCGGAAGGCTCAAAGCTTTCCAATGCATTAAGTGCAGGCAGCGGCAAGGCTTTCAGGAGTTGGCAGTGAAGGAGACCTTGCTGTTTTTGTTCGTTGTCAAAAATCAGTTAATATCTTCTTTAGCCGACTTTTCCAATAGTAATTGCATGTTGCACTTCCAGGAGAGAGTTTATTTAAGCAACGGAGCAAAATGCGTGTTGTTTCTGACACTGGATATGAACCAAGGCATTTTTTTGAAAATTGCTGCGTACTATAAAAAGTAACGAGAAGCAAGGGTGGAAACTTTATAGTTTAATGTTACAGCAAGTATTTTACTTCTGAAAGTATCAAGATAGCACTATGACTGTTCAATTGTCCGTTGCTATATCCTGGCAAGGCAGCAACTGAAAAAAAGTGTCTCAGCTTTCTTACAATCAGACTGCCATTGCAGTACAGATTGAATCATTTGCAACAAGAAATTTGAATTCAACAAACCAATTTGTTAGATATCGTGGTAGAATTGCCAAATATTCAAAGAATAAAAAGAATAAAAATCAATCTTTCACTGCTTTTCTTCTGCTGGCTGCGCCATTTGTGCCTACAAAAATTGAAGTCCACTTGAAGTCCACATGAATTCATAATAATTGCCAATCAGTAGAAATATTGATAAAATTTTTCTTCCTAATAACGTTAAAAATCGCTGTTGTATAGTCACTACATTTAGTGGAGTTGAAGACTTCACATGGACATGAAATAATCTAAAATTTGTAAGCATGTTAAATGTTTGAATAGGCACACCTTATTAACTCCCTGCCTCAGAATCAGTTTCAAAAGTGTTTTCGGTGATCTTGCACTTAACAACATTGCGGGGAATCTGTTGGCATTCATAGAAGTCAACAAAACGGGTCGTGTTCTCAAAAACTTCGCCACAGTCTTTTCAAGACAGCAATGACTGGTTGGCATCGCACCACAAAGGTTGACTCGATGGCAGGGTGTAAACGCTGCACTACAGAAGAAGGTCTGATCTAAAGCTTCTAAGGAGCCTCTATAACATCTCGAGCTACTGTTCCAATCGTGTTAGCTCTCCTCCAGTTTAAGGCGGTCCTGTGCATCCTGTAACTGATATAATTGTCTCGGGAAGGTACGGGAAGGTAAAGGAATCAGAAACACTTGGGAGGCTATGGACTTAGTGGTTTCTTGACATAGCGTTATGTCTTTCTTTAAACAAAGTAAACTATTTGAAGAGTAAAAAACTGTGACAAACATTGAACGGTATAAACGTAGCGGAAAGGGCGAGCAAATTTCCCTTAAGCATAGAAAAGCGTTGATGAATGATGCCGTAACGAAGGCGGTAAAAATGCGAAGTGGAACGGCACATCGTGCGGCATTGGATGCCGCTGCGAAACAGTGGCGAAAACCTTCAATAATGATCGGCGACAAAAGCTTCGTCTTAAAAGGCAGAACTGGAAAAGTTCGGAGCGGCAGCTCGGTGCCAAGGTGAACGTTTTGGCGGGCGCGAGAACGCCATTCTGAAAAAGGGAGCGATACGTTGCGTCGGAGCTGATCGGCGAACAGCGCCTTGCTTTTTGAGGCACCCTGAACTGATGATGTGACGCGACAGTAAATGAATGCTTCAGAAACTCAAGCATTAAACTGAGGTTGGGCGAGCAGTAGGGAACTAGAATTAAAGGCTTAGCGCGCTCCTGTGTGATGAACCAGCGAAAGGCTTTTCCCTTTACCTTTTCTCCCGAAATTCCTCCCTAAGAACGTTTTGCAACTATCGATCAGACGAGGGCTGTGAAGAAATCGGTTTTGTCGGAAGATCACCGGGGCACCCATAAACGTGTTGGTGAGACTTCTTCGTGAAAGCAATGAACGAAGGGTTTCACGCTGTTCCTCAGACTTGAACAAGAATTGGAGCACTTTGGCACACCAGAGGGACGAATGGACGCGTTGCTCGCATGCAGGAAAATTGGCAGATCAACCGGACGACAGGTGGGACAACTATAACAATAAAGAACAACTGGATATTGCTTATGTTTGCTGGGAGCTTAGTGAAAATAATCCATTTTTGCGTCAAATTGGATATTTTTCAAGGCAAATTGAACAGTTTTCAAAAGACAGTGGACATTGTTCTAGGCAAGCTTGAAGCTTTTGCAATCAAAATGAACATCTTCGAAACCAAAACGAGCTTCCTCTACAAAAAAATATAGAAATATGGAATTTCGACTGGACATTTAGAATAATTTTCGTTCAAGGAAAATTTGCTACTGTAAAATTTGTTACTGTGTTATTGTATTAAAATTTTTTAATTCAGCTGCAACAATAAGTAAATACACTTTTTAAAATTTAATAAATCCTTGGTTTTTCAAGGAAATGTAATTAGCTAAACTTTGCTTAAAAGCGCAGGAGGGCAGCAATAATTTAGCGCACTATGATCAGAGATGGCGCTTTGTTCTCGACCTTATCGTCACGATATTCATTCGGTTGGTAGCAAAAATTTTGCTTACTTGAAGCAGTGCAGATATAAACGATAAACGGTACAGCAAAAACAGTTAGAACAGTTATGGGAAACAGACATATCCTCACACCTTTGAAGGCAGCATGTACACTATCAATCAAATGAAAATTGCGACGGCAAAGTCAAGTACATGGAGCGACCTGTTTTTTTTACTATGACTGGTGCCTTCCTGATTAAAAAAATTAATTTAATACTTTTACTAAAAAATTTCGAACAATGTGCTTACGTACTGGGGTAGGTATCACGAAACTCCGTTCCCCTGCCTTAACTAACCTGCATCTCATTTGTGTCCTGTTGATCATCGGGTTGCGGGCGTCAGCAGCGTGGCGTCTCTATTCGTCGCTGTCGTGTGCCAGAGTAATCCAATGGATCCTCCTCGCTCGAGGGACACGAGGAGAGTCATATCGTTCGTTCAGGCTTTCACGAAGAAGTCCGACCAACGCGTTAATGGGCGTCTGGGTGTTCTCTTGACATCCCGCGGAATCCAGTCGGTAACGGCTCTCGTCCAGCGGGTGTCTGCGAAGCGCATTACGTGGCCGGCCCACCTAATTTTCGACAACTTGGTCCACGCGACAGCATCTCTGATCTTCGAACGTCGGCGAAGCTCGGAACTCCGGAGGCATTCCCTTTCTTGCGTGGATCGTGTTACTCCGAGCATCGTCCATCGTCCTGATTACACACTGCGATCGCGTGTTCAACCTGCTTTCATATAGCCCAGGTCTCTGAGGCGCATGGTAGGGCAAGAAGAACAGTAGAGTCGAATAGGTGGACACGGAGTGGAACGTTCTTCGCCTTCTTCACGACTTCTTCAATCCCTTGAAAGCTCCCCAAGTCGTTCGCTTCCTCCTGTCCAGCTCCGGCGCTAGGTCGTTGGTCATTTTTACTTCGCGACCCAGAGTTGGACGCGTAGCTGAAGCATTCAGAGATATTCGTTTCGTTGAGCAAAAATGGGGCATCAAACACTTGTGCGATCCTCATGAGCATCGTCTTCGTATTGATCTCATCGATTTGGAACGGCTAAGTTTAAAAAATTCGAAGGAAGTCATACTTATTTTTTGTTAAAGAAAAAATTTAAATTTTTTTGATGACCTCCTATATTAACGTGGAAACGCTTGTTCTAATTAGAAAGGTGTTCAGTTTGAGTTCAAATGACCTAATTCACTACTTGCTTCGAAGCACGTTCAATCTGATTTGAAAAGCGATGAATTTGACGCGAAAGTGGTGTACAACAGTGAAGACGAGGGGACTCGCGAGCTGAAGTGTGAGCTGAATGAGCTAGGAGTCCTCTACAAGCGACATATTGTTGACACGTTAGACGGCAATGAAGTGTCTGTATAACAAACCTGTTTCGTTTCAAAGGAATCGTGAAATGAGAATGTCTGAGCTAGAAGTAGGTGGGCAAATGAGCCCAGTAGTCGTGCCAAAGACATGATTGCCAACAAACCCGTGCAAACTTTTCCCTTCCACGTAGTGTTAAAGCAGAAGTCGTGCGGCGCAATCTCAACCTCCCTGGTAGTGAATTAGGTCTTGTCGTTCTCTTGAAACTTGCCTTAGCGCTTTATATCTCTAACCACTCGCTGGGCATGGACATTATTTAGAAAGCGAGAGGAAAGCACCAATTTTAGCTCTTCTGGAAGTGTCTGCCTCGCTTCTGCATAGCGCCAGTACATTCCACCTGATAGATGCCGAGAAGAGCAGCACAATACCGCACGTGTTGTATGTTATATGTTAAAGACCTTCCTATAATGAGGCAGAACATAAAACATTTAAAAAAACATAGACATGTCTCCAGATGTAGTCCAGACGTAGTTTTTATGGTAGCGTCGTTCGTCATTGTCAAAGCAGACACACGTCTTGCGATATTAAGTACTCATTATTTTTTGAGAGCAGCGCTAGTATTCTACTCCATTTCAAAGAATACGGGAGCAGCTCTTCCACTGAATCAGCTCACTGCTGGGAAATTTAGCGGGATTTTCGGAGGCAATATTTTACACTTACATATAGCTATTGAGTTCTCCACCGGCTGAGAAAACTCTTGCCAAAAAGGCTAGCTCCCTTTATACAAGAAGCACCTACCAGAAGAAGCTGCATTAATGCATATTCAGAGAACTGTTCCTGATCGTCACTCCATGAACGAAAATGTTGGAATCGTGTTCGGCAAGAATAGGAGCTGGGATCGGTTCGCATGCGGGCCAACTAAGCAGCTTTTAGTACTCAATTTGTTCTCGAGAGCTTAAAATGACCTCGCAGACGTGCTTCCCAGGTCTCTGCGTGGACCATGTCCTGAGCACTCGATCTGCTTCCCTGTTATCCCATAGAAGTACGCATCTCAATTAGGGGTTGATTAGTCCGACTTCCATTTTTATCTTTGATTCTAGGTTCGCGTATGTCGAGGATCATTTGGGGAAGATACCGGCGGTGGGGGGGGGGAACTATATTATACAGAAGCAGGGTGAAAGTCAACGTCTAGACTATGAAGCTAAAAGCGTCTTGACGCCAGGTCGAACTTTCTTTGAGCCCCGCCACAAGTTGAGAAAGCAATGAACCTTCTCAGACCCGAGTTCTATTTCCTATTTTAGAGGGGCTGAAAAAACTGGGTGGGGATATACTCTGTTAAACTTGGTATAAAAAAGAGATCCTGACTAGCAACGGGGCTCACAAAATGTGAGGGATCGGCCAGAAAACGCGTTTCAAAACTTCACGTATAACATAGGAAGCATCAGCATTTCAAGAGCTTAGATTTAGGGAACGACCACTTTCTCTGGCATTCTTTATCTAAACAGCAATAGAGGTGAACGCTCAGTAGCTAAGTACTTGTGGCCGGAAGAAAAACAGAAAAAGGGATTGAAAAGCTTGCTTGGCAGAGAAGCTGACAGGAAGCTGCTTGCACCACTAGAAAAATGCAAGCAAAGTTCCTGTTTCAATAAGTTTGAATCAGTTGTGAGAAACTGAAGAACATAGGCTATCCTAACTTTTCTGAAACACCGCAGTAAACACCTCTGTTCGCCGTTAAAAATAGCCTTCAAAGTGACTAATGGCATTCATTTATTGCAGAAGTTAAGTTTCCACTTTTTCAGCCAAAAATATAATAAAAGGAAAACCTCATAAGCAAAAAACCACAAAAGAGCAGTAGGTGACTGGATGGAATGGCAGTTGGTGTTTTTGGCAGCCGGCGATAGCGATCTCACTAGGGAGAGTGGATGGAGAGAAAGTCTAGCTAATCGCCAAAACAGATCGCCGTTCGTGTTCGTTTCCGATCCGCCCTCTGGAATAGGTGGGAAGACGGGGCGGTTAGCCATCAGTGAAAGCTCGCAGCTACCAGTTCTGCAGCAGTGAAAGCTGCTTTCCAAAGCGGTCAGACGGACTGAGACGAAGGCGAATGCGATTCGGCTCCGCTATCTTGCTCGCCATCTTTCGCATCGCAGAAGTCCATGGTGCTTCTTAGAACGCTTTGCATTTCGCCTAAGCGTTTAGTAGGAGCGCTTCGAGTGTCAAGTTTCCCAGTCTATACTGCATGCGAGCGTTTACTAGAAATAAGACTAAGCTGTTTTGCATAGGTAAGGATCCGCATTCATTTGAATACAAAATTGGTCCGGTAACTTATAAAGAGTGGACGGGGTAAGGGATTTGGGATTCTGTTTTAATGATAAACTTTCTTTTGAGAACCATTAAAAATTTATATCCTGACTGGCAATCCGTAGAACGTATAATCTATTTAAAGTCTTGAGGAGTGGGAATGCAAGAACATTGTTAATGCATACAAGAGCTATGTAGGACCTTTAGTCGAAACGGGGACGTCTGTGTTTAGCTCTCACAAAAAGAAGGACATCGCCTTGTTAGAGTGTGTTCAAAATAACTTCACTCGTAAGCTGGCCATGGAGTGTTCTGGCCTGGGCTATCAATTCATTCCTAATGGGGGGATAATAATGATAATGTTCGTAGGCGCCTTTTACCTATACGGTTTGCAGAGTTTAAAAGGTAGAAGATTTAGGAATGGTCTTCTTATGGCCTTCAACAATTTAACGAAAAGGGTTCCTCTGAACAAAGAAGAATTTTTCTTCTCAGCACCGTCTAGAACTAGAAGGAGTGTCACTATATTCAGGGCTCCATTTGCAGAACACATGTGCGTGCTAACTTTTTCTCTGTCAGAGTAGTGTCACGGCTCAATAAAATTTGGTCTCCAGAGTTGGTAAATATACAGTTTTAGGAGCAAGGCAGAGAAGCTGGTACATGCAGATGATTCCCGTTAGCTGCATGCTTGATTTCTTTCCTTTTATGCTATGTTTTATTGTTTACTACTATCCGGAATTGGGCAATTTTTGTAACACTTCTTTGTTTTCTCGCTTGTTCTTCTATTGTGTTGTGCTTCAAGTCACCTTACTTGTTTTGATTTGTTTTCTTTGTTGTTCTCCACGTAGGCATTGTCTACGTCAATAAATACAATACAATACAAAAATGCGGGCAGGTGCCAGCCGCAGTTCGTAGGGCGTTAGAGCAAGGTCTTAGGGTCTCCGAAAACTCATCCGTACTTTTTGCCATTGTATGTCTAATGGCGAGTTTTTGCTGTCCACTTCTTGTCGGTAATGAATTCTTCATGTTACGTTGTAATATGAAACGTTAGTTTCACTGGACTTTAGTTGCTGACCGGTTGAAGTTGAAACACGAAACTCTTTCATGATTTTTTTATTTGAAGTAATAATTCGCACCTGATCGCACTTTTCAACGATATTTAACGGTTTACCGGAAATTTAACGAAACATTCCCTTTAAAAATCGCTAAAAAGTTTAAAGCCCGCAACATTGTGGGTAATCCTGATTTGGATCCACTGTATTGTGTTAAGCCCTAAGAGCCCGCGCTTCCTGTTCCGCCACAGCTGGACATTGGATCTGACACCGATTTTCCGGATAATCGGGTGATTCAGATAGGCCATTTTTTCAAACCCCGGATCTTGGGATGATTCAGATGAGGGCAATTTCGAAAGCCACGGATCTTCGGATGATTCAGATGAGGGCAATTTTAGAAAACCCGGATCTTCGGGTGATTCAGATAACGCAATTTTCGGCCGAACCGGATTTCGGGTGTTCGATTCGGATACAACCGGATAAGTGATATAATAGAGGCACGCAACCTCTTAAAAACGGAACACATCAGTAGCTCCGCGTTTATTTCATTGACCAATAGAAGTCACGAGCGCGCAAAGTAGCTTGGAGCGCCTCACCTTGAATTAAGTGGTTATATGCCCTGGTAGCAAGGCACATGAATGCCCAATTACATCATAGCTGGCCCAGCTCAGTTCACCATTGAAGTGGAATACACTAGTGCTACGTAAAAGATGTCGTACTTGGCTGCTTTACGAGGGGAGTCCTCCCCAGAGCTACTTTACGAACAAACAAGAAACAGCATTACGACCCCAAAGAGCCAATACCCACTCAATAGTGAGTTGGCAATGCACAGCGAAGTCTTGTAGAGGACAATAATGAAACGATTACGAAACGTCCTGCAAGAAATTTCTCGTGCTCTGAAAAGGGAAGGGTCTGAAGCGTGTCTGAACGGAGAGAGCTAGTCATATAGGAATAACTTCCATTCCTCAATCAGTATAAAAATGTGTTTCTTTTTTGCCAAGTCGAAGTCGATAAACCCGAGGAGTAGGGGATCCTTGTACTTACAGTGAAATCGGCGCCTCACAAGTTCGGGGTCTTGTACGCCTGCGATGCTGCAGGCGGGAAACGGCTCGTAGCGCGGACGATAGCGACGTTGCTCCATGAGAGGGAGGTCGGGGGTTCGACTTTTTTGCGCTGCTGCATTTTTGCATTTCAACTGATTGATTGATTCGAGAGATTTTGACATCTAGCATTTTAGATGTTTGCTGCGCAGTTTTTCCAGATGTATGCCGTGGGGAGTAACTTTGTTGCCACTTGTTTATTACTGGCGGGTTTTTAACCAAAAGGCAATGAGAAAGCTGTATATAATGATATATAAATGTTCAACATTAGTGATACACAGACACAAAGTGCATGAAACAGAAGCACTGGTCAAAATACGGACAGCGTATAAAGGCTAAAGGCTCCTCACAGTTTGCTTCCATACATGGACCAATGGGATCGGCTCCATAGACGAAAGCAAACTGAAGACGTACTCTTTCTTCCGAAAGAAGAGTTCCACCCGAAAACGTTATCATATTCCCATTGCTTGCCAGCCCTTCCACGTCTATCAGTTCATCTTGCGGATCCCAATCTTCTTCTTCTTCTTTCTCCGCTTCCAGCTGTTCCTCTTCGTTAACTTCATGTTGACGTGCTTCGAAGTCCTTGAGTATACTGGCCATTCCGTCAGGTTGGTGTCATTCCCTTGAAGGCTCTTTATCTGAAGGTGGACCACACTTCAGCGTGAGCAAGTGGATCACCACTCGAGCATCGGCGACATTGTTGGTGTTAGATTTTACAGAACCTCCAGCAGACCTCTGATTTCCAGATGACATGCAAAGATGAGAGAAAGAGCGTATCGATGCCGTTTAGGTCAATTTGCGGGATCCATAGACTTTCTCGTTTTAACCACATGTGACGTCACATCATGGTCTCCCATGAAAATCCGAGCAGGATGGTTTTACCCGAGGTCATTGGCCGATGTATAGAAACAGACTGAGAGGAGCCTGTAGCATTTATACCCTGCCCGTACTGTGCCCAGTGTTGCTTTATGCACGTTGTACCTGTGTATCACTGGTGTTGAATATTTAAGCACCATCATGTTGAGTACCACAGCATGCAGCTGGAAAATGCGCAGAAAACGTCTGAAAATGGTATAGACGTCAGAATCCCTCAAATCTCAACCAACCAGTTGGAAAGCAGGAATGCAGCAACGCATGAGGATCGAACTTCGAAATTCCTCCCATGAAGCATCGTCACTACTCATTGCGCTTCGAGCTGCTTGCCCTCAGAGGCATCGCGAGCGTACAAGACCCTCGAACTCGTGAGGCATCGATTCCACTGTAACTCAAGGATCCCCTACTCCCCGGGTTTAACGACTTGGCAAAAATGAAACACATTTTTATACTAAACGAGGGGTGGGGATTCCTCCTATTTAATAGGATGACTCCCTGTCCCCGTTCAGACATACGCTATCAGACCCTTCCCTTGTGAGAGAATTCCCGCCAAACGATTGCAAATCTGCGGAAAAAAGTCAGGTTATCAATGCCGCAGAGTTTGCCAGCAAGGCGCGCTAACCTCCTATTATCCGATTTTTATCCGATTTTGTCCGAATCATTGCGTTTTTCAAAACCCCGGATCTTGGATGATTCAGATGAGGGCAATCTTGAAAACCCCGGATCTTCGGATGATTCGGATTAGGGCAATTTTAGAAACCCCGAATCTTCGGATGATTCAGATGAGGGCAATTTTCGGCCGAGCCGGATTTCGAATAATCCGAAATCGGATAAATCCGGCCGGATATCCGAAAATGCATGATTCGGATCCCATGTCTAGCCGCAGCGTCCCATGTACAATACCGCCCGCGTCGCGCGGTCAAAGAGATAATTGAGGGTGGTCGTATCAAGATCACCTGCCTAGCGAACCTACCGAAATCGGCGGAACATTCAAAAACGGACGTCGGATTCGTAATCAGCGCTCCAAATAACGGCGGAGAGTCGTTGGATACACCGCCCTCATAAAGGGGCGGGGCGAGGGGCGCGCCGAGGACAAGATGTCCGTGTCCCTCCACACATGGAGGCATCGCATTTCTAGTCACTTCCCTTGGCCCTGTAGCTCTATCCTGAACTGATCTCGTTCTTGAGACAAGAGTCAGAATATTGTTCACCATATTGGAGGAAAAGAGTTTTCAGCTGCAGCGCCAAGGCTTTCTTCAGGCTCCGCCACATTGCTCAGTACTAACAATAAGGCGTCTTCCGCATTTTCCGATAAGTACAGCAACATCATCGAAAATTATCTGATCCTTGGAAAGACAGGACGGTGAGCCGGTTTTGAGCTTAATTACGGATAAACCTTCAATGTAGAACTCCTGACCGGAATCACACATAGTCTCTAGTTGAGGCGAAAATTTAAAGAATTGTGAAAATTGAAAGAATCTAGAGAGAAGAGCGACGTTCTCCTTCCCTCAGGTGCCTCCATAACCGAGCCAACTGAAAAATGACTTCGGAGTTCCCCGAGATGCGCTTCCCAATCGTCTCCTATAAGCTGTTAGGTTTTTGGACGACGTCACGCCAATTAACGTGCTCACCTTCGCATTTGTAGGCCGTTAGCTCTCCCCGCAGGGGTCGATTGAAATTGGAAAGTCGTGCCACACAAGCCTCACCTGCATTTTCGCACCGCTGCAACTCTGTCCAGTTATAAGCTACATTGCTCTGTTTCAGCGCACTGCTAGAACATTTCGCTGCCTACAAAACTCGCAAGCTGCATCCGAAAAGGCTCGCACATGACAGAGTTTTCGCGCTCAAAACACGCCCGCGTGTGCAATTCAGCACAACGGTTGATGTTCTCCTCGCTCTTACTCGCCCATATTACAGTTTTCCCTACTCCCAATAACACCTTTCAATTCAGCATGAAAAGCTCTATCGAGCGGTATCAGGCATGGCCCAATCTCAAGACATCGATTTTCAATGACGTCAACCTCCGCGTGCTACGGCCTCAGAAAGCTGAAATTCGGCCTCGTCCTCGACGCAAATCTGTCAAAAAATCGATATTTCCGAAATTGGTCGAAACTGGTACGCTTTTCATGCTGAACAGAACGATGCCATTGTGAGTGTCGAAAGCCCAAATCTGGGCGAGCAAGAGAGCAAGAAACTCTAACCGCTATCTTCCGCCACTTTAAACTGGCAGCTGAGGCTAAAGCAGCTTAGAAAGCTGGGGAGTTCAGACCACGTTGTCGTGAAGTACCTTATACGCTTTGTTTGCACACGCATTTCAAGCCCGTTTGCTCGCCTGGTCTTCCCGCAGTGGTCCACTGAAGTCGAAAAAAATCCGTCACATAGGCCTCACCTGCATTTTCGCTTCCCTGTAACATTACCTGTTCCCACGCTACACCATTCTACTTTGATGTGCTACTAGACCGTTTTAGGGCCTACAAGACCCACGAGTTGCAGCCGAAACGATTTGAACTTGAAAGAGTTATTGCGCTCCGAACTAGCCCGTACTTGCAATTTGCAAGAGGTCGCCCCTCCATTGAAAGGTTCGATTCTATATACATTGTTCACGGCTGGCTGGACAGCATTAGAGCAATTTCTTAGTAGGGCGGCTGGCGATTGAACTTCCCAGACGCTCACTCTACCAGTTGTCGAACGCACCCGATTGATAGGTTCATCTTTATACACACTTAAGTATCGCCGTGATAGATTAAAGCAATTCCCAAGTAGGGCGGCCAGAAATTTCTTATAAAATTCTCAAACGGTGTAAGATGGTCTTGAAGGCTTTACATTTCCCATGAAGAGAAGACAGAAACCCAGTGGACACCCATTCGATTGATAGGTTCGATCCTATATGCATTCTGCACGGTGCACTCTCGGAGCATTCCGAGCATGACAGAGCACTGACAACGCACGCCATGCTTGAGATACTCCGAAAACACTGCACGTCACATGCACTTCCTGGAAAATAGGGTGCTCTAATCGCAAAGGTCTGCTGCAGTTATTTTCTAGGCCACCCACGGCGAAAACGCGATGCTCTGGTAAAGTTTTATATACGTGTGTAGATGTGTAGATCTTGTGTAGATCTCGAGAAGTCGAATCGAATTCGGTTCCAACAGTTTCTCAAACAACTTAACTCAAAAGAGATTGAACTTAAAAGAGTTATGGGCATGCGACGGTTTGCGACGGATTTTTCCGGGCACCATGGTTTACAGGTTTGCGTCCTGCCAAGTACTGCTGCTTGCATAATCGTCAACTGCTCTTGATAGAATACTCTAACAAGGGAAAATCTGAAGCGTATCTCTAAACGGGGGAGCGAGTTATATAGGGAGAATCCTCACCCCTCAATTAGTGTGAAAATGTGTTCATTTTTTGCCAATTCGTTAAACCCAAGGAGTAGGGCGTCACAATGGAATACGGCGCAGCACGCGTTTGGAGGTCTTGTACGCCCGCGATACCTTTGCAAGCAGTGGCTCAGGACGCAGGTGTGTAGTGGGTTGACTCATGCGAGGGAGGTCAGGGGTTTGGTCCTCATCCGTCATACTCAACAGACCATACGCTGGTCGACTACCACCTATCTAAGCACTTTCAGAACTTCTCACTGGTGGAACCTTCACAAATCAAGACCAAGCAAAAACAGCCTTTCCAGAATTTGTTACCTCTCGAACACCCAGTTTTCTCGTTCATGAGATTTCATGAAATTGTTCAACCAGTGTCGCATTGGAAAAGGTATGCTGACTCGAATGGTACTTACATCGACTGAATACGGTGAGCATGAAGAAAGTTATGATCGTTCGAAGTGGACCAGTCAAAACCGGCAAAACCTCCCTGCCAACCTAATATTAGATAGGATAAGTCCTTCTGAACAACGTAACTAACAAAAATTCTGGGGCGGGCTGGCAAGGCAGGCGCCTCTTTGGTCTGGTACGAACCCCAGGCGCAAGTGAGCAGTGAGTAAATGACCAAGCCACATGCTGACTTGCCTTTCTCCTCGTCAAATGGGACAATAATTTAAAACAACTTTCTGAAGAAGAAAAACTATGTCAAGAATTAGAAACCGAAAACGGCGGAAACCTTCGGATCGACGTAAAAGACACCTACAGACAACGCTGATTCGAGAAGGACATTCCTAAGGCAGCAAAGTTTGGCTCATAAAGAATCTTCCCAGGCAATAGATGGAAGCATGACAATCATGTAGTCCAGAGAACTATCATGTCAGGGGTTCATAACGTAAGCACAATTCTTTCAGAAGCGTCGAGAGCGTGCGGTCATAAAATTACTTCAGCGATCTGCTCGTTGAACTCTGAACTGACAAATGGTGAGGCGGAACCAGATTCTGAAGCGCCAATTGGCTCTCGATCGGCACTCGATGTCGACTCCAAAGAACCATGAATAGAGCGAAACTAGGAACTGCGGCTGGTGGGTGAATTATAACGAGTTCTATCCGAGATCGTGAAAGTGAATTAATTGGATTTTGAGAATACAGCGGTTTTAGAAGCGAATTTTCACACGACCCACCAGATAGTGAAGAGCGTAGAGTCAAATCAGGTCATACGCATCAGGTCCCTCCCAGGTCAGTCGAGGTTCCACCTACTGAATCGGCAACCGATGCCTAATAAGGGTAAAATACTGTGTTCTTAATCGACTGGTCACTTTATGTCATCACGTGAACCGAACGCATTCAATTACATATCCCGTTGATGTAGAATGGGTAGACCGTCTCACAAAAGGGCTGATCAACTCTTCCTTTTGGCTTAAGTTACCCAGCAGCTAGGTAGGTGAAGGTGCGCTTTACAACAAATATTGAGTTCGGATTCGAAAAGATGACAAGGGCCGCGGTCGTTTGGAAAATTTAGTTTCGAGCGGCTTCCGCTACTCAAATCTTTAAAAAATATAAAGACCATTCCTAAGAAACACTGCACTAGATCTGGAGAGGGGTTACAGACATAACAACACCTTGCTCGAAATCTAGCAGTGGCTGGATACCTTTCAACAACAGTTCGTTTATGGCCAACAGCTGCCCCAGTACGAGTTTTTGCAAAGAATTGAGCGCACCCAAATTGCCTCCATAACATCGCGAGCATCTAGAATGCGTGGGGCAGAGATCCTATAAGCGAACTGTTGAAAACCGTCCTTCGTCCTTTATCCCTTTAGTCCTCAGCATAGAGGAGTGCGAGGAGATGTCAAATAAATCGAGAACGTTTCGAGAAAACGGCAGCCCGTAAAAGCATTTCCGGCCTAACTCCCGCATATTTTCCAAATGTGCTAAACCAAAGAGCCCCGCTGAAATCTAGCAGTAGCTGGATATCCTTAAAAAAGTTCTTGATACCTTCGTACAAGGATGAAAATAATTCTGTTACCGAAGGAAAATGTAAGGAAAGATCGCGGAACCAATGACAACTTGAAGAAGGCGATAGCATCAAGGATGATGTGCTTGAATTTTAGAAAAAATTCGATCAAAATCTTTTGACAAAGCACAAGGATCCAGTTTTGGGAAGAACAAGCGCAAGAGAACACATCAACAACATGTATCTGTGAATGACGTCAACAAGAATCAACTGCATGTAGAGTCATTTAGCCATGATTTATACTTCATAAACAGCGAGCGCCTTGAGAAGCTGTTCAGCCCGTATAGCTATTGAAGCCGTTTGGCACTTGGTAATGTAATTCGACTTGGTAATGTGATTTAATTCTTCTGACGTTTATATGACTCAGAGTCGTTCTTCGTTTTGCATTCGTTTTCTTCTTGACAGTCCGCAGCTAGGCTAATATTTGAAAAATTCAACCGTCCATAGCTCCGTTCGTTCTGCAGAACACCTAAGGAACTAACTCTTACGAAGGAGTTATACTGCATTCAAAGAACACGGGTATTGTGCTTATTATGTGACAGACAGGAGGCGAGCTAAAATTTGGATTGGTATGTGAGTGACAAATCTGTGTAGTCTCCAGATGTTGTGGAGGATTGAAAGCCGGATGAGAGCCGCTCTGCCGCTCATAACCAGTGTCGAAAAGGCTCTGTCACGTGGCAAAGCGCCAGACCCGGTGAGGACGGGGGTCGAGCGTTCTACCCCCTCGTCCCCCTGGCCCGCCCACCCCCCAACCCCTGGGCTTGCTCGAGAGTCCGGTGGCTGCCTTACGAGATAGTGGAGACGCAGACATTTCCCACACCTCTGTTTAAAGGGCGGGGGGTAGAACGCCACTCCGCCGGTGAGGATGACTGGTGGTTATGCCGCCGAGCTTGTCTTTTCAAGAGATCTCCAAAACACTGAAAACACAAAGAACATTGCGAGTTCTCCATATTTCACCTAGTCTTATAGCCGTTTTCCAACAATCAAATCCAAATCTGCCCATTTCAAAAACAAGGAGCATATTCAAAACACTCGCAGGACCATCCTTTCAGTGGTATAAAACATTTTTAATTGTATTTAGGAAAACCCGTCTGAGTACCTATTCATAAGGTTGTGCAGTAGATACAGTCAGTACACGATCGTATTTGGTTCGCGTTTCATGCCCCTGTCCACCACTCGCGGACGCGCACGTGGCTCTGCGACAAGCGGCCCGAGATCCCTCTTAACAAGAGATCTCTCTGGTTCTCTATCGAATGAGATCCGTGGACCGTGCCTACTGCCTGGGTCGCAGGTGTGATGCAGGGCACCTTGCTCCTGGTGCGTCAGGTCGGTGTGGGAGCGGCATGTTCATGTACAGGGTGCATGGATGTGCTTGAGCCTACGCAGATCGCAAGTGTGTCGGCCCGGCCAAAAGCTCGAACTTGGTGAACTGGGAGTCCATCGAAACGCGATTGGAGGCCGCCTGAAAAGTGTCGCTCGTCCCTTCTAGCCGTCTGACTGGAGTTCTTCGTTCGCACGACAGACCCGTGTGTACTCCAGTCAAACACAGCAGCATTAAAGGGCCTCATTCCCCTGACCCCGAAAGAGCCCCTATTTCTGCAGCGATGGGAAGGATGAATACGGAGAGCTGCTGAAATCTCAAGGCCTAACCAGGCTGCGGAAATTAAGAAGGACTGTACTTACAATGCCCGCACGCTCGCATCGGAAGCATCCGTCGAGGACCTGATGGAGCAAGCTGGAAGATCAAGTATGACGTCATCGGGCTGACCGAGATGAGAAGACACCATCCTCTACACACCGCCTTCGACTCCGGAGAAGAACTGTTCCTCGGAATATGCCACAGAAGGGGAGTAGGCGGCGTTGGTGTCCTCGTCAACGCGCACTTGGCCATGAACATAAATTCGTACGAGTCTCTGACAACCCGAATCGGACGTCTGCAACTGAAGCGATATGGCTCCGTGGCACCTTTGACTGTGTTCGCCGCCTATGCCCCAACAACCGACTACGGCGACCAAGAGGTCGAAACCTTTTACATGAAGCTGGAAAAATTCTATAAGTAACATCACACCTTCTACAAGGCGAAATCAACGCCAAGCTCGGGCCACGAAAGTCGCGGGAAGAACTTCACATCGGAACCCACGTTTTGGAGTGGAACGGGCAAGGTAGAAGGCTGTCTGAGTTTATCATGTCGACTAAGACCATCCATGGAAACTCACAGTTCCAGAGCCTCCCGCCCTACGATGGACTTGGGAATCCCTGATGGCCAGTTCCACAACAAGATCGACCATATCATCTTCAATCGCAAGTACTGCCTGATCGAGGTCTCCGTTGTCCTCAAGTTCTTCGAGCTCGGACCACCGCCTCCTTCGCTGAGGTTCCGCTTTTCGCGTCAAGGAGAGAAGGCCGCGAAGTTCAAAAAGACGAGTCCCAGAACGGCCACCAGCTGGGACATTTACACTTCTCTTTCCGGCCTTTGGGAAGATACCGTCGAGAAGATCGACGTGGAATACGACCGCTTCGTGCACCATTTCCTATATAGTGATAGGGGAGCCGAGAGCTTGAACACCACCAAGAGACGTCTGTCTCAGGAAACTCTCGAGCTTATGCGCCAGCTCGAAGCAGCACGAGCGACAGGCAACTACCAAATGACACCGAGGCTGTAGAGCAATTCAGAGCGGCGATAAGGGAGGAGAAGAAGAGAAGGGCAGAAGTGTTGGCTGAAGCTGCAACGCAGGTTGGGCATCCGCAATGCCCGCCGAAACTTCGACAACTTCAGGACCAAGATCACCGCTCTCCGACGTCCCCACGGAACCGTCACCTCTTCCAGAAGGAACATGGAGAAGGTCATCCACGACTTCTACTCCGATCTCTTCGATAGCCACGTCCACCTGCCCCCACTCCATCCTCCGCAGGATGGATACGTCGTTCCCTCTGTTCTCCCTTCGACACGCCATCCCGTCGGTGAAGAAACGTACAGCACCCGGTCCTGACAGGATCAGACAAGAGCACCTGAAGAACCTCCCGCCAGCGCTCATCAACACCCTGACGCGGCTCTTCACACGCTACCTGTCGAAGTGCAAGGTTCCATCTCAGTGGAAGACCAGCAACACCGCCTTACGTGCACAGCATTGGCAACTATCGTCCTACCCGTCAGCTATCCGTAGTCTACAAGCTGTTCACTCAGGTGATCCTGAATAGTTGGATTAGCATAATACTGGACGAAGGACAGCCATGCGAGCAATCAGGACTTCGGAGAGGATTCAGCACGATCGACCAGATACACACCATTACGAAGCTCATCGAAGTATCGCGAGAGTTCCAACGCGAGAGTTTCTACTCACAAGGGAACTGTCTGAACGGCGCGCCGAACGGCAAGAACGAATACCATAGGAGGAATCTCCGTTCTCCAAATAGTAGCAGGACATGTTTTGTTTTTGCCAAATCCTTGAGGCAAACGAGTAGGAGAGTGTAATGATTAAGGGTCCGCAGAGCGAGCTTACCACGGCGGCGCAAGGAGATGGTGCCGTGGACTGGGTGGGCAGTCGTAGAGGCCTGCTTCATGACTGTATCGTCGGGAGTACGGTTCGCACGTCACGTCGCGTTTTTGCACTTTTACCAAAGTATCGGAATTCCATAGAGATTTCCATATCTCAACTGGTTTTTGGGGTTTGCTACGGTGAGATGTTTTCACTACTTATTCCTTGTCGACATCTCTTGCTGCAACAGCAATGTCCGAAATATGCGAAATACGAATATGTATGAAAAATTTATGAAACGATTCAACACCAGTGGTACACAAGCACAAAGTGCATAAAGCAATAAGACCACACAGCATGGGCGAGTATGAGCAGCCCAAGCCTGGAATCGCAATACAGTCCCATTTCCTCAGTTGTCAACCTCATGCAAGATAGCTGTTCTAGTATAGCCAAACCTTTTCCTCCGAAACGGTCTGTCCTCCCGAAAACGTGATTATGCCTTCACTGGTTAGTGGCGTCGTGACTTTGACACAATCCTCTTCTGGTTGAAACTCGTGGTCTTTCTTCCCCTAGCTCGAACCTTCCCACTTCGTCGATTTCCAGCTGTCGCAGTTCGAAACTCTGTACTTACTATCCTTTTCGCCAGCTTCATCTCGTCTCTCGAAGGGACAGCATCCAGTAGAGATCCACACTTCTGTGTCAGTAGGTGAATAACCGCTCGAGGGTTAGCAGACATTCTGGAGGCAGTGTTAGCGGCAGCAGCTTTTTATGACCCGCGATAATATTGATCGAGCTGGCAGGTCAGGTTGACGATCATTGGGCCCCTCCTAAATTGTGAGTGCACTGCGGTGGCACTCACCTCACCGACACTGATAAATTGCATTTGAAGCATTTTTCTAGCTTTCTGCCGCTGTTCCATATTGTTCCTGCAAAATTTCCTGTCAAAATTTCTTACATTGACAATGAGAACAATTTATTGGCGTGAAAGGTTCATAGAAAATCGTATTTTGCATATTTCAGGCATTGCTGATGGATTACGAGATGTCGACAAGGAATTAGTAGTGGTGGCGATGTCCGCTCCTCCTCGTGATGCCACTGGAAACTGCTCGCTTCTGCGAGCTAAGCCAAACACGGATATTCGATTGCAGGCGACAGGCCCTTGTGACAGGCCGGCCTACGAACAACCCAATGTCAAATCGTATGGGTGTGCTGCAGTGTTACTGTGCGAAATGAAAGGCAGTGAAAGACAGATTTTATTGCTAAACGCGTTCATGTTTGGTCCACGTCGTGCTCTGCTTTTTCGCACTTCATAACCATTGAGGTTGACAATTGTGCAGGCTAACATACGTAATTCTTCGCTCTCCTCGTGACCCATACACATTCATGTTGCTGTTCTAGACACGTTGCGAAGCCCAGCACGTTTCACAGCAGAAGGGTAGGCCGACTTGGCGTGGATGATGATATTTTTGGAGCTGCCTTTGCGCTACTATTTCATACTGTATTGGCCGCTAGAAACCCTGATTTGTGTATTCAGAAGGGTTGCCAGCCTTTGCAAGCGAGTTCTTGAGAGAACTTTGTGTACTGTGACTATGTGTTAACACTTTGACTACAATGCGTCCTAAATTGGGACGCAACTTTTCGGTCGCGTCGGACAGTGCGCCCCAATTTGGGATGCACTTCTAATAAAATTATTTCGAAACCACCGATTTGGTTCAAACTTTGCCTAGGGAGTTTTTTGTGCCAAACACGAATCCGAGCTCGTTTCACCGAATACGGCCAGAGACCACCCATATCGACAACTAGGGTGGTCGGGTCAGAATCACCGATTTGGCTCCAGCTTCGCCTAGGAGGGATTTTTTGGGATGCTGAACACGAATTCGACGCCCGTTTCACTGAATGCGGCGCGCTGCGGTAGGAACAGGTAAATGAGGGTGGTCAGACTTCTCACTCTCGAAGTAACATGCAATAATTAAAGTACACTCACATCAAATTTCTGATTTTTATAATGGTGCTCAGCACAAAAGGTATAGTGTCTTGTCTCCTTTCCACTAGAGACTGTTCGTTGGAACTAATCACGGAGTCGAATATTCCTAGACGATGAGGAACGCAGAAACACGGCGAGAGTTCAGAGATGACACGCCGCACCGTGTGGGAGACGAGGGAATAATGAATTCGCTAAATTTCTCACTCTTACTGCCTCTAGAGATCCCAGGATTAGAACACCTCATATCCCTTAGATAATTTGCTAACTGTTGTGAAGCCAACACACCTTGATTGCCCAGGACCGGCTCAAACACTGCCTGCTTCTCCAAATGTCGTCTCAAGGGTCCTGCATATTGCGGTCCAGTCGAATAGTCCTTCCCCTGGAATACATTCATTTGTGCTGTTGCTCTTTATCCTCTTGACGTGGTGGCACCCGATGAGGTCTACCTTGATCTTTCCTTCTCAAGCATTCCTGAAGTTCAGACACTTCCGATTTGATCTAAGCATATCAGTGCTTAACATTTCACAACTCTCAGACAGAACTTCCCCATCCTTTTCCATGGTTTTGATGTAGTCCTTCCAGTCCTCTACCGACTCTATTCCTCTCTGCCTTAGAATCTGTCTTATCACCTCCAACAGTTCGTGAGATATTCCCACTCGACCTACACATTCCCTCAAAATCTTGTTGACGATCCAAGGCTACAGCTATGAATTCCATCTCTATCTTGCCTTTCTTTTCTTTTGATATACGTGACTCCGATAACTGACATCAGACGCTTTCTTTTTCAGATTTTTAACACTTTCATACACCTTCAATCTTTGATTGTCGACCCAAGCCCTCTTCAGTTCCTACCTGACAGTTTTCGTCATAGTCTTCGTTGAAATCCATTCTGATCTCTTCCATCTTTTGTCTAGAAGAAAGGCGGTGCTCTGAAACAATCTCACTTAGTTGACAGTTTCCTACCTCGCAGCGTTACCGGCTCACGGAAAGCACGGGCACACTTATAGGTATGATAGTAGACTTTGAACCTAGACTGCAAATCCAAACGTAGTTAGTGGGTGTTCCGAACACCAGTGTAGAAAATTTTTATTACCATAACAAAACAATCACATGGCACAATAAATAGCACGCGGATCGATAAACGGCAGCTGCACACCAGGAGATCTTCGGCTCGGACTTCCAGAGAAGACGGTTACAGGCTCGGAAATCCCTAACTCGCCACGAAGGCAATCACCACACAGATTCACTTAAGACATTGGTGCAGTGATCCGCACCACGAAAGATTCGCTAAGCCTTGGTGCACTAAAAAGGGAATGCCGTGAGCTTCCCATGGAACTTCGGATTGAGACCTATATCACGTGAAAGAGGTCGAGACGCTGATCACAGATATGTAGACCAAATTTGCTAAATGGATCTTCTAAGCGAGCTATGGGCCGGCGGAAGCCGCGATGTCTTGCATGTGTTATGCGCGCTCAACCAGCGTTGGTATTGCGCGGAAATCAGCGGTTCGGCTATCAGCGCCGTCAGCAGCGGTGGCGGCGCAGTGGTAGAGTGCTCGCTCCAAAGGATTGGGTTCATTAGGTTCGGTTCACGCCGCTGACGGATTTTTTGCATTTTGTGACCTATCTTCGACGAGGACCTATAATCTCATTTTTAGCAAATTTTTGAGCGAACGGCTAGTGGCGACTTGCATTTACGTCTATTTGAAGACGGAAACGTATTTCAGGTAAAATGTTTTATTCATGACGTGAAGCAAGTCAGAAATTCAAATCAAAGCAAAATAAAAAGTAAAAATAAAATCAAAAATCAACAAAACTTAATAAATATAATAAATAAAAAGTAAAGGCACTAGTTAAAAGTTCCGACTCCACCGACACGACTTCGGTCGAAAAAATTTTTTTTCGCTGAAACTTTGTCTAGGGGGTTATTTGGGTGCTGATCACGAATCTGCCATCCGTTTTTCACGATTCGGTCGGAGGCCACCCATACCGTTAACGAGGGTGGTCCAGGCAGAGTCACCGATTTCGCTGGGCACTAGTTAAAAGTTCCGACTCCACCGACACGTCTACGGCCGAACGGTTGTAGCAACGGTATGGGTGGTCTACGACCGAATCGTGAAAGACGGATGTCAGATTCGTGATCAGCACGCACCCCAAATAACCCCCTAGACGAAGTTTCGGCGAAAAAATTTGTTTCGACCGAAATCGTGTGGTGGAGTCGGAACTTTTAACTAGTGCCTTTACTTTTTATTTATGTTTGTTAAGTTTTGTTGATTTTTGATTTTATTTTTACTTTTTATTTTGTTTTGATTTGAATTTCTGACTTGCTTCACGTCATGAATAAAACATTTTATCTGAAACACGTTTCACGTTTTTTCTTCAAATAGACGTAAATGCAAGTCGCCACTAGCCGTTCGCTCAAAAATGTGCTAAAAATGAGATTATAGGTCCTCGTGGAAGATAGATCACAAAATGCAAAAAACCCATCGGTGGCGGGAACCGAACCAATGAACCCAATCCTTTGGAGCGAGCACTCTACCACTGCACCGCCGCCGCCGCTGATGGCGCTGATAGCCGAACCGCTGATTTCCGCGCAATACTGTGCCCAACGCTGATTGAGCGCGCCTATCACATGGAAGACATCGCGGCTTTCGCCGGCCATAACTCGCTTAGGAGACCCATTTAGCAAATTTGGTCTATATATCTGTGATCAGCGTCTCGAGCTCTTTCACGTGATATATGTCTCAATCCGAAGTTCCATGGGAAGCTGACGGCATTCCCTGGTAAGCACCACCACGTAGGATTCACTAGAAGTTGGTCACGAAGCACCACCACGAAGAAGATAGGCAGAGCTAACCACAGCTCGTGCCGGCGCAGCTACAGACGACTGACTACCTTCGTTTCACTTCTCACACCTTACTTGTTCGCGCCTAGATTCCCCGCGCCATCTTTACTGCAGACCTCTGACCGCCCGCATTCTTCTACCGCACAGCCTCTATTCCCCCCAGAGGCAGCTGGTCATAACCACTACTGCGCCGCCTCTTTAGCGGAGGTCTTCCGTGGGGGCTTGACCTCCTGGTCTGCCTAGCCACTTTACCCCACAGATACGACATTACGCCTCAAAATTAACCAGTAGCAATCGATCCAATATTTTTTGTATTGTTGAACAGGTATTACCGCCCATAAATATTTGTGCTGAGCACCATTATAAAAATCAGAAATTTGATGTGAGTGTACTTTAATTATTACCTGTTACTTCGACAGTGAGAAGACTGATCACCCTCATTAACCTGTACCTACCGCAGCGCGCCGCATTCGGTGAAACGGGCGTCGAATTCGTGTTCAGCATCCCAAAAAATCCCCCCTAGGCGAAGCTGGAGCCAAATCGGTGATTCTGACCCGACCACCCTAGTTGTCGATATGGGTGGTCTCTGGCCGTATTCGGTGAAACGAGCTCGGATTCGAGTTTGGCACAAAAAACTCCCTTAGGCGAAGTTTGAGCCAAATCGGTGGTTTCGAAATAATTTTATTAGAAGTGCGTCCCAAATTGGGGCGCATTGTTCGACGCGACCGAAAAGTTGCGTCCCAATTTAGGACGCATTGTCGTCAAAGTGTTAACACACAGTCACAGTACATATAGTTCACTCAGGAACTTGCTTGCAAAGGCTGGCAACCCTTTTGAATACACAAATCAGGGTTTCTAACGGCCAATACAGTGTGAAATAGTAGCGCAAGGGCAGCTCCAAAAATATCATCATCCACGCCAAGTCGGCCCACCCTTCTGCTGTGAAACGTGCTGGGCTTCGCAACATGTTTAGAACAGCAACATGAACGTTTACGGGTCACGAAGAGAGCGAAGAATTGCTGCAGCTGTGCGCCAATGTCTGACACGAGCGGGTAGGGATGTTTACTGGTAAATATACCAAGAGACAACATTAAACGGCAGCTAGTTCGCAATCGGGTATATATATATATATATATATATATATGTATATGTATATATATACTGTGACTGCATAGTGCAGTACTGCGTGATTTGCCTGAGTGGGAGGACAGGAGATTGCGCACAAAAAGGCGTCACTACCAGTTGGTACCAGTTGGCATGTTTGACCTGCGGTCAATTATACATTGGGGAGCTGGGAGGGTGCTAGGCACGCGCGTTAAATAACACCTTGCTGGCAAGAGAAAGCAAAGCTTACTAACGCCGCTTGGTAAGCATCGATGGGAGGCTCACTCAGGGGATGACTTCAACGTAAAATGCACGGTGTTGTATCAAAGGCTCTCGAGGCCTTTTGGATTCATGAACGAAATCCAACCATAAGCAACAGAACCGAATGCCTCCAATGAATTCTTTGCCCGTTTGTGCGGGTTGTGAGATCGCGTCTACTGCATGGTGCACATTTCCGACTCTCCGGCACTAAGAGCGGTACATTTGACCATACTAGTAAGTCTCACTTGTTCCATGGTGACCAGTTGATCCGCCTTCATTGCGCTGGAGGGATCCGTGAGCTAGAACGCACAGATGTGGTAACATTTCCTAACACTCCTGGTAGCATGTTGTTCCCGGTTAAGAGGTGGACGCGATGTTTTTGATCAGTGAGTTTCACAGAGTCAAAGGCATTTCGAGCTTCTTTCAGACTATGAGAAAGACGAGTTCGTCGAAAAGTCGGCCGTAATAAAGATTCTATACCAAACCTGGTAGGCAAAGAAGATTGCAAAAAACCTTATCCCAAGATGCCCAGGTTTCAAGAACGTTAAACTTGGAGATTACTGTGTCACGAATTTCTAGCCATTTTCTACTAAGCCGATGTTTTCGTTCCACCTCAGTCACGTGTCAACGCTCCTGGGGTTTGATTACCAAAAGCTGAGGAAGAATTCTGAAGTTTTTATGTGAAACAACTTAGCAACATCAAATCAATAGACCCATAAAATGTCATCTTCTATAAGCATCAAGGAGGTTCAAGAAGAGACACCGATTAGTAGCAAGGCGACGTAACTGTGAGAACAATAAAAGGCAGAATGCAATGATGATGGTGTGGAGGACTATGTACAGGCGCGCATCGGGGACGATCTACAATCGGCTCGCGTGCTCGACATGCCGAAGTCGGTTCCAGTCTGGCATTGTCGCCGGTTGGCCAAGCTTCCGCTTGAAGAAGTCGATGGTGCCTTGCCACGAGATCTCTTGGCTCTTTCCGTGGAGAACGGCATCGCCGCCATAACCGCAGCAGAAGCCTGAAACACCACGCCATCAGTATGCTCTCTCGATCGCAATGCGGGGTGGGCACTCCTGAGGACGACATTTTCTTGCATTTTTTCTCAGTAGTGTCACTGTTCTTGCGCAATCCTATTGGGGTGGTGAGTCACCGCGGGGAAATTGAAACTTCTCTCCTATCGCAAGCCGTATATCGAAAATGTCGAAGTCTAGTAGGAAATTCCCCACTCCTCCCACCACAATTGCGCCCACTTTCGATTCGATATCAGTTGGGGCACAATTGTGGAGTTATCTGAACGCCGCTGGTTTGCTCTCATATACTTCTGTGATTCTTTGCGGTCTTCCCCAAGGTGGTGAAGCCCTGCGCTTCGTTCCGCAGAAGCATGTGGTCCGAATATGTTTATCAGAAAACCAACCCACCTTGGAATTTAGCGAAGACGATATCGTGATGGGGAAAGTACGGAGGTTCCATGATGTGTCCACCGTTGAGGAGGTGAATCTGAAGGAAGTGTTGTCATCATGCATCAGTTTGGCATTTGAACTGCACTCATTTTCCTCAATGCGGCCAGAAACGCCAAACAGGGTTCAGAAAGAAATAGAAAGGTCTGGTGCGGGGACCTACTCTTTCCCTGTTTACACTTTTAAATTCATCCTAATAAGACACCACCTTTTCCCTTTAAAGGTTAACCGCTGCTGGCGCCCGCTCGAGCAAGTCGATGATCAACGGGACGACAGGTGATACAGGTGATACAGAGGCTAAATTATTTGACTTCCTATGTATATGAGCGTTAACTTCGAAATCCATCCAACAGTGGTTATGGAGTTCATAGGGGCATTTTTTTTTAATCTGTCATTTTTAGGTGCAAAGAAGTAGGGGCAATGAGCCGGTTGTCAGTACATTGGGCAACCACATACGGAACTCTTTTGAGAATACAACAGCCCTTACCTCAACATCACAACCATTCGCCTTCAAGTTCTTCGCCATATAACGGCCAGAGAATACTGAAGGAGCAACGAGATCGTCCACAGAGGCCTGAATGAAACAATCATAGTTCCGAGAAGCTGATGGATTTCAAAACCTGAAGAAATGCCACAATTGAGCCTTCGATGGTTTTCTTCAGGTTACATTCAGCAAGTGGACTTCTAGCCTGACTCACCACGATGCGGAATGACGTGCTGGGTGGCATACGATGCCACGGTATCTCGATGCTGCTGTCGAATTTCGCATGCAGCATCGTCTTATCGGATGCCATCACGCCGTTGATAAAGTAGATAAGGTTATCGGCGAGCCTGGAAGGGGAAAAGTGAACGAAGTCACGAAAACATCAACGTTGTTGAACTCCACTGGAGCGAACAGTAAACCCCGCTTAAAAGGGATTTGCTGGGAGCATATCGGAGCGTTTTCTCGTCTGAAGGTTACAGTATTAAAGCCTTCAGTAAAAGTTACAAGCTATCGATAGACGGTGCCTTGATGGTTGGGATAATCCAATGGCAATTGCGAAAGGAAGCACATATCGGCAAAGACCTGGTTTCCTCAACGACCTGCAGGAATTCGATAGTTATGTATAGATGGAGAAAGGCATCGCGAGAGCTTGTAGAGTTTTTCAACGAGGACAATGTGATGCATGCTTTCCAGCTTCACTAGAAGGGAAAACCCCAATGCGAACGCTGTGTTTTTTACTTTTTCTATTCTCTTTCTCTTGCAGTTTTCAGCCAAGGGGCGCTTCCCAAACGGAGAAAATGCTTACTCGGCCTCCGGAAGAAGTTCGCCGTTCTCCTTGACGTTCGCGTAGTTGCTCTGCACGTGTGGACCGTTGATTGCCACAACTGCGTTCACCTGGAAGGAAGCGCCTCGTTAAGGGCTGCTGCCACAGTCTTCTGACACCCTGTGCCCCTGTAGTTCAACGATAATTTTCTGCATTTCTTTGGGCTTACCTCAGGGTAGCGCGAGGCAATGAGGACGACAATTGTGGCCCCAAAAGAGACACCCTGAATGCCGAGTCGATCGGTGGTGTACGGCTGTCGCTTCAGCCATTTGATTGGCTTCTAAAATTACTGATTAGAAGCGACCGAACAGGGCTTCCAATTGGGCAGACGGAGGCGCTCAATGTTTTGTTCCTTACCTCGAAATACTCCAGGTCTACGTCATTAAGATCTTTCACCAGATTCTTATACTGGAAGAACGCAACGCATAGTACAACGAAACCTTCTGAAGCCAACATCGATCCCTAAAAATAGTCGACTGAGTGCCTGAAAACATTAACCGTGTTCAGCTGCTTGATGCTTACCTTGTGCTCATGCAGACCACCTCCGGTGCCAGAAATGTCAATCACAGCCGGGAAAGGACCATCGCCTGGAAGAGGTAGCTGTGTATTTCAAAAATGTTCGAAAGAAATAGCAATAATTGAGACGTGGTTATCGCTCGCTCGCAACAGGGGATCTACCAAATGCTCCTGCGATTGTGTAGCCTGCACTTGCAACTTGCATTGAGGGTCCTCTCTAGAACCTTTGCTACCTCCAAACTGACAAACCTGGGGGCTTGAAGAGAGTTCCGCAGAAGCCATCCTCTTCAATTTCGATGCGCTCCAGATTCGGATGCATCCAGTGCTTCTTGATTGGCACCATAGTCAGCTCGCGATCAGCCGAGTCAATGAGACTAAAATGTTGGGAAGCGTTTGCTAACACAGAGGCTGCAGAGCAAAGCTACATGGAAGTGTGCATATGAGGAGCACTCACTATAGGTGATAGACGAACGGTACCGGTGGCGTGCACTTCAGATAGCCACCAAATGGGAAGTCGTCGCACGGGCGTACACTCATGAACAGACCCATGGCGTCAGCTTCTGAAGCACGCAGATGAAGGGAGCAAACTGGTTTTGTAAGCAAGTGGTCACACACCGTTGTAAGATCCTCTCACTGGCTTCATTGTGGGCACATCGATCTCTCCGGCTGAATCGGCCTTGAAGATCGCGTAGGACATATGCGTGCCGTATTTGTGACTGAGCCTAAATGTATGTTGCGTTAATTGTAGAAATTTCATCATTTGAGGCGTCAACTCGCAACGTTTTCAGCCAAATGCTCTTTTCTATGATGGGATCCTTAAACGCAAAGTTAAATTCCAAAACAAGGCAGCGTCTTCGAGCCAGCGCCCTTTGAAGAAATATTTCTGAAATCCACGCTCACCTCAAGATAAGTTTGTAAATGCCATTTGGAGCGAGGTTCACCGCTCTGATGTGCAGGCGATCACTCTGCATCGAGTCGAGTACATCTACGTGTAGTGACATCTCCTGTTATTTCTCTAAAATCACATTCTCAGTGAAGGCGTATGAACAACGAGCCACTCTAAATCGAAGAACAAGAATTATGTTCTAACAAGAGCGTACATGGCCACTTCTGAAAGGAGAGCAGTGTGTGAAAACAAAGGTGTTCACGGAGCACAAAATTACTAAGAACGAGAGCAGGTAATCTCTGAGAGTGCCATCCACTAAGCAAATCCGAGGAATTGTTGCTTAATGGATTTGAAGCTGTTTCATAGCAAACCGCATTTTGCGAATTCGGAACGCAAGCAAAGTTGGACTATCGCTCCAAATGCTATTCCCAGATAGTGAGGCGAGATCCACCGGCCGAGTGGAGACTTTGTGTGGAACAGTACAGATGACGAGCGGAAGCGAAATTCTTCACACTCAGAAGCGGTTGCGGTTTCCCAGCTGAACGAAGTCACGATGGCAGTAGCTGGAAGCTGCACTCAGTGGGGAGCTGAGTGCAGCAACACTGCTGGAGCAAGCCAGGTACAGGGCACACGTGATTGCCGTGGACCTTTATAGGTTCGGGAAGCGTGCAAACTACACCTGACCGGATGCGCTGCCGATAGCGTATCTCGCTTTGTGATTTAGCGCCACCGCTATCGCAGAAGGCGCCTGATGAGAACTCGAAAGCGACTTTTCGCTAACGAGTGGCACACCTGCTGCTGTGCCACTCGTTAGCGAAAGGCTCATGACAAACCGGACGGTTCATGAACACTTGTATTACAAAATAATAGGGGATACTGTTCTTGAAACAAAATAGCTCGACGTCTAGATCTAATGTTGCTTCTACTTTGTCCCTACTCTCCCCCACTGCTATCTTTGGCATTGACAATCTCAACCATCGGTTAATCTCCGCATAAACGACCAACTTCGTATCATTTTAAGCTTTTCGCTGTGTGATTATACGGCCTGGCTAGCATTGGCTAGCATTTCGACTAAATCACCATCTACACAGTTTGAATATAATTTGTCTACTCTGGTCAAGCTTCCGAAACCTTTGAAAGCTTCCGAAATTTCGTAAGTGAAGAATAAAGGAATAAAGGACGGCGTTACTCAATCCCTTTTGTGATGGGCCACACATTCTGCATTTGCGGGAAGTCGTGGAGACGATTTGGTACGCGTATTTGGCCTATACAAAGGCTTGCGGTGGCCAGCCGATGAACAAGTCATGGTTTTGTCCTTTCCAGACAAGTCTGGCACCAATCCACCGACCTCGGAAGAATGGAAGGCTTGCTTTGCCTGAGCGGGAAATCCTAACCAAGAACTAAGTATGCACACGAGTATGGCACCTTCTCCGAGTGCGCACCACGCGCCCGATTTCGTTAGTGCATGCTGATATTTCATAGGATAGCACCTAATTGTTTGTTCTGGCGGCTCTGAAAAGAACCGGAATAAACGTGCGCCTATAATATAGCTGCTTAAAGTTAAACACGCAAACAAAAAAAGCCTAGTGCTGCTCGGAGTCCAGCTTTGGACTACATATTATTCCATTGCGTTGAAAGGCAGAGCAGACTAGCGTCTTTCCACTCCACTGCAACCTTATGGTTAGGAGTGTCTCTGCAGCGCTTATATCGGCATATTAAAAGGACACCGTTCCCAAAATTGAAACTGGGCACCTAAAAATATCTAAGCTGCACTTGAAATTTATCATGAACGTTTCTTAAGCGTAAAAGCCTAATTAGGTGAGGATTGATCTTATTCGGTGTACCTCTTCTTATCTTATAGATGGAAGTATGCCATCTTTATTCTTCGTTTATCTTAATCTTTATTCCTATCTGCTGAAACCACTTTTTGGTAGGAGAGATCATAGTGACCACCACTTATTAAGCTACTTGTTTATCCATCAGCGAAACTAATTATTGCTTATTTCATCGCAGAAGTTTCCAGAATGCTTCTCTTTTCGTCCTAAATTTCACTCATCAACGCGGCCATCAAGGTGTTTCAGCTACAGTGCGTGCTCGATGCCATTTGCAGAGCAGACTCTCGGTGCAAAGTGCAACTCAGGAAAGTGCTCTGAAGAGGTTGCTCTGCTAAGACGTGTTTCCTGTTATCGAAGTGGAGCCCGTTTTCGGCACTATCGCCCAGACACGCCACTCGATCTGAGGATTGCTCACAGCGGTGACGAATAGGAAGATTAGAGCGAGCAAACTTTGGAGCGGGCTGTCATCGACCCCATTGTGGGTTGGTGAGCCGTCTATTTCCAGATTCACTACTCTGCAATCTAGGCACCTGCTGCTTGATGGTGCGGGAAGGGGAGAGGAGTTTCCACACTTCTGGGGGTGGGGGGGGGGGGGGTGGTAGCTTCTTTGCAAACGGCCTTGCATTAACGAACTAAGTGAGGGATTGAATTCACGAATCTCCTCAAACAGCGTCACTTGAACTCGGCCAATGCCCTCTGGTGATACTAATTTTGCAACATTTGCTGTGGATACCACAATGTGGAGAACTTGGACTCGAAACGGGCGGTGTTTGGATTCTTTCCTGCTGACCTGATTTTGTCTCAGAAAGGCAACACAAATGCTGACTACAAACAGTGTTTATTACAGAAACAATGGCTTGAACCGACTCTGACCGTCGCATCCTTGCGAAGATGGCAACTGCATGATGCTGCCCTTCTTGATGTTTCTGATGCCTGTCTGAATGCTGCGTGCTTAGCCTAGAACGCCACAGACAATGCTAGTTTCGTGACGTGTCACGTCCTTGCTATCGCACTCAGCGTACACCCACTCAACGACACCGCCCCGCTGCCGAAGAGTTTTTATCGCAAACTTTGCGACGAGTACCGTAAGATGCTGACGCGAGAGTGTTCAGAGTTTCATGCTGTCGACTCACGCACCATTCACGTGGAGCATAAGCCTTGCCCCTGAGGTGAACGTGCTGGCCACCTGCTATCAATGCTGCATGTCTTTTGTACCTGAATCCCGTCTCAGTCCACATTAGTGGCAGAGTATTCCAAATTCCAGCGTGGAAGTTTTCGTCAGCATCATTGCTTACAGATTAAACAAAGTACGCAACTCCTATGAAGGGTTATAATCTACGCGTTAGGCACTACTCTGATCAGTTCCAGCTTGTACAGACTTTATTTTAGAAGTGCCTGAATACTATTTCCTAGAACATAACAACGCTGTGTATATCAAACCCTCGCTCCTCACTTTTGTATTTTTATGCCGTCAGCCATTAGCGTGGTGAGGACAGCGACGAAGGGATATATCCCCACCCCAAACCCCCTGCAGTAACTTCGAAAGCGTCATACCGTACTTTTGAAACGTCGGACTGTCGATGAAACTTACGGGAACCATCCATGAGCATTTCTTAACTTGTTGTTTCTCGCCACGGTTAGGTCACTTCACGTATGTGGTGGATGTGACCAATGTACTCTGTGTTCGAACGAGTTTTTTTCTCTTATGAGATATTCTCATGTAATAAATAAATAAATATAATATTTGTTTAGCTAATTATCTGTACCTGTGCGCTTATGAGACAAAACACTGTAATGATAATGGATCTCGTGCAACTTAAATAATCAGCTAAATAACACCAGCAGGAGCGTGGGGGAAGTTGAGGTTACTTCAATGAACTGCTATTAAGAAAGCTGAGCTTAACCGCTATTCAGCAGCCTAAGCGTAAAAGGTTAATGGGTCGCTAGCAAGACAGATATTTTATATACGTTTGATAAATTGGAAAATAAATTAAATTGTGGTAATGACATGGGCAAATATGCACTTAAATTAATAGTTTACCTTTAAAAAATAAGCCTGAAGCAAAATCAGTTCTGTTACAGCACCAAAAGTACGGAGCGGAGCATAGCAATCATTACCGCTATTGCGTGGTTCCGAGCGAACGAGGATATCACACTCGAACAACCTTGTCATATGGAGAGCATCTATGCTAGTGGTGTGCAGTCTTGGTCCCTATAGGTGCAGGAGAAGTTTAGAGTTCATAAGAAAGCGAAAGAAAGTTGCAGTTTTCCGACATATAGACGGTGAAGATTGCGCCACGCACTCATCTGAATTCTCGAATTTACACTCTATTGAATTTGTGTTTCTTTCAAAGTTCAGAACTTAAAAAGACACTACAGATTGCGCAAAATGCAGGGAGTGTTAAAAATGCAGTTACTGCTTGGTAAGTTCTATCATTGTTAAGTTAAGTTCTACCAAGCTTTTGATGGAGTTGGAGGCTCATATGAAAGCACAGGGCAGCGAAATTTCTGTGACGTGCAAATGGTCAATACTGCGCCATGCACCCATCTGAAACTTTACATGTCAGGCTCTATTGGTTGTGCATGGGTCGAATGCTTATTGCAATCTTGCAATTGAGCACATTATCCTGTTTCCTGCTTGTGTTTTTCTTAACGTTCAGGACTTGTCAGTGAAGTACAACTTTATGTGAACCCTTAACATCAGCAAAACCTTTACTAGCAGCAATGGTATGGCGTTTCGCATAGCGCTTATGTTTTTTTTAAATACCCCGCAGTTTATCACAAGTTTTAGTGGACGGATTTGACAGCTTCCTATGAAATACGATGGAGGTCGTGACTGGGTGGATTCTGAGGGATGTCAAAGGATAATTGAGTATGTTGAGGTTATCGGTCATTTTAACGATAATCCTTAACGAAGGGTATAATGAACCTCGTTTTCCTTGCAGGACACATTGGGGCACTATGGCATAGAGAGATAGGAAATATGGGTGATGGGTGCTCGAGGAAATCGATGGTCAGCCGCTCAGCATTTACATAGGATATAGAAATTCTTCACAGCCTTCTAATTTCCAACGTGTACATTACTCACTCCCAACGCATTGTGATCTTTAAACAAGTACCTTTCTAATTTCCTATCCTATGCGTCCTGTTCACGCTGTGAATAGAAGAGAAGGGAGTATTTAGATCGTTCCTTTCGGTGTAGTAGTTTTCAAGACAAGAAGAAATCATTTACTGTTGTAGTTTCAGCTCACTGGACAGGGACGGAGGGTGACTCAGCACGAGAAGATAACCGCAAGTCATTGGTCAAGTCCTACAGAATGATAAGACTTACAGCGTCACAAGTTCCGCGTTTCTCTTCTACCACGACCGAGCGAAAGCGGAGCTACAGCTCGCCTAGAGTGAGACCAAGATAAGGCGCAAGGCTACAGGCTCCAGCAGACGTGTTTTTCATGCTCAGTAGCTGCAGATGTAGATATGATATAGATACCTACAGCTGGTAGAACAGCTTGTGATCCATTCAGTACTCTCAGCAACTCAGCTCTATAAGCAGATTTCGCAAACCTACAGGTTAAGAAGAGACGGCTCAAATCAAGAGGAAGTTCGTTAAAAACGCTTGTCTAAAAAATCAGAAACAAGGTCCTTCAAGATTCATTCAGATACGCTATTCATTATTTCAGTATCGGGAAGGAAGTATTCTAACAAGCACACTTACTCGGTTGTCGTCTATAGTGAGAACCAGTGTCAGTGTCTATAGTGTCATCACTTCAATTCCATTATGTCTGACGATTTTTCCCAGGAAGATGAATTACCTTGCTGTTAAAGGAGATATCAGGAGAGAAGCCCTCGAAAACACTGCCAGCTTCAGTAGCCGTAAACGAAAGCATTTGTGCAGCTACTGGTCTCTAAATGTTGTCGTCAATAGAACTTATCTCAACGATTCTGTGATATCCAAGGAAGAGCGAGCAATGTGGGGAACGTATTGAAACGAAGGTGCCGCTCAAACAAAGGGATGTGAAGGATCCCTGGGAATTGGAATAGTAACGGATGCCATAGTGTCGGTTCGATTCAACAATGCTATAGGAAGGCACGATGAAGGTTAATACGAGCGTCTTCCACGGAACGATGTCAATCCAATGTCACCAATGCCGGGAGATTAGGCGTTTTCCTAGCGCGCGTTGAGAATTCCCGTTCATCCTGGAGAAGGAGGAAGAGCTTCTCGAGAAGCATCACGGTGTATTTCAAGGACATCCGCAAAAGGGTACTGTTGAAAACGGTGTCGCAGGGGCAGGATTTTAGGGCACAATATAGCGCCTCATCGTTCCTGTCGCCAAATAATGCGTCGGTAAAGTTGCAGACTACATGAGCTCATTATGAGGGAAGTCAACCTAATTGATGCTCTTCATAGAGCGTTAGTAATGCTGCAATTCTTATTCGATCTTCTTTCCCGTGCCTTTGTAAACC
>OX375869.1:36203372-36224703 GCA_947359475.1 Heligmosomoides polygyrus bakeri
ATTCGTTCTTCTTAGATTCGACTGTGCTTGTGGTCTACTGTATACCACAAAAAACACGGCTTTCGTACTTATCCTGTACAGGAGCAACCGAAGTTTAAAGGTAGGAGAAATCCTATGCCGCATATTGAGATTGGACCAATCCCTTGTTGGAAAAAAGAAAATCTAGTCATTTCTGTCCATTTTTCAAAGCCATTTTACACGTTTTATAAAGACCATTGTTCTCACAATGAAATAGTAGAATACTGTCTTCTGTAGCACGCTACTAGTCGGATAATTCTTAACTGAACCTTGGGTTTCCGCGCGTTTGCGCTTATCCGAAATCGGGCCTACGTTATTCAAACTTGGCACTATTTAGTACCACAATGACACATGATGCGTAGCAAATACAGATCTGCTGAAACCATAGGGGATTTCTGAGTTTCGATGAAACTCGTCAACGAAAAGCCCTAAGGATATGCCATTGGGGATCTCGGAGGGGTCGCAAATCAATTAGCGGGGCCGAGGATGCAAAAGCTTCACAACTAGGCCATTGTGCAATCGTTTTAGATTTCGTTTAGATCGCTGGATAGAAAATGAGACAAAGCTTCTAATGGTGTTAATTAGATTTTAAACAAATAACTTTGAAAAGTGTTATGGCACTGCGACGCTTTGTGACGGATTAATCCGTCTCAAAGCGTCTTTTTTTGCAAAGAATTTGAGCGGTATTGTATACCCCCATCCTTTCGATGATGTCCACATTATGCCCGTCCAAGACGGGAATGAAGCGGTATCTTCTTCTTCTTCTTTAGAGTTTTTCCTGCTTCGCCGCGGGGTCCGCTCCTCTGGCATTGTGACGCCATTGTTTCTGATTCTGCGCTTGATCAGTGTGGACTCGAGTTATTTTCTTTTCCATGTGTAACGTATCCGACCAACGCTGCTTCTGGCGTCCTCTAGGCCACTTTCCTGACACTTCCAACTCTTGCGGACGCTGTCTTCCTTTCCACGCAGAACGTGGCCGTACCATCGTAAGCGAGCTTCGCGCATCTTGTCCGCTATCGGCGCGACACCGAACTTCTGCCGAATAGCATCATTTCTGATGCGGTCCATGCGGGTGACTCCAGCCGTCCAGCGCAGCATCTTCGTCTCCATGACGCTGAGGCGCGTTTCAACTTCCTTGGTCGCAGGCCAACACTCAGCGCCGTACATCACTACTGGCCGGACGACTGCTCTGTATATCTTCGACTTCAAGCGCTCTGGTATCTTCCTATCGCAGAGCACCCCAGTCAACGAGCGTCACTTGGACCAAGCTGCACTCACGCGTGAGTTCACTTCAACCATCAGACCACCGTCAGATGCCATTGCTGATCCCAGGTATTTAAACACCGAAGTGCGTGCAAGCTCAGTGCCGTTAATCTTAATGGAGCCGGACTCGCTTAGTCAGTCGTTAGGTGCTTTCGTGTTTTCTTGACGTTCAATTTGAGTCCGAACATCGCCAGGCAGTCGCACCAAGCTTGCACCTGCCGCTCGAGATCATCCTTATCTTCGCAAGCGAGCATCACGTCATCAGCATAGAGCAATGTCCATGGGACAGGCTTCTGAAGATCTCGCGTAATGGCATCCATGACGACAACAAAGAGGAGTGGAGAAAGCGCAGAACCTTGGTGCACCCCAACAGAGATGGGAAACTCCATTGAGGTTCCAGCTGCAGCTTGCACTCTACTCTTTGGACAAGAGTAGAGCATCCACACCCACTCTATAAGTTCCTCAGGTACGTTGTGTTGTCGCAAGGCGTACCATATAACCTCATGCGGTACGCGGTCGAAGGGGTACCATATAACCTTACGCGCTACGCGGTCGAAGGCCTTCTCCAAGTCGAGAAAGGCTATATGCACCGGCTTCTGTTTCTCGCGATGCTTCTCCACCAGGAGGCGGGCGGCGTGTATAGCATCAATGGTTCCACAACCAGCTACGAAGCCGCACTGGTTTTCCGAAAGCTTGACGATTTCACGAATTCGTCTATCGAGGATTCGCTCAAAGATCTTTATGCTGTGCGAAAGCAAGCGAATCGGACGATAATTGGAGCAGTCTGCAGGACTGCCTTTCTTCTTCCAAATCGGAATCGTCGTACTGTTGTGCCAACACTCCGGTACTTTCTTCTCCTTCACTACCTGGTTGAAGAATTCAGCCAACCACTCAGCAGGATACCAGAGCTTCGACTTCCAAACATCGACTGCCAGATCATCCGGTCCTGTCGCCCTGCATGGCTTCGTCTTTCTCAGAGCCGCTTCTGTTTCCTCCACGGTGATCTTGTGAACGGGACCGTGAACAGAAACCACAGAAGGGATGGCCGGATGAGGAAATTCCATAGTGGAAATTTCTTCAAAGTAGTCACGCCATCGCTTCAGCGCCTTTTTGCGGTCTGTCAGAAGATGGCCGCTCACATCATTGATGCCAACGAACTTTTCATTATCCTCGGTTTGGCGATGGCGGGTCTTAGCAAGTCGATACAAATACTCGAGCTTTTCGTTGACATCACTATAATGAGTGGCTTTCGCAACAGCCACGGCTTTCTTTGCAGCGTTCTTCGCCTTCTGACACTTCTGCCAGTTGTCGGCTGTTTTATCGCTGAGAACCACATGATAAAGCGATTTCTTCTCTCTAACCTTCGCTTTCACATCGTCCGTCCACAGCCATGTGTGCTTGTCGACCTTGCGTCGCCCAGGCTTCGTTATGCCGAGTTCCAACCTTGCAGCTTGACGTATCGCGTCGGTTGCTTTCTCCCAACTCAGAGAGTTTGGGGCGACAAGCGATGGACGATCCGCCCCCTTTTTCGGCGAAAAATCGCTTGCTAAGAAGCGCCGGACGACTCCAGGATGTTGGGGGAAGACTAGAATCCTACGATCGAGCTGAGCTTGTCCCCAACGTGTCGAGCCGGGCCTGATGACGCGCTTCGCGGCTTCAGCAGGTGAAGCCCCCGACATGCGCAGGAGGCTCCGCCCCTGTGACGTCATCAGATCGCGAGTTGACTAACGCAGTACATTACGTCACAGCACCAGCGCCGGCGATCGATCCACGGCCGCTGTCTGGCACCCTCCACCAGGCGGCTCACCCTCTCGCTCTCTGCCGCGCTGCGTCTCTGCCCCGTCCACGAGGTCTCGTCGGCTCTGCGCTGCGTCTCCACCACCGGCGCGCTGCCTCGCCGGCGTGCGGCGATCGCGTCAGGACGCGGCTAGACTCGACAAACGCGGCGGCCCGCGCTATTTCGATTCGGCAGCCGAATATTCTTTTATTTTTCTTTCTCCGAGGAGTTGCTGTTCGTGAGCGCTTCGAAGGTCTCATCGCCTCCAAAGTTAGTGGAAACTGCAAAATTTCGATTCTTTCCTCTCGCACTTTCTTCCAAAACGCTCAGCGAGTGTGATCAAAGCGTTAGAGATCAGCCAGAATTCATTACCATCGTTTTTCTCTCAATTTTTCAGCAGTGAAACTGATGCTTTGCAGACCTGGACTTGCCGCGCCTTAAGCCTTTCTTCAGATCTAAAATCTGATTTTAGATCTGAAGAAGGGCTCAAGGCGGAAACTTTGTAAATAAATGTCGGTGATTTCCAGTTTCACAATTGGGAAGACGATATGTCGTATCTAACGCAGGCAAAGCATAAGTACCACTATACTGTATAGGGTACTTAGCGTTGCCCTCTTTAGGTTGATAGATTTGACTGACGCTTTTGCCGAACCCGTTCTGAACCAACCTTGATGGTTTTCGGTTTGATTTTTCGGCGCAAATAGGGTCGGGGGGGGGGGGGGACACCATGTAGTGAGGCCCTATTTGGTTTTTGTAACCGGATTTTTTTGCGTGAATAGTGTGTTCTACCCATGCAGTGAAGTCAGTGAAGTGAGGTAGGCCCATCTACGATGTAGCTGTACTTACACGTGCCTTTTTACGGAGGCGTATAACCACTGAGTAGGGGGTGACTCCTGGACCCTATTTGCGCCATATTCTCATAGTTTTTTCCTTCCTTGCGGAGTTACTCAAAGACGATGGTGATTGAATCGGATCCGCAGCTCTTCTTTTAACCTTGTTACTGATGTGTTGCTGTTCGTGAGTGCTTCGAAGGTCTCATCGCCTCCAAAGTTAGTGGAAACTGCAAGATTTCGATTCTTTCCTCTCGCACTTTCTTCTCAAACGCTCAGCGAGTGTGATCAACGCGTTAGAGATCAGCCAGGATTCATTACCATCGTTTTTCTCTCAATTTTTTTCAGCAGTGATACTGACGCTTTGCAGACCTGAACTTCCCTGGGAGGAAGAGGGACCTTAAGCCCTTCTTCAGATCTAAAATCTGATTTTAGATCTGAAGAAGATCTAAAATCTGATTTTAGATCTGAAGAAGGGCTTAAGGCGGAAACTTTGTAAATAAATGTCGGTGATTTCCAGTTTCACAATTGAGAATACGATACGTCGTATCTGACGTAGGCAAAGCATAAGTACCATTATACTGTATAGCGTTACTTAACTTTGCCCTCGTTAGATTGATAGATTTGACTGTTGCTTCTGCCCAACCCGTTCTTAACCAACCTTGGTGGTTTTCTCGGGCGGATGCATCAAATTGGCACCGCCAAACTAGGTGTCGGGAGTGCAATCACGGACACGCCCTTATTTGACGTCTTACCACTAATAGACGTGCTTAGAAGAACTATTCGGACCTGAGGACACGTTTGCTGCAGTGGGGTGGTTGAACTTTATACAAAGTCGCCGTCCTAAGAAGACTACGGAGACTGTTCTTTTCCCATAAATCTTGCCTGTAAATGTTCCGAAGGCATTTTAGAATTCCATTACATTGCACCAATGTCATTACACGGCGGCTCTTGCGTAAATTTGTGTGTGGTTCGTGCAGTTGCGTCGTCTCTTTTTCCCTCACGCCTCATCACTTTTGGAGATGGTAACGAAATGAGCCTAGATGAATGGAAACGGAGCTTCACACAACACTTGTGTCCAGAATTTCGACTTGCTACGTGGGTTTGAATTTCGAGCTGAACCTAGAGGAGTGTAAATGAAGCATCACACATCATTTGCCTCCACAATTCGACTTCCTAAGTGGGTTATAGTTTTTTTTAAACTGAACCTAGATGAATCGGAGCGAAGCATAGCCTGTGACCTGAAGGGCAGAAAATAGCGTGGCTTAATGAGAAGCGGTTGTGCCAATCAAAGTATCACATGGCGTGCTCTGATCTTTAGGAAACCTCCTCACTTCGAGGTCTCCTAAAAGGAGCGCCCGGGGATTTGGTGGACTGGCGCGCCATTGTTGGATAGAATGGCGCTGGCCATTGCTTCCCATAGTTTTCACAGTAAAACGCTGTTCTTGCTCGGAAGACTTCCGTCGACTGACACGAAGGATGAGCGACGTTGTTGGGCAGAAGGTTGATGGTCGAGGACAGCTTCAGGAGATCGAGGAAAGGTAAGGTCATTCTGCTAACCAACGTTGAAAATTTCAGGACCTTCTGATTCCCTGCACTTCTATTGATTTTTTACAGAAACGTACATATCGGAGTACCGGGACACTGACGCAGCGACATGTGGAGGAGAAGGACAAGGAAAAGAAGGACAAGGACAGCGTGAAGCTGGAGCATGCTGGGGTGCGGGTCACACCAAGGTGAGTAGTGCTCTTCTGGCCCCTCTTTTTTCGTTTTAGCGATAACTAGTTCTTGACGCCAGTCCGTCTGGCTTAATTCCTTAACAGATTTTGTGTTCACAAAGGATTCCTATATTCGTGTTTTGCTCTTATTTCATTAGGTGCTTAGCTTCATACTTTTAAGGGGATAGATTTTCCTTCACTAAAATAGCGATGGAAGCGGAGCTGGTATTATAATTTTCCCTTCCCTAAGGGACAATCTTTGTTAGCGGGTGTTTAAACGAGTAATTTTATTAGGTCTGGATCCAAAGAGCCAACAGGATCCCTAAAAATGGGACTGCGCGGGCCGATCTCGACCCACTGTTATAGAACTGCTCGCTGTGGCCCATTTCTCACTTTTTCATAGTTTACGAGCTTTCATTAAATATGTTGGATCCTAGCGATGCTACCGCACAGTGGTCCGGGAGTCGTTTACTTCTCTTCTGTGGTAAAGACAGGCCGTAATAGTAGGGGCATGCATAAGCTTTTGGAGGACCATCCGTCTTGTACGAGAGTAAAATACTAGTAAAATACTAGAGTAATATTTAAAACACACAGGACAGTTTATATTGGGCAATTTCTGAATTCGTCTCTTCTAGATCTCGGTGAGCAATCTTTTGCTAATCTCTCTCACGCTCGTGACGTCATTAGTCTCAAAACGTTTAGTTGCGTTTTGTTGAGTTCTATTGACTTATTGGATGGTGAATCGCAGGCGCGAATTTCCATAGATCCTGTTGGCCTGTTGGACCTCTCCAAGTTACTGCTTTTTCGGACTTTTTATTGATTTTTATGCAAATACTTGAATTAAGGATGAGCCATTCATTTTGCTTACACTGCTCCTTAAAGTTGATATGTACCATTTTCACGTCAAACTGAACACTGTTCTAAGTAGTGTTGACGCTTTTGAGAACCACCCTTCATCTTTTCTATTCCTCACAGCTTTACTCTAGCAATATCAAAGCTAGGTGTCGTATGACTAAAGTAAATATGTAATCGTGTTGAGTACTTTATTCCATAAGTTAAGTAGGGTGGACCATTTTTCTAGACTTCCACCTGAATACGTTTGAAAATTTTCAATTCACCTGCCCTTAAAAATGAACACGCTGTTTAAAATTTTATAAAATTTTCATTTCTCAAGAAAAAATAGTTTAATACTTATTTAACATGCAGAAGGACGACAGTTTTTGGGGTATCAAAGAAAGGGATAGCGCCATGCACTCCTTCAGGACATTTTTCTTACATTGATAGTAAAAATACTGTTTTCCTGAAGTTTCAAATTTTTGTCAACGCTTCCAGAAAAATAATTGTAAAAAAACAGAGATATCCTCACTTAGCAGTTTCAAGTGGGCGGCATTTTTCAATAAAACGAATATTGCGGCGTACTGGAAGATTGCGTGGTCTAATTTATCCTTGTAACTCGCTCAAAAATTGGTGCTGCCATGCACTTTGGAGCAAGATTTGACCCACCATTTTTTTCACAAGAATTGAAAGTTTGTCACAGAGTTTTCATATTTTCGGGCAGATGAATTAAAAACTCTCAAAACAATTCGTATTAAGCTTTCGTGGAAGAAAGAAATCATTTTAACCTTCTTCGAAAGCGTCTGGTTTGATCTAGAAGACGCTCGTTTCGAATTGGAAGGTGTCCAGTTTGATTTCAGAGGGATCCAGCCAGCTTTGAAAAGTGTCCGACTTGTTTTGGAAACAGTATGTACAGCTCATCGACTGCGAGCAACGTACTATGTCTATCCTGGGTAGCCAAGGGAAAGCGATAGAGCTGGTTAGGAATTCTGTAACGCAGCAGTGGTCTTCAGACGAATTAGCTGTGCACAAGGCGGCCGAAGCGTATAATGGCAGCCTCCCTCAAGTGGTGAAAGTTGCCTGGAGTCTACTCCAGAACCCTAAATGCTCCAGGAGTGAAGGTTATTAGACAAAACTGCCCTCTATGGAAGGGAATGAAGCGGAGGGGCTCTTTATGAGGCTCATCAAGGTCCAGTTTACCGACCGCGATAAGGAAAATGCGCCCACGATGTCTTCTATATAACAGGATGTAATGACATGCCCCATAAAGTAACTGGTTATTGAATGGCCACCACCTTCCTGTTTATGCTTGTTTATGGGGCACATTCTAAAAGACATCGTGCACGCTCTTTGAATGCGTATGAGTCTGAGTCTGAGTCCGCCTGATCACCTTCCAAACCAAAACGAAACAGAATTTTTCGGCGTTAAATTTCGTTAAAAACTTAACAAAAAATGCCGGTAAATCCAGTAAATCGATAAATCGTAAAACGTACACCCCTAGTCGCAACTGCTAGACGAGTGCATGGCGCGACCTCTTCTTCTTACTGCACTAAAAATTGCCTTCCTGCACTTTAGGACAAGCATTTATCCGCAATTTTTCCACAACCAAAGAAAAGGCTATAAAATTTTGGAGAGTATATTCACTTTCTGTGACAAGTGATTTTCAAAAAATCTGAAAGAAATTCGTTCCCTCGGGCAAGAAATTGATTTAACTTTCTTCGAGAGTTTCTTGTTTAAAGCGGGAAACGCTTGCTTTGTTTTGGAAGGTGTTCGGGAGGGTTTCCAAAGCAGGAACCCTGTATAGACGAGTGTCCAGTTTAGTTTGAAGTGTCCAATTTCACGTGAAAATGGTATACTATGCAGCCAATATACGGAAAAGACGGTGAGGTAGTCCAGTAATCAAAATTAGCTTGGGGTTTAAGCTATAGAATCTGATTCCTACGGGTTCCTCTGAAGATTTTCGGCCGTGTTGGACGTAGTCCCAGTTAGATGTTTCCTTAATTTATTGTGCATAAGTGCTTTCCTTGCAGCTCGAGACGTCCACGGCTACCGAGAGACAGTCGTTTCCTGACGAAGAGGCGATTTTCTAATAATAAAATATTATTGATCTTGGATTCCGTAACATTGCCTGTTTTATGCGCATTATCTGAAATAAATTTGTGTCACTACTTTGGCTTTTTCACAGAAGCATTTAAAAATGGGTAGGTAGGTAGGTAAAAAAGTTCTATAAAAAATAGAAAAAATAAAACAGTAATATAAAAAATTATACCTAGGTTAGGTAGGTAGGTAGAGGTAGGAGTGGGATTAGGAGAACACAAATGGAATATAAAATTAAATAAAAAATAAAAATATAAAAAATAAATAAATATACATATACAAAATACAAATACAAAGAAAAAATTACCTAAGCATTTTGAGCACTTTGGGGGTATTTAGAAGCTCCAGGAGCGTTTTGGACACATTCTGAGGAGTCGGAGCACTTATGGGCAGTTATGGGCAGTTATGGGCAGTTGAAGCATTACAACGGCTAGTAGGACGACTAGGAGGGAGTTAGAAGGGACTATGGGCAGTTTTCACCACTTTGAGGGTTAGTTAGGAGCACATGGGAGGTGATAGGGAGAAAGGGGTACTCCAGTGGGACCATTCCCAGTAATGGGAGTGCTCCCAGTGGAGCGCCCCTACCTGGGGATGCTGGGGATACAGGACAAGCGCTGGACAATAGGAGGTCTTCGTCGGAACGTTTGCCGGTTTTTACTCTTTCTGCTGCCGTCGTCTCCAGCACGACCGCAGGACAAGCGCTGCGCAATAGGAGATCTTGGCCAGAACGACTCCTTGCTTTTGCCATTTGTGCTCCTGTCGTCTTCAGCACGACTACACCACAAGCGCGGCTGACGAGGGAGCCTTGGCCAGAAAATCGCGCCAATAACCTCAGGTGTACTGCGCTCGCCGGCAAATTTTCGTAACGTCGTGCGGTGTTCTAAGGCAAGTCCTGTCCTCGTGTTGCCTTCGGTCATCAAAACTCTCTGAGAAGTTTCGTCGACAGTCGTGACTGTCGGCAGCCGTACGCGGGAAATCACAGCTGCTTCCTTCTCTTTCATTCGCCACCACTTGATTCTTGCAGCACCGCATCGCTCAACCTGCTGACCCTCGGAGGGGTGATCTTAAAGGTGCATACCAGCGGTCGATGCTGTGGGGCGACCGTCTCATACGGCACGATCTTCGCGTCTGTGACAAGGCTTCGGTCGCGATCCTTGACAAGGACAAAGTCTATCTGAGACTTGGAGCTCCCACTATAGTATGAGATGAGGTGGGAGTCGCGTTTTCGGGAAACGGTGCTCACAATGGTGAGATTATGCGATTCCGCATACTCAAGAATGCGCTCACCATCGGCGTTACGGGACCCGTATCCGAAACCACCATGACAGCTGTACCCGTCCTTCGCAGCACCTACGTGCCCATTAGGGTCACCAGCGACTATGATGACATCTTTCGGCGGTACCTCTGCTGTCTTCTCATCAAGCAGGCTCCAAAACTCTTCCTTGGATTGACCGGAGCAGCCACTCTGCGGAGCATACGCAGAGAAGAAGTGATAGAGTCGCTCCTTCGCGGCGACAACGATCTTCATCAACCGATCGTCATAGCGTTCAACGCTTACAATCGAGTCACGAAATCGTTCGGAGACGATTATTCCGACACCACTGGTGCTCCTGGGACTTCCACATAGAACGGCCTTGAAGCCACGTCCTATGTCCCTTGACTTGCTGCAGGACCACCTCGTCTCCTGCACCGCACAGAAATCAACTCTTCTTCGCTCCAGTGCTTCAACCAACTCGCACGAGCGGCCCGTCAACGTACCCACATTCAGCGTTGCTACGCGGGTCCTGCCTACGTTACGGGACTTTCGGACTAGCTCAGTTGCCCCCCGATGACGTCCTCGCATCAGGGACCCACGCATACATTCCACACTCGCCGGGCTCTGCGAGTGCGCGTCGGCTCCCGCGGACGCCGTAGCACTATCTCGAAATACGTGAGCTGATATACACCATGTGATGTGACATGAGTCTTCGTAGGCCGGCCTGTCACAAGGGCCTGTCGCCTGCATTCGAGTGTCCATGCTTAGCTTAGCTCACAAAGTTTCCAGTGGCACCACGTGGAGGAACGGACATCGCCACCGGGAATGAAGCGGTATCCCCGAAGGGAAAGGGCATTGCATATCCTTACTGTCCCTGAGACAAAATCAGGGAAAAGACTCCATAAATACTAGCTACAAATGTTCACGCTCAACTGCAATTCATATTCTTAAAGCACTGATCTTACGTTACCCGAGACGCCTTTCGAATTTGCATTGCACTGCACGAAAACTGTCTCTGTCTGGTTAAGTGCTCGTTGGTTACAAAGGCTGCCTTTTAATTTACTGGTGCCACCGAAAACTTTTAAATGTTCTGTGTGTCTGTCTTTCTGTTTCTTTTTAAAATTTCTGCTTTGTTCGTCTCTCTGTCTAACAAATGCACGATTGTCTTTATTCATTTAGAGCTTCCGTATTAAATGTAGTTGCTTCACAGCAGTCTTATCCGCAGCATTTTCTCAATTTCTGAATATCTCTCCTTTTTCCTAGCAGTTGTGACGATGTGGGTATTGATAAAGTTGATGGAGCTACAATACCGCCCGCGTCGCGCGGTCAAAAAGACGGTTTGCGACGGAAAAATCCGTCGCAAACCGTCGCATGCTCATAACTCTTTTAATTTTAAGCTGTTTGAGAAATTGTTGGCACCATTCGATTCGTCACCTCGAGATCTACACAAACGTTTATAAAACTTTATAAGAACACCGCGTTTTCGCCGTGGGTGGCCTAAAAAATATAACTGCAGCAGGCTTTTGCGATTAGATCACCTTATTTTCCAGGAAGTGCATGGGACGTGCAGTGTTTTCGGAGTATCTCAAGCATGACGTGTGTTGTCAGTGCTCTGTCATGCCCGGAATGCTCAGAGAGTGCGCCGTGCACAATGCATATAGGATCGAACCTATCAATCGAATGGGCGGAAGCGTGTCCACTGGGTTTCTATCTTCGCTTCATGGAAAATGTAAAGCCTTCAAGAATATCTTGCACTGTTTGAGAATTTTATAAGAAATTTTCGGCCGCCCTACTTGAGAATTGCTTCAGTCTGTCCCGGCGAAACTTAAGTGCGCGCCATGTACAATGCGTATAAAGATGAAGCTATCATTGAGTGCGTTCGACAACTGGTAGAGTGAGCGTTTAGAGAGTTCAATCGCCAGCCGCCCTACTAAGAACTTGCTCTAATGCTGTCCAGCTGGCCTTTGGAGTGCGCCGTGAACAATGCATAGAGAATCGATCCTTTCAATCGAGGGGGCGGCCGCTTGCAAATTGCACGCAGAGGCGAGTTCGTAGCGCAATAACTCTTTCATGTTCAAACTGTTTCGGCTGCAACTCGTGGGTCTTGTAGGCCGTAAAACGCTCTACTGGCACGTTGAAGTAGAACGGTGTAGCTTAAAGAATAATAAAGAATAAAGGACGGCGTTACTCAATCCCTTTTGGGATGCGCCAGCGCATTCTACTTCTACGGGATGTCGTGGAGGCGACATGAATGCGTATTTGGCCATACAATGACTTGCAGTGGCCAGCCGATGAACAAGTCAGCGCTTTTATCCTTCCCAGACAAGTCTGGTACCAATTCACCGACCCCGGAGGGATGGAAGGCTTGGTTGGCCTGGGCGGGAAATCCGAACCAGGAACCTGGTATCGGGTGCACGCGACAGTCGCGCCTCCTCCGACTGCGCTCCACGCGCCCACGGTGTAGCTTAGGAATAGGCAATGTTACAGGGGAACGAAAATGCAGGTGAGGCTGGGGTGACGTATTTTTTTCCGATTTCAGTGGACCATTGCGGGAAGACCCGGCGAGCAAACGGCCTTCAAATGCGTGTGCAAACAGAGAGTTTAAAGTACTTCTCGATGACGTGCTCAGAACTCCTCAGCTTCCTAAACTGCCTTAGCCTCAGCTGCCAGCTTAAAGCGGCGGAAGATAGCTGTTAGAGTTTCTTGCTCTCTTACTCGTCCAGATTTGGGTTTTCGACACTCGCAATGGCATAGTTCTGTTCAGCATGAAAAGCGCTATCGAACTGTATCAGTTTTGACCAATTCTGGAAACATCGATTTTTTGACAGATTTGCGTCGAGTACGAGGCCGCCTTATGGTTTTCTGAGGCTTCGGCAGAAGGAGGTTGACGTCATTGAAAATCGATATCTTCGAATTGGGCCACGCGTGATACCATTCGATAGAGCTTTTCATGCTGAACTGAATGGTGCTATTGTGAGTAGGGAAAGCTGTAATATGGGCGAATAAGAGCGAGGAGAACATCAACCGTTGTGCTGAATTGCACGCGCGGACGTGTTCTGAGCGCGACAACTCTGTCATGTTTGAACCTTTCCGGTTGCATCTTGTGGGTTTTGTAGGAAGCAGAATGTTCTAGTAGTGCGCTGAAACACAGCAATGTAGCTTATGACTGGACAAAGTTACAGCAGTGCGAAGATGTTGGTGAGGCTTGTGGGGCACGATTTTTTCCATTTTCAGTCGACCCCTGCGGGAAGACGCAGAGAGTTAGCGGCCTACAAATGCGCAGGTGAGCAGAACGCTAAAGGTTCTTTACGACGACGTGCTCACAACTCCCTAGCTGATTAAACTGCCTTAGCACCAGCTGCCATTTTAGGGCGGCGGAGTTTTAGCGTTTGAAGTTTCCCGCGCCATTATTCGCCACATTTGAGTTTTCAACACTTGCAATAACTCCATTAGCTTCAATACGAAGCTCTATCGAACGATGTGAATCTCAACCAGTTTCAGAGAAATCGATTTTTTGACAATTTCCCATTGCGGGCGGGGGCGCTCCAGGCCGAGCCGGCGCGGACGATGACGTCATCGAAAATCGATATTTTCGAAATTTGCCAAATTTTCTCGTCCAAAATCATCTAGGGGTTATGTGGGGCGCTGATTACGAATCCGACGTCCGTTTTTGAATATTTCGCCGATTTCGGTAGGTTTTGGATTTTCTTCTGGACAATTGAGGGTGGTTGGGTCAGGATCACCGATCACCCTCAGAGAATGATGGTCTCCCGCCGTAATCGTCTAAATGAACTTGGGATCGTGTTCGGACCCCGAATATGTATACGAAGTTTGAGCAAAATCGGTGATCCTGACCCGACCACCCTCAATTATCCAGAAGAAAATCCAAGACCTACCGAAATCGGCGAAATATTCAAAAACGGACGTCGGATTCGTAATCAGCGCCCCACATAACCCCTAGATGATTTTGGACGAGAAAATTTGGCAAATTTCGAAAATATCGATTTCCAATGACGTCAACGTCCACCTGCCGCGGCCTCGAGCGGCCTCGTACTCGACGCAAATCTGTCAAGAAATCGATGTTTCCAGAATTGGTCAAAACTGATACAGTTCGATAGCGCTTTTCATGCTGAACAGAACTATGAGAATAGAAAAAGTAAAAAACACAGCGTTCGCATTGGGGTTTTCCCTTCTAGTGAAGCTGGAAAGCATGCATCACATTGTCCTCGTTGAAAAACTCTACAAGCTCTCGCGATGCCTTTCTCCATCTATACATAACTATCGAATTCCTGCAGGTCGTTGAGGAAACCAGGTCTTTGCCGATATGTGCTTCCTTTCGCAATTGCCATTGGATTATCCCAACCATCAAGGCACCGTCTATCGATAGCTTGTAACTTTTACTGAAGGCTTTAATACTGTAACCTTCAGACGAGAAAACGCTCCGATATGCTCCCAGCAAATCCCTTTTAAGCGGGGTTTACTGTTCGCTCCAGTGGAGTTCAACAACGTTGATGTTTTCGTGACTTCGTTCACTTTTCCCCTTCCAGGCTCGCCGATAACCTTATCTACTTTATCAACGGCGTGATGGCATCCGATAAGACGATGCTGCATGCGAAATTCGACAGCAGCATCGAGATACCGTGGCATCGTATGCCACCCAGCACGTCATTCCGCATCGTGGTGAGTCAGGCTAGAAGTCCACTTGCTGAATGTAACCTGAAGAAAACCATCGAAGGCTCAATTGTGGCATTTCTTCAGGTTTTGAAATCCATCAGCTTCTCGGAACTATGATTGTTTCATTCAGGCCTCTGTGGACGATCTCGTTGCTCCTTCAGTATTCTCTGGCCGTTATATGGCGAAGAACTTGAAGGCGAATGGTTGTGATGTTGAGGTAAGGGCTGTTGTATTCTCAAAAGAGTTCCGTATGTGGTTGCCCAATGTACTGACAACCGGCTCATTGCCCCTACTTCTTTGCACCTAAAAATGACAGATTAAAAAAAAATGCCCCTATGAACTCCATAACCACTGTTGGATGGATTTCGAAGTTAACGCTCATATACATAGGAAGTCAAATAATTTAGCCTCTGTATCACCTGTATCACCTGTCGTCCCGTTGATCATCGACTTGCTCGAGCGGGCGCCAGCAGCGGTTAACCTTTAAAGGGAAAAGGTGGTGTCTTATTAGGATGAATTTAAAAGTGTAAACAGGGAAAGAGTAGGTCCCCGCACCAGACCTTTCTATTTCTTTCTGAACCCTGTTTGGCGTTTCTGGCCGCATTGAGGAAAATGAGTGCAGTTCAAATGCCAAACTGATGCATGATGACAACACTTCCTTCAGATTCACCTCCTCAACGGTGGACACATCATGGAACCTCCGTACTTTCCCCATCACGATATCGTCTTCGCTAAATTCCAAGGTGGGTTGGTTTTCTGATAAACATATTCGGACCACATGCTTCTGCGGAACGAAGCGCAGGGCTTCACCACCTTGGGGAAGACCGCAAAGAATCACAGAAGTATATGAGAGCAAACCAGCGGCGTTCAGATAACTCCACAATTGTGCCCCAACTGATATCGAATCGAAAGTGGGCGCAATTGTGGTGGGAGGAGTGGGGAATTTCCTACTAGACTTCGACATTTTCGATATACGGCTTGCGATAGGAGAGAAGTTTCAATTTCCCCGCGGTGACTCACCACCCCAATAGGATTGCGCAAGAACAGTGACACTACTGAGAAAAAATGCAAGAAAATGTCGTCCTCAGGAGTGCCCACCCCGCATTGCGATCGAGAGAGCATACTGATGGCGTGGTGTTTCAGGCTTCTGCTGCGGTTATGGCGGCGATGCCGTTCTCCACGGAAAGAGCCAAGAGATCTCGTGGCAAGGCACCATCGACTTCTTCAAGCGGAAGCTTGGCCAACCGGCGACAATGCCAGACTGGAACCGACTTCGGCATGTCGAGCACGCGAGCCGATTGTAGATCGTCCCCGATGCGCGCCTGTACATAGTCCTCCACACCATCATCATTGCATTCTGCCTTTTATTGTTCTCACAGTTACGTCGCCTTGCTACTAATCGGTGTCTCTTCTTGAACCTCCTTGATGCTTATAGAAGATGACATTTTATGGGTCTATTGATTTGATGTTGCTAAGTTGTTTCACATAAAAACTTCAGAATTCTTCCTCAGCTTTTGGTAATCAAACCCCAGGAGCGTTGACACGTGACTGAGGTGGAACGAAAACATCGGCTTAGTAGAAAATGGCTAGAAATTCGTGACACAGTAATCTCCAAGTTTAACGTTCTTGAAACCTGGGCATCTTGGGATAAGGTTTTTTGCAATCTTCTTTGCCTACCAGGTTTGGTATAGAATCTTTATTACGGCCGACTTTTCGACGAACTCGTCTTTCTCATAGTCTGAAAGAAGCTCGAAATGCCTTTGACTCTGTGAAACTCACTGATCAAAAACATCGCGTCCACCTCTTAACCGGGAACAACATGCTACCAGGAGTGTTAGGAAATGTTACCACATCTGTGCGTTCTAGCTCACGGATCCCTCCAGCGCAATGAAGGCGGATCAACTGGTCACCATGGAACAAGTGAGACTTACTAGTATGGTCAAATGTACCGCTCTTAGTGCCGGAGAGTCGGAAATGTGCACCATGCAGTAGACGCGATCTCACAACCCGCACAAACGGGCAAAGAATTCATTGGAGGCATTCGGTTCTGTTGCTTATGGTTGGATTTCGTTCATGAATCCAAAAGGCCTCGAGAGCCTTTGATACAACACCGTGCATTTTACGTTGAAGTCATCCCCTGAGTGAGCCTCCCATCGATGCTTACCAAGCGGCGTTAGTAAGCTTTGCTTTCTCTTGCCAGCAAGGTGTTATTTAACGCGCGTGCCTAGCACCCTCCCAGCTCCCCAATGTATAATTGACCGCAGGTCAAACATGCCAACTGGTACCAACTGGTAGTGACGCCTTTTTGTGCGCAATCTCCTGTCCTCCCACTCAGGCAAATCACGCAGTACTGCACTATGCAGTCACAGTATATATATACATATACATATATATATATATATATATATATATACCCGATTGCGAACTAGCTGCCGTTTAATGTTGTCTCTTGGTATATTTACCAGTAAACATCCCTACCCGCTCGTGTCAGACATTGGCGCACAGCTGCAGCAATTCTTCGCTCTCTTCGTGACCCGTAAACGTTCATGTTGCTGTTCTAAACATGTTGCGAAGCCCAGCACGTTTCACAGCAGAAGGGTGGGCCGACTTGGCGTGGATGATGATATTTTTGGAGCTGCCCTTGCGCTACTATTTCACACTGTATTGGCCGTTAGAAACCCTGATTTGTGTATTCAAAAGGGTTGCCAGCCTTTGCAAGCAAGTTCCTGAGTGAACTATATGTACTGTGACTGTGTGTTAACACTTTGACGACAATGCGTCCCAATTTAGGACGCATTGTAGTCAAAGTGTTAACACATAGTCACAGTACACAAAGTTCTCTCAAGAACTCGCTTGCAAAGGCTGGCAACCCTTCTGAATACACAAATCAGGGTTTCTAGCGGCCAATACAGTATGAAATAGTAGCGCAAAGGCAGCTCCAAAAATATCATCATCCACGCCAAGTCGGCCTACCCTTCTGCTGTGAAACGTGCTGGGCTTCGCAACGTGTCTAGAACAGCAACATGAATGTGTATGGGTCACGAGGAGAGCGAAGAATTACGTATGTTAGCCTGCACAATTGTCAACCTCAATGGTTATGAAGTGCGAAAAAGCAGAGCACGACGTGGACCAAACATGAACGCGTTTAGCAATAAAATCTGTCTTTCACTGCCTTTCATTTCGCACAGTAACACTGCAGCACACCCATATGATTTGACATTGGGTTGTTCGTAGGCCGGCCTGTCACAAGGGCCTGTCGCCTGCAATCGAATATCCGTGTTTGGCTTAGCTCGCAGAAGCGAGCAGTTTCCAGTGGCATCACGAGGAGGAGCGGACATCGCCACCACTACTAATTCCTTGTCGACATCTCGTAATCCATCAGCAATGCCTGAAATATGCAAAATACGATTTTCTATGAACCTTTCACGCCAATAAATTGTTCTCATTGTCAATGTAAGAAATTTTGACAGGAAATTTTGCAGGAACAATATGGAACAGCGGCAGAAAGCTAGAAAAATGCTTCAAATGCAATTTATCAGTGTCGGTGAGGTGAGTGCCACCGCAGTGCACTCACAATTTAGGAGGGGCCCAATGATCGTCAACCTGACCTGCCAGCTCGATCAATATTATCGCGGGTCATAAAAAGCTGCTGCCGCTAACACTGCCTCCAGAATGTCTGCTAACCCTCGAGCGGTTATTCACCTACTGACACAGAAGTGTGGATCTCTACTGGATGCTGTCCCTTCGAGAGACGAGATGAAGCTGGCGAAAAGGATAGTAAGTACAGAGTTTCGAACTGCGACAGCTGGAAATCGACGAAGTGGGAAGGTTCGAGCTAGGGGAAGAAAGACCACGAGTTTCAACCAGAAGAGGATTGTGTCAAAGTCACGACGCCACTAACCAGTGAAGGCATAATCACGTTTTCGGGAGGACAGACCGTTTCGGAGGAAAAGGTTTGGCTATACTAGAACAGCTATCTTGCATGAGGTTGACAACTGAGGAAATGGGACTGTATTGCGATTCCAGGCTTGGGCTGCTCATACTCGCCCATGCTGTGTGGTCTTATTGCTTTATGCACTTTGTGCTTGTGTACCACTGGTGTTGAATCGTTTCATAAATTTTTCATACATATTCGTATTTCGCATATTTCGGACATTGCTGTTGCAGCAAGAGATGTCGACAAGGAATAAGTAGTGAAAACATCTCACCGTAGCAAACCCCAAAAACCAGTTGAGATATGGAAATCTCTATGGAATTCCGATACTTTGGTAAAAGTGCAAAAACGCGACGTGACGTGCGAACCGTACTCCCGACGATACAGTCATGAAGCAGGCCTCTACGACTGCCCACCCAGTCCACGGCACCATCTCCTTGCGCCGCCGTGGTAAGCTCGCTCTGCGGACCCTTAATCATTACACTCTCCTACTCGTTTGCCTCAAGGATTTGGCAAAAACAAAACATGTCCTGCTACTATTTGGAGAACGGAGATTCCTCCTATGGTATTCGTTCTTGCCGTTCGGCGCGCCGTTCAGACAGTTCCCTTGTGAGTAGAAACTCTCGCGTTGGAACTCTCGCGATACTTCGATGAGCTTCGTAATGGTGTGTATCTGGTCGATCGTGCTGAATCCTCTCCGAAGTCCTGATTGCTCGCATGGCTGTCCTTCGTCCAGTATTATGCTAATCCAACTATTCAGGATCACCTGAGTGAACAGCTTGTAGACTACGGATAGCTGACGGGTAGGACGATAGTTGCCAATGCTGTGCACGTAAGGCGGTGTTGCTGGTCTTCCACTGAGATGGAACCTTGCACTTCGACAGGTAGCGTGTGAAGAGCCGCGTCAGGGTGTTGATGAGCGCTGGCGGGAGGTTCTTCAGGTGCTCTTGTCTGATCCTGTCAGGACCGGGTGCTGTACGTTTCTTCACCGACGGGATGGCGTGTCGAAGGGAGAACAGAGGGAACGACGTATCCATCCTGCGGAGGATGGAGTGGGGGCAGGTGGACGTGGCTATCGAAGAGATCGGAGTAGAAGTCGTGGATGACCTTCTCCATGTTCCTTCTGGAAGAGGTGACGGTTCCGTGGGGACGTCGGAGAGCGGTGATCTTGGTCCTGAAGTTGTCGAAGTTTCGGCGGGCATTGCGGATGCCCAACCTGCGTTGCAGCTTCAGCCAACACTTCTGCCCTTCTCTTCTTCTCCTCCCTTATCGCCGCTCTGAATTGCTCTACAGCCTCGGTGTCATTTGGTAGTTGCCTGTCGCTCGTGCTGCTTCGAGCTGGCGCATAAGCTCGAGAGTTTCCTGAGACAGACGTCTCTTGGTGGTGTTCAAGCTCTCGGCTCCCCTATCACTATATAGGAAATGGTGCACGAAGCGGTCGTATTCCACGTCGATCTTCTCGACGGTATCTTCCCAAAGGCCGGAAAGAGAAGTGTAAATGTCCCAGCTGGTGGCCGTTCTGGGACTCGTCTTTTTGAACTTCGCGGCCTTCTCTCCTTGACGCGAAAAGCGGAACCTCAGCGAAGGAGGCGGTGGTCCGAGCTCGAAGAACTTGAGGACAACGGAGACCTCGATCAGGCAGTACTTGCGATTGAAGATGATATGGTCGATCTTGTTGTGGAACTGGCCATCAGGGATTCCCAAGTCCATCGTAGGGCGGGAGGCTCTGGAACTGTGAGTTTCCATGGATGGTCTTAGTCGACATGATAAACTCAGACAGCCTTCTACCTTGCCCGTTCCACTCCAAAACGTGGGTTCCGATGTGAAGTTCTTCCCGCGACTTTCGTGGCCCGAGCTTGGCGTTGATTTCGCCTTGTAGAAGGTGTGATGTTACTTATAGAATTTTTCCAGCTTCATGTAAAAGGTTTCGACCTCTTGGTCGCCGTAGTCGGTTGTTGGGGCATAGGCGGCGAACACAGTCAAAGGTGCCACGGAGCCATATCGCTTCAGTTGCAGACGTCCGATTCGGGTTGTCAGAGACTCGTACGAATTTATGTTCATGGCCAAGTGCGCGTTGACGAGGACACCAACGCCGCCTACTCCCCTTCTGTGGCATATTCCGAGGAACAGTTCTTCTCCGGAGTCGAAGGCGGTGTGTAGAGGATGGTGTCTTCTCATCTCGGTCAGCCCGATGACGTCATACTTGATCTTCCAGCTTGCTCCATCAGGTCCTCGACGGATGCTTCCGATGCGAGCGTGCGGGCATTGTAAGTACAGTCCTTCTTAATTTCCGCAGCCTGGTTAGGCCTTGAGATTTCAGCAGCTCTCCGTATTCATCCTTCCCATCGCTGCAGAAATAGGGGCTCTTTCGGGGTCAGGGGAATGAGGCCCTTTAATGCTGCTGTGTTTGACTGGAGTACACACGGGTCTGTCGTGCGAACGAAGAACTCCAGTCAGACGGCTAGAAGGGACGAGCGACACTTTTCAGGCGGCCTCCAATCGCGTTTCGATGGACTCCCAGTTCACCAAGTTCGAGCTTTTGGCCGGGCCGACACACTTGCGATCTGCGTAGGCTCAAGCACATCCATGCACCCTGTACATGAACATGCCGCTCCCACACCGACCTGACGCACCAGGAGCAAGGTGCCCTGCATCACACCTGCGACCCAGGCAGTAGGCACGGTCCACGGATCTCATTCGATAGAGAACCAGAGAGATCTCTTGTTAAGAGGGATCTCGGGCCGCTTGTCGCAGAGCCACGTGCGCGTCCGCGAGTGGTGGACAGGGGCATGAAACGCGAACCAAATACGATCGTGTACTGACTGTATCTACTGCACAACCTTATGAATAGGTACTCAGACGGGTTTTCCTAAATACAATTAAAAATGTTTTATACCACTGAAAGGATGGTCCTGCGAGTGTTTTGAATAT
>OX375869.1:36224903-36358602 GCA_947359475.1 Heligmosomoides polygyrus bakeri
CTACACGCGTGAATTGACCCTTGCAGGCAATGCCTCCTTGGAACGCTGCGCTGTCAACTTATTGGCTGATTAGTACCTTACTTCTAACTGAACTAAGGCTAAACCATATATTTGTAATGCACACCCTATAGTCGAAAACTTCAGCGAAAATCGGCTCTAGAATGAAAGTGACACTGTCGTAAATAATAAACGAAAATGGAAAAAAATCGGCAGTTGAGGATGCATGGGACGCTGAACTTGGTGACAAACCAGGCGAATTTGGTATCAAAGAGATCGCCGTGATGAGACAAAAAAAAACCTAAAATTAGCGTGAAACACACTTTCGACAGCGTTTAAAATTTTTAAAATTCCACTGGGCAAGTCGATCCCTGCCAGGAGGCACAATTAGGGGAGACTCAGGGGCGAATGTGGATCAGGTCAAGACAATTACGGGCTCGACTAATCTAGGTTATCTCGAACTCAAAAATTTGAAACCTTGTTAAGATTTTTACGCCATTGAGTAGATCATGTTGTTCTGAATCCAACAATGTGCCTTTCATTGAATATAAGCGACTTTGAAGAGAGTTATGGCAAAGCGGCGAAAACGGCGGATTAATCCGCCGCCGGCCGCGTTTTGGCGAACGTTTACCGACGGTACTGTATTAACAATATGTTCCTAGGATAGTTCAGTTCGTCCGATGACGAACAAACACTCTCGAACACTCTCGAAAAATGGCAGCTGGCATTGCAGAAGGAAATCGGTACCCTGTGAAGCACTGGCGTAAGGACCGTAAGCTGCAAGCCAATGCTTTGGTCCGTCGCGAGGACCGCGGAAAGGTTCCCTTTTGTGTCCCTTTAATTTCTGACGATGTGAGTGTGGAGATACGAAGGCATCTGCGTCCAGCAGATCTTCAAAAGATGTTGAGGGTCACTGATGTTCCTTCGAGGTCGTTGAAGGTGCAACTTGTGTTCGGAACCGACAAGACCTGCTCAGCCCGAGTTCTGAGTAGTTTGCCCTAACGGGAAAGAGAGGGATTGTATAGCACATGGCGTAGCTTGACCTCACATCATGCAATAAATGTAGAGGAGAACACAAGGAAAACCGGCAGACTCCTATCTATAAGAGTTAAGGATGGCCATAGAAAAGGCAGCGTCCAGACTCCTTGGGGAGGGCACAGGGTCCGTTGCCATGCAGACGCGATGCTGCAGGTGTCCACGTCGATCCACAAGGATTTCAAAGAAGTTTCTGTTTCGACCGCGTTTCCATCCAGTACAACGCTTATTGTGGTGACAATTGCATTAGGCTGCGACTCAAATATTATCAGCCAATTTGGCACTTTCTTGCAGTTGCACCTTGGACTCTGAAACTGGTTCTAGTCTTGGATGCTCAACCTAAAATACCATAGACAGAGCTGATGATGCCGACCATTCCCATGCGAAGCGTTTCCGATCCCAGTGATTTGTTCTCATGCCTTCGCTGCATGCAGGACACCGAACTGCTGCCGAAGAATTTTTATCGCACACGTAGGGACAAATTCCGTAAAATGTTGAAGTGGGATTGAGTCTCGTCCAGTCAACGCACAGCAACGTGAAAACAAAGCGCTGACCCTAGGTCGTGATTGCGACCTGCTAACAAAGCTGTATTGGTTCTGTGAGTGATTCAGTTCATTTTGACGATAAAATGTCTCAGCTACGAAATGAGTGTGGAAACTGCTGATGCCTAATAATAACAACGGCGAAGTCAACAGCGTAATCCTTCTTGACCAAGAACTTCACCAATCTCATCCTGCTGAAGTACGCAAAACCATTCGTGGAAAGTCGGACAGCTGCTGAATGCTGTGAAGACGTGAGCGTTAGGAGAAGAAACGTTTCTGATGACGTTCTATTCATTCCCAGCGGAATGAAAATTTGCTTGCTAGTATTCCTAGACCATGAAGTTTATACGGCCATCGGTCTAACGCAGGAATTCGGTCGGTGCAAACGAGCAGCGTTGGAAGCCTACGACAGTGGAAATGGTGGTGAAAGAGTGAGAGGTCTGCGTCGCTACCCAGTCGACCACACCGCTTTTCGATCGCACGAGCGATTTTCGCGATCTCTTTTGCCTCCTTAACCTGCTCACTTTCGCATTGTATGGCCATTCAAAAGTATAGCGAATTTTTCAGCATACGATGCCTGCCTACGGCTAGTGCATTTTTCTTTCGCACTTTTCCTCGCATTCAGGCAGATCTAGGAAAAGGGGATCGGTGACCTCTTCAGTAGGTGGACCACTGCGGTGATTAACAATAGTGATTATATTGATTGATTTGACTGATTTGATTTGCATTATATGCAGAATAAAGAAATAAGAAGAAACGAAAACCTATAAGGGATAAAGGACAAAGGAAAAGGACGGCTTTACTCAATCCCTTTTGGGATGCGCCAGCGCATTCTACTTCTATGGGATGTCGTGGAGGCGATATGAATGCGTATTTGGCCATACAATGACTTGCAGTGGCCAGCCGATGAACAAGTCAGCGCTCTATCCTTCCCAGACACGTCTGGTACCAAACCCCGGAGGGATGGAAGGCTTGGTTGGCCTGGGCGGAAAATCCGAACCAGGAACCTGGTATCGGGTACACGCGACCGTCAGCGCTCCCTCCGACTGCGCTACACACGCCCTATAAAGACTTTCCAATAAACCCAATATTTAGATACTGATTCGCAGATGATGACCATTCGTTTAGGTATTTCCGCCCACCGGAGAGAAGATTTATAACAAGGCTCCTCTGGAGATAGATGTCAGAAGGAACCTCTTTGAAATAGGTCAAAAATTTTAAATTTGTGCTTTTACTTTGTTCTACCAAAATAGTGGAGCAGGAAGCACGAAACGAACGGGCTAGAATAGAATTCTGAACAGGGAAACGGAAATTCGGCAGAGCTCTGTTTTTAGCCCAAGTATTAGTCAGTACAGGTGTACTGGGAAAGACAAAAAACTGATTTACGCTTTAGGTAGTCTCCCCAAGTCACTGCCACCAGCTGTTAAAGGGTAAAGGGTAAATGACGGCGCTGACCAATCCCTTTTTGGCAAGTGCCACGCATTCTAGTCTAACGGGAAGGTAATGTGGATGGGTATTTGAAAAACACAATGACTTGTGGTGGCCAGCCGAAGGACAAGTCAGTGCTTTATCTTTCCTAGACAAAACTGGTGCCATTCACCAACCACTCCACCGAAGGAAGAGCTAGGTTGGCTTGGATGAGATATCTAAACCGGGAACCAGGAATTGGATTCACGTGAGAGCTTCCACCTCCTCCGACGTGACACCTTCCACTCCTCCGCTACCGTGAGCCTAGACCAGCTATGCATCCATACTATTGCTGTGAAATGAAGTGTGGACAAATCTATAATAGGAGTCAGAACAAACCCAATAATTTCAGATTTCTGCACGAACCATTTTTTGTTTTTGGAAAAGCCATCTAACTGGAAGCGAATAACAGAAAAATCGTGCTCACCCATTAGGCCACAGGTAACAAAAGGCTCCTCGTGCAACAAGCAACTTACGTGCGCAGTAGGAGTAAATCTGCTGTTAGATGTGCTCCTGACAATGATGGCAGTGATGACCTCAGTACTTCAGTACAGTTCACCCCAAGGTAGAACATGCAGTGATGCCCATGATGTGCCATACAATCCACTCCCAAAAGTGAATGCTGGAAATTACGTCGGCCTTCTCGACCCTTGTCGACCACTATTCTGCGCAAAACTCGATGGAACCGTGGAGCGGTTTCTCCACCATGGCTGCTCATAACCGGAGCTATTCGACGGCGCTTCGACACAGCCGGCCTGTCCGGATCGGTAAATAAACGGATATAATTAGAGCGCATAACGAGGTGACAACCCTTCCTCGAGCAGTTCACATCGCGCCAGTCGCTGGGCTCGAACGGCTTTTCCTCATCAGAAGCCCAGCCAGTGCCACATTCTTATTTCATCCGCTTCCCATTTGATTTTGCTCAGTCCGTCCTCCTGATGTCATTCATCATTCACAGCTTTTGACCTATTGCGACAAATAGAACTAATTGTTCAAAGCATAAAAGCAGTCAAGAAAGCTTTCTCTAGTTTTCACAGGAAGCTGTTTTGAGCTTGCGAGCGACAAGTGGGCTCGCGCAGTATTTCCGTAAGAGGCTTGGTAGGTTTCGGTAGTGTGATCGTACAAAGAGAGCACTCTGTTAGAAAGTCCTTGTTCGCGCTTACTGAAAGCTTGCTATCCAGCTTTATATATCGCTCTGCGGGTGATCTACTCTATGTATGTAAAGGATATGCGTAGTCGCCTGTTGTCGAAAAAAGCGGAGGATAAAAAACGGAAGGCGTGATGACGACATGAAGTCGTCTTTTTCAGAGCCTGGAATAATCAAGAAGCTACTCAGAAGAAAGTTGGAACGAATGCACTCGAAAGCGGCCTGAAGCCGGAGTGGGAACAAGGTAGCGAACATACCTACAACCGCTATTTCTTAAAAACGTGGTCTCAGAATGACGACAGTGTCCGCTTCCCATCGTTCCATTTGAACTAACCTTTCGCTAGGAGGCAACCACTTCAATAATCGGCTCACTCCCCCAAAAGGCATCAAAGCTGCACAGATGCAAAGATTTTGCAAGGGATGACGAGCTGTTTTGTTTTCCTGATTATTATGAAGCTTTTTGTCTCAAACACTTCTTGCGACATTGTGGAGTTGCCGCTTACGCCAGAGCGGCTCCCTTATCCCAACATAGCACTCTACGTTCCATCCCGTCCTGTGGGTGATGAAGATGCAGAGGCACCAGTTCGCATCCGACTCGTCAGGCAAATAACTTTTCGCTAGGGGAGTATCCAATTTCATCTTAGGGGAATGCGCGTTAGAATAACACGTGATGCATGAAAATTAAGCTAAGCTACATACGCAAATTAAGCTACATACAGATTTAGTCACTGACTGATGAGGCTGGGCACTTTAGTTCTTCTGCGTTACACCCGAATGAAGCAGAACGAAGGAAGCAAACACGAAAAAAGACCGGAAATCGGAACATGAAAACCAAAATTCCTCGCATTCCTACACAATATGTACTTATTAACATGCAGGATGGAGTGTATGATTTTTTTAAATTCTTCTTCTTCTTCTTCTTCAGCGTTTGTCCCGCTTCATGACGGGGTCCGCTTTTCTGGTGCCATGTCGCCATCTTTCCCGATCCCGTGCTAGATCAGGGTGGACACCAGCTACTTTAAAGTCCTTGTGTAACGTGTCAGCCCAGCGCTGCTTCGGGCGCCCTCTAGGCCGTTTTCCAGACACTACGAAGTTAAGGCCTATCTTACGGACGCTGTCTTCCTTTCCACGCAGAACGTGGCCGTACCATCGTAAGCGAGCTTCACGCATCTTGTCCGCTATCGGCGCGACACCGAACTTCTGCCGGATAGCCTCGTTTCGGATGCGGTCCAGGCGCGTGACTCCAGCCATCGAGCGCAGCATCTTCGTTTCCTTTACGCTGAGGCGACTTTCCGTTTCCTTTGTCGCAGGCCAACACTCAGCTCCGTACATCGCTACCGGCCGGACGACGGTTTTGTAGATCTTCGACTTTAAGCGCTCTGGCATCTTCTTGTCGCAGAGTACTCCAGTCAACGAGCGCCACTTCGACCAAGCTGCACTCACGCGAGAGTTCACTTCAACCATCAGTCTGCCATCAGAGACTATTGCTGATCCCAGGTATTTAAACACCGAAGTGCGTGCAAGCTCAGTTCCGTTAATCTTAATGGAGTCGGACTCATTTACGTCAGTCGTGAAATACTCGGTCTTCTTGACGTTCAATTTGAGTCCGAACATGGCCAAGCTTGCACCTTTCGCTCGAGCTCACCTTTGTCTTCGCAGGCGAGCATCACGTCATCAGCATATAGCAACGTCCAAGGGACGGGCTTCTGGAGATCTCGCGTAATGGCATCCATTACGACAACAAAGAGGAGTGGGGAAAGCGCAGATCCTTGGTGCACCCCAACAGAGATGGGAAACTCCGTCGAGGTTCCTGCTGCCGCTTGCACACGACTCTTTGGACAAGAGTATAGCATTCGCACCCACTCTACAAGTTCTTCCGGAACACCGTGCTGTCGTAGGGTGTACCATATACACGCGGTACGCGATCGAAGGCCTTCTCCAAGTCGAGAAAGGCAAGATGCACCGGCCTCTGTTTCTCGCGATGCTTCTCTACCAGAAGACGGGCGGCATGTATGGCATCGATAGTGCCACAACCAGCCACGAAGCCGCACTGATTGCTGGAAAGCTTGACGATTTCGCGAATTCGGCTATCGAGGATTCGCTCGAAGATCTTCATGCTGTGCGAGAGCAACCGAATCGGTCGGTAATTTGAGCAGTCTGCAGGGCTGCCCTTCTTCTTCCAAATCGGGATCGTCGTACTTTCCTGCCAAACATCAGGCACCTTCTTCTCCGCTACAACCTGGTTGAAAAACTTGGCCAACCACTCAGCAGAGTACCAGAACTTCGACTTCCATAAGTCAGCTGGCAAGTCATCTGGACCAGTCGCCTTGCCCGGTCTCATCATCCTCAGAGCAGCGTCAGTTTCCTCCACAGTGATTTTGTGGACGGGACCGTGGATAGGAGCCACAGAAGGGACGGCCGGATGAGGGAACTCTTCAGTCGAAATTCCCTCGAAATAATCGCACCATCGCTCCAAGGCCTTTTTGCGCTCTGTCAGAAGATGGCCGTTCTCATCATTGATGCCAAAGAACTTCTCTATATCCTCGGATTGGCGATGACGGTTTTTCGTAAGTCGGTACAAATACCGCTCGCCATCGCGCGACTCAAACTTTTCGTAGACATCATTGTAATGAGTGGCTTTTGCTACGGCCACAGCCTTCTTGGCAGCTTTTTTCGCTTCGTGGTACTTTTGCCAATTATTGGCGGTCTTGTCGCCGAGAAACACATGATAAAGCGCTTTCTCCTCTCGAACCTTTTCTTTCACATCGTTCGTCCACAGCCATGCCTGCATGTCGACCTTTCGTCGTCCAGGCTTCGTAGTGCCAAGTTCTGACCTCGCAGTTTGAAGTATCGCGTCGGTCGCTTTCTTCCAAGTTTCGTCGACAGTCGTGACTGTCGGTAACCGTACGCGAGAAATCACAGCTGCTTCTTTCTCTCTCATTCGCCACCACTTGATTCTTGCAGCACCGCATCGCTCAACCTGCTGCAGCCTCGGAGGAGCAATCTTCAAAGTGCAGATCAGCGGACGATGCTGTGGGGCGACCGTTTCATACGGCACGATCTTCGCGTCTGTGACAAGACTCCGGTCGCGATCTCTCACAAGGACAAAGTCTATCTGCGTCTTGGTGTTCCCACTATAGAACGAGATAAGATGGGAGTAGCGTTTGCGAAACACGGTGTTCATTATGGTGAGGTTATGCGAATCCGCATATTCAAGGATACGCTCACCATCTGTGTTACGCAACCCATAGCCGAATCCACCTTGACAGCTGTACCCGTCCTTCGTAGCGCCTACGTGCCCATTGAGGTCACCAGCGACGATGATGACGTCCTTCGACGGTACCTCTGCTGTCTTCTCATCAAGCAGGCTCCAAAACTCATCCTTGGCTTGATCGGAGCAGCCAGTCTGCGGAGCATACGCAGAGAAGAAGTGGAAGAGTCGCTCCTTAGCGGCGACAACGATCTTCATCAATCGATCGTCAAAGCGCTCGACGCTTACAATCGAGTCTCGGAAACGCTCAGAGACGATTATACCAACACCACTGGTGGTCCTGGGACTTCCACATAGAACGGCCTTGAAGCCGCGTCCTATATCTCTTGACTTGCGGCAGGACCACCTCGTCTCCTGCACCGCACAGAAATCAACTCTTCTACGCTCCAGTGCTTCTACCAACTCGCACGAGCGGCCCGTCAACGTACCCACATTCAGCGTTGCTACGCGGGTCCTGCTTACGTTACGGGACTTTCGGACTAGCTCAGTTGCCCCCCGATACCGTCCTCGCACCAGGGACCCTCGCATAGTTCTCACACTCGCCTGGCTTTGCGAGTGCGCGTCGGCTCCCGCGGACGCCGTAGCACTATCTCGAAATACTTGAACTGTCATACACCCATACGATGTGACATTGGGTTGGTCGTAGGCCGGCCTGTCACCAGGGCCTGTCGCCTGCATTCGAATGTCCGTGCTTGGCTTAGCTCGCAGAAGCGAGCAGTTTCCAGTGGCACCACGAGGAGGAACGGACATCGCCACCGATTTTTTTAAATTAACATTCCCATTTGTAGTTATCGAGGGCAGTTAGAGGAAGCAAAGGCTCAATAAGGCACCTGGAATAAGAGTAGCACTCAAGACTGAGCCGAACCTCCTTTCCGAGTCGGTGAACGGGTTCCGTAGTAGGACAACCACTGAATTTTCTACCAGCTGTACAGCGGAATCAAACCAAATATCCTCTCCTAGAGGCTCAGTATGAATTCAAGTTTCCCTACGATATTCCTTGAAGGCACTCCTGACATGTTAGGCTAACGCTGTGCTCCACCATCTACCCTATGTACCTATGACCTTTATCCCGCTGCATAATACGTTAGTGATACAGCCTCATTTGTTATGAAATGCACTGAAGTACATAGGGGAGGGGGAGGGGTAGGACTAGTTGGAATGACTGGATCATTCATTGGTTAATGGTATAGTGATGAAGTGGGTAATTTTTAATCATGCATTTCAAAGTGAAAAGTCACTATTATTGTTTGTGACTCAAATTTAAGATGCCGTTGCACAGCTAACATTTCACCAGTGCGCACAGTGGGTTTGCAGTTCTTATTCGTTTATTGTACTCGCTGTTTACCTATGATGTAGATACAGCGCATTATTTTTCTATCAAGATCGTGGTTGCGGGCACATCCACCACATCTTTTTGTGTGAATTGAATTTTTTAATGCTTTAGCTTGTATGCAATCTTAATGTAGGGCTTCCCGTTCTCAGCTGATTAAATAACTACTCCATTCTGTGTTGTCTGGTTCCGCCTTCAGCTGCTCCTGCTATTTTTGATTTTGACGTTCGCTATTTATCCGCTGTCTATGTACACATCTATGTTTATGTAAATATATGTATACCATCGGCGTATATTCAAGGGTTCGGGCTAAGAATGAATCCAAAGCAGGTCTCTAATATAGTGACGCTACTGTTCTTGCTGAATGGAGCCGTCAACGCTCAGGTTAGCCTTCTCCGTGTTCATGATCGGGGCCTTGCAGACCCTCGCTGCTTTCAGACGACGGAAATGACCCTCGGCCTCCCGTTGACTTCCGCGCTCAGCAGAATTAAACGACAATGCTGCGCTTCGTGCACTAATGACAACTGCTCCTGTGGCGGGTGTCCGTCTCAATCTATGAAACAGGTCAGCCCCTCCAAGTCCTCTCTTGGTTGTGAGATCGAATTGGTGCTGGTCGCAGTGCAGTTCAACTGTCGTTAACGCAGTGCAATTTAGGTGATGTGCCCAGAGCACTGCCAACCGCTTTGTACGAACTCATGTGTTATGGAAATAGTAAGTCTGATTTTTTTACAGCGGGTACTATTTTGTTGATTTTGTATTATACTTGAATAGTTTTTCTGTGTAGCGTTTTGAAGCTCGCGTATTCATGACATATCGCCATAGAAATTGGAACAGCTAACACAAGCATGTCCAGTTAAAATTTTTGAATGCCATAATATGTGCCTTCTATTATGCAGCGAAACAGTGGCAGTCACCTCACAAAGGCAAAAAGGAGTTCTTGCCGTTTTCAGTTTTATGCGGCCCTCAATCAAAACCTAAAATGTTCCTGCCAATATACGCATTTGGCCAACGTAATTACGTTCAGCAATCGGTGAGCCTAATTGTTTAATCTTAGGTCTCCTGTCCAGGGCGATGCCAGCCAATGTGCACGAACTCGTGCGTGCTGGGAGTGAGTTGGTGACAGGCTTTTAGTGACCGGTGAAGCTCCCGCAGCCCTATCGTTTAGGCTCCACCACCACTGCCTTCGCTCGGCTTCCAGTGCTCGGCTCAGTGCATGCCGAATTGCGAGCCGTCGTGCATCGGAGCACCAACGGTACGGAGATCCATTGATTCGAATTTCAATTTCGCTGAAGAGTGTGATGACTTCGCTTGCCCGCGAGTGCGGAATTTGGAGTGTCGTTCTCCTCTCTATATATTTATGAAATTCAGGTCATGCAGCCAAGGTGCGAGTCCCGCTGTATGCCCACATGTTCACCGCAGTGCATGCAAACTGTCCAAGTGAGGACTGTTCATAAACCGTTCTCAGAACATGCTTTATTTGGCTGCTGTATTCCAATTTTAGGTGCAGCAGACTTGCACTCAGTCATGCATGCCCAGTTGTCAGCCATCCTGCCTGCAAGCAATGCAGGTTTGTGAACGCTTTTTATTCGGCTTACATTCGAACGAAGTTATCGTGCTCAGCAGGTGTAGACTTTTCCTTCAAAGTTTCGGCAGCGGAAGGGCTTCGTTGCCTCAAAGCTCACACTTGGAGAAGATGCTTTCTGCTTCCAAGGCAATTACCTCGCGACATCGCAACAGAGTTCAGCCCTCGTTCAGGTTCGGCAAATGACGACTACGTGCATCGACGCCTGCATGCCGAACTGCCAGCCCAGCTGCGTGCAGGCCGTCACGTGCAGCTCCTGCATGAACGACTGTCCTGCGATGTGCGGGTAAGCCACTTCTGCTTCAGCGTCTTCTACGAATCATTCAGAACGCCTTCTGTGACTCACCCTCATACACTAATGATAACTTTCCGAAGCCCTGTCCTTCCACTTAAACAAAATCGTCGTTGGCTTGTGAAGAAAGTCTCATTGGACGTAGAAACCACGTACATTGGCAGTCGCCTCCGAGGGCGATTTGGATAGGTATTTGGCTCACAGTAGACTGAAACTTGGGTGGGCATAGACGCGAATCGTCTATGGTGCGAGCGAGATTTGCGATCGTGCTGATTTCGCCTTTCTCTACTCTATCCCGCAATGGTGAAAAGGAGAAGGCTGAAGAGTGTTCGCTCTAAATATTGGGGAAAGACTTTGACTAACCAGGGAAGGGTTTCGACCTCCCATGGAACTTCAAGTGGAGACCAGGGTCATTAGAAAGAGCTCGGAATGCTGATTACGAATACGGGTGTCAAAATTGCAAAATGAAACTCCTGAGCGAGCTGTGACCTGTCGAAATTGGGTGGGCCTGACTGCAGGCTGGAGCTGGCGCGAGAGCGGTGAGGGATGGGCTTCGTAACAATGATCGGTAGCGCAGGAGTGGTGCTCCAGTCTGTCGGATCACTGAGGTCACTGGTTCAGTGCCCATGGCTGGCACCTTCTTTGCACATCATGATTTATCTTCGAAATGGCCTTTGTTCATAAGCCTTTAATCACAAGTGTTTGATTAAACAGCCGGTAAAACTACTATACACGTCTATAAAAATGCTTAAAGGCAAAAAAAAACTGCTATGATTACAGTTGAATCTATTGTTTCGCACAAATGGGGTTAAACTGTTGTGTTGAACAACTGGAGGTGTTTCTAACAACTTTCGCAATCACAGAACAAAAAAAAATGTGTGAAGCAAACACACTCACACTGCACATTTTGTGCATGCAGCCTCGCTACAACCAGCTACAAAACAATCAGTCGTACCAAGGTCAAACAAATACTTACCAGGAGTGAGAAGCGTACCTGGGTGACCAGCAAAGCAACCTCCTTATACCATGATTACTCCAAAAAGTTCGAAAACTTAGGGGCGCAGAACATCCGGCAAATAAGGGTCTTCAATTGGTTGTCTGGAACTATTGTACACAACACACATACACATACACACACACAACTACAACTTCACAACACCCGAGAGGTCAAAAAACACAGTAACCCAAACCTCGCCCAACGGGATTATTTGGGGTTCTTGTGATGAATCTGACAACGGTTTTTGGCTGATTACGGTTTACGGTAGCAGCCCTTGCTCATCCGCGCCGCATCCTACCGTATTACACCGCAATACCAAAAACGGAGGTCAGATTCGTGACCAATGCCCCAAATAATCCCCATTCCCTAAAGGAAGTTTGGGCGAAATTCTTCATCATGAACTCATCAGCATTAGTCATCCGTACCTTCCGTATTCAACCAAAGTTTCAAAAACGGATGTCAGAATCGTGATTGACGCCCCAAATAGCTTTCTTGGGCGAAGTCTGGATGAAAATGTTTTTAGACACCTCCTTGACCACTGCGGAGTTGTGAAAGTATTATAGAATACTATATACATTAGTGCCAATTGTATGTCTTTGGGTCATGCTCTAATCACAAGGCTCGAGCTTCAAAGTGAACCCTCTACGGAAATGTTTCCTGCTTTTCTTGGTAAACCACATTGTGTCATAATGTAGAATAAAACGTCATTTTGATGAGATATCATGACGTGCAAAAGAGACGACAACGAGTGGGACCGAACCAATGACCTTATACCCGCCAGAACAGAGCACTACCCCTGTGCCAAAGCCACCGCTTGGATCACTCTTACGATGCCCCACCCCTCACCGCTTCTGCGCCAGCTCCAGCCTGCTGTTTGGCCCACCCAGCTTCAAGAAGTAACAACTCACTCAGAAGTTTCATTTTGCAATCGTGACACCCATATTCGTAATCAGCATGCCGAGCTCTTTCTAATGACCCTGATCTCCACTTGAAGATTCATGGGAGATCGAAACCCTTCCCTAGTAAGTTCCTAGAATACTAAAATAAGAGTTAACCTTAACCATGAAGCAATATTTCAGAAGAATGTAGCCATTCATCGTAAATGGCACAGATGATCAGATAAATACCTGGTTATCTTGAGTTCCTAAATTGTCTGGTCTCGAAGCTCTTTTTATTGAGGGTTGGGTCTGCATTTGACAAGTTCCTCAAACTTGCAACACATAAGCAGGTTGCGAGTTCACCACTCCTGAACAGATGGACATAGGCAAACCTCGTACCATCACCTACCGTCTTTAGAATTCATTCTGGAGCCGGAATCATCAACGACTTACAGCAATTTAACACAGAAAATTACAGCAGGAATCCCTTATAGCGCGGCTTATCAAGCGATATGGTGAGCGATAAGCCTCGTTATCTGAGTTTTCCGCTGTGAATTCCCTGTTAAAGTTATGTAAGTCTTGATGAATCCGACCCCTGAACGTCAGAGGTACTGAGCACTTGTCAGCGGGGTATCCGCACCACTTCAAACTACAACTTCAAAGCATCTCTGGTCAGCAACCGCGCCCGATAGCAAATCGTAGATTGATGTCGGCACGCGAGTGGCTGCTGCTAGCTCCAGTTTAGCCTGTTCAGTGACATCGAAAAGGCCAACTTCAGATTGGGCAGGGTCGTGGAGGAAGATTTGAAGAGTGTCCAACGTTTGGACGATTTAAAGAGTGACGTGAAAATGGTGTTTATGCAAAAAACGGCGAGTAGAAATAGACATTTTTATATGATTTCGGAATAAACTAACATAGTGGCTCGATGACGTCAGTATCCAAGCAAACACTTTACTGCAAAAATAACCAGGAGTGCAAAGAAATTTGTGAAAGGAGAAGTGGCATTGACTACATTTCAGTCAGCCGAAATGCGTCCACGCCTGCATGCCTCGATGTCTACCAAAGTGCATACAAGCGGTGCAGGTATGCAGCGTAGTTCTCGTCCTCACTGCAAGAGTCACCTCAACCCGTTGAAAAACCAGGTGCGCCCTCGTCCTGGACCGATGCTTCCGTGCACTCCTGGCTGCGGTCCGCCGACGTGCTCTCCGCTATGTGCGCAGCAGACGTGCCCGCCGCAGTGTCAGCCCTCCTGCTCTCCATCGTGCATGCAACAGTCTGTTTGGTCACCACTGTTTCTTTCAACCGCTGTCAGAGTCTTTCTACTTCTTTAAAGGTTCGGTGCTCAACTGTCGCCGTCGAAGGACTGTGCGTTCGAGTGCATGCCAAGCTGCGAAGCGAGCTGCCTCGCCCAGGTGAGCAATTTACGCACTCACCTTTTCTCCTGGAGGTGTCATTTCTCCCCAACCTCATCCTCGTCTTCTGAAGCGAAAAGGGTAAAACAGAGCAGGAGAACTATTGTACTGAAAGTATTTATGGCAAAAATAGCTGTCAAGGATTTGGGCGCTTACACAATATACCACCTGGAGTGTTCAGGGAAGAGCTCTCTATCAACAGCTGAGAGTAGTATGGGATGGTTTGAGAAGCCCGCTATAAATATGATGAACATGCCGCCAATCTAGTTGCCATAAATGAATCTATACTGAAGTTTTGATATTTCACTGCTCCAATGGTAGGACTTTCTGAAGCGGCCTTGACATAAATAGCCGCTGGGTTGAGCGCTTCATTCGCAAGAGCTCCTCGTCCTGCCGTTTTTGATGTCGTCCTTAATTTCAGGTCACCTGTTCGCCACAGTGCATACCTGCGTGTGCGCCATCATGTGTGTCTAACCAGCCCCCAGGCCCTCCGATGGTTCTTCCTCCAACCGGCCCCATAGGAGTGCCGCCTTTTCCTCATTCAGGTCCACAATGTCCTACACCCTGTATGCCCGCCTGTCTTCCAGCATGCATCCAGCGCCTGCAAAGTGAGTTTTGATTACAAATGAAAGAATAACGCATTTCAATGTTCTAATACATTTGCTTAAGCCTGGAGCGGCTGATAGAGAGTTAACCTTAACCGGTTCCATGCTGATATCGGCGGCCGGCCCACCCCCGTATCACGAGTGGGTGCTGACGGACCTCGAGGATATCGCGGATGTTACGACCACTCAAACAGCGCCGGTGGTGTAAGGCGAACATCGCTGCCCGGAAAGCAGAAGATGCGGGTTCGAGTCCCGCCTCGCGCAAGAGTTTTGATCGCAACAAAACATCCTGTAACAATATATGACGCGTTTCATATTCTTTAAGCCTCAAATGGCTGATAATGAGGTTGTAACCTCACTACCACCAACATAAGGCTTAAAGGAAATGAAGCGCTGTAATGGTGCTCGCCCCAGTCAGCAGCAGTGCTGGTTCGATTTCCGCCTGGCGCTAGAGTCTTGATCGCAACAAAGCATCGTTACAAGAAGAAATCAACTCTTATTCATATATGTGGGGGAGATTTCTTGTAGCATATCATGCAGCTTATGTGCAGGATTCGCATCGAATGTCTGCACAGTGTCTTGCTCAGCATAAAGTGAACTGTTCAGATTCCCTTCCTGTAGTTCAGTTAATCCATGGGTCACGTTGTCAGTCACTGAAGAAACCAAAGCCGAGGGATGCCTTTCACTTATGTCAGCCGGTCTTTCCTTGAACTTAACCCGGACGATTGCTGACGAATTTTTCTTGGCATCACCGTAGCCTACGATCAGGGATGTGCGGAAATTTTTCTGGAAAAAGCGGGTTGTTATGATAACCTTTTAGCTATGGCTGAGCAATAAACGAAAACAAATTAAGGGGATTATTTCACTATTTCAGCATGCAGTCTTTCCATATCTAGTTCCTGCGGCGGGTTTTTCGCTGAATTTTTTGATGCTGCTATTTTTTTGGACGGTAGACTTAACCGACTTAACTACATGACGTTACTTACAGACTCGCATTAAAAAAACCGACTCGTGTAAAGTCTAAAACTGGAGTAGCCACTTAGACCAGGAAAGAGATTCCTCTCAACACTTTTAGAAACCAGTGGCATCATGGATGACGTGGTGATTGCACAGATATCTGCATACATAGTTACATTGTAATCACCAAAACTAGTACTCAGAATTCATTCTGGGATCTAAGATGATAACTGCATGACTGATTAGTCATGGTGGATCCACACTTCCACAGGAATATTCAGTCTGTGCCAGCCTAGAAACCCTACGCCCAAGATGACACAGCTGGACAGTTCCTAGATGGTTCTCGAAGCAATATTTTTGTGTCAGAATTCAATACGTCACCATGGTCAATCAAAATAACATCTCCTGGTAGATATTCGTAATGCTTCATAAAAAAATGGGTACATTCATATCGCTTTCCCCATGCATAACTCTATAAAGGATAAAGGACGGCGTTACTCAATCCCTTTTGGGATGCGCCAGCGCATTCTACTTCTACGAGATGTCGTGGAAGCGATATGAATGCGTATTTGGCCATACAATGACTTGCGGTGGCCAGCCGATGAACAAGTCAGCGCCTTATCCTTCCCAGACACGTCTGGTACCAATTCACCGACCCCGGAGGGATGGAAGGCTTGGTTAGCCTGGGCCGGAAATCCGAACCAGGAACCTGGTATCGGGTGCACGCGACAGTCGGCGCCTCCTCCGATTGCGCTACACGTGCCCATGCATAACTCTATATGGACGAATATCACACCTAACGAAATTAAAAATTGAAATTTGCACCTTTGATCAGGAAAACTGATGTAATCTTGAAACAAACATGCCACAGCCTTCACTGAATTCTTTGTTTCATGATATTGCGCTATATGCTTACAAAGCTTTGTAGCCATTTGCTACTAGAGGATCAAAGATTTTATGACCATTCAAATGTTAAGTGCATTTTCTTAGCATACAGTGCGCATATAGCCTTTGTGGCACATTAATTTTGCCCTGCGCCTAGCCGTTGCAACATTTCTGAGTGTGTTTTGGTAGTCTAACCAATTTCAAGACAATTGATACTAGAGTTGTCAAAAAGTATTTCTGTCACAATTGTATGAAGCAGAATTCTTTTTAACTAATACGCTGATTGTGTTCAATAGAAAACTAGTGTGGGACAGTGCACATTTCCGTTTCCGCCTTCCGGCTCAAAAACAGGCGGAACACGGAACGGTTCGGAAGAGCCAAAAATGACCGGAAACCGGAATTCGGAACACGGAAACGGAAATTCCGCACATCTCTGCCTATGATATATTGAGCGGGCGACTCGTCAGGGTATCGATGGGGATCAAGTGCCGAGCGCCGGGTTGGGCTACAGTCGTGCCACGTGTGTTGGGGTGCAGAAGAAGTGTCACAGATTTTCACAGCATGCGTTGGATTTTGAGAAGAACTGTTACAAGCCTCATGCAACGAGCGCGCGCGTGCTTGAACTTCATTACGTTTCTCTGCCGGTACATAAGTAAGTGGGTGGGGGAATCAGTGCAGGAATTGGGCGAGTATTACTGCCGTCGGACAGTATACGGTATCGGCCGGTCGACCAATAACGACTGATTTCATTGACGCTTCTGCAAATTAAGCACTTCGGACTGGGACTCTACTATCTGTTTTCCACATAAACACATACAGTCCCCTCCCGTTATAACGCCTCCGGATATGACGCGACTATCGATATAACGTAGATTTTTGCTGGCCCCGCCCAGCTTTCCTTTACGCCAATACAAATCAACTCCGCTTAAAACGCGTCGGATACAACGCTACTCCCGTTATAGCGCGGTTTGGGAGGAACTCTGTGTTCAAAATGGCTCCCGTTATAACGTGACCCGGGCTCAGTTGCGGTCCCATACAGAAAATGAAGAGGGGCAAGATGCTTACCGCGTCGGTGATCAGACCTACCCTTTTATTGCTTCGTTCGTAGCCGCGACCAGCACCTGTACGACAACGAATTAGTTGCGCGTAGACGTTTTTCATGCCTGTGCAGCCCACAAAAGTGTTCACAGTCAGCAACATATCGAGCACTGTATAAGACTCACGGTAGTCGTTAGAAGCTGCCGTAAGTTGGAGGGTTTCCTCTATCAGAAACGACAGAAGGTGTGGATTAAAAAACAGATTACTCATAAAATATCCTACACATTTGTTTTAAGCCTAGAGGAGCTGCTATAGAGGCTAGGTGCAGTCGCATGATGATTTGTTGCGACCAGAACTTTCGCACCATGCGCAAATTACGCCTGCACCCTATGCTTTCCAGGCAAGATTGCTGCAACAGCGTTGTTCGATCACACGCAACATCCAGATATCGTGAAGGAGTGCTGATGAGACATTAGCACCAGGGATATAGCGCAGCGCTTTAACAGTAGTGCTAGTGTAGTGGGCTTAAATCCTGCCCGCAGGCAGGGAGTGCGGGTTCAAGTCCCGTCGGGCGCGATAGTTTTGATCACAACAGGAGATCTAGCAACATTGGGTTCCACAGTTGTGCTGTTGATCACGTCTAACTACCCCTGGTGCTCGGTTTTTCCTCACATACATTTGTCATACTGATGCGTATAATAGAGAGTGTCGCTAAGGATAGGGCTTAATTAATGTTCCAATGTTTTTGCCATCACACTCTCTTCGTGACCACATATTTCATCTTTATAGCCATACTTAGTCAATATATGTAATTTTAGATAAATATGTGCTTAAAATATTGTTAAAAAGGTCAGCTCCTGTTAGGGCGCGACTCCCGTTATAACGCAGATTTTCTCCGGTCCCTTCAAACGCGTTATAACGAGAGGCGACTGTGCATATAAAGGTGCGAAGGCCTCAACAAGAGATTTAGAGGCAGCTAGGCAGTTGAACGTCTCTTAAATAATAATATTAGGATGTGGTTAATTGTCTAACCATCAAGTTTTGATGCCGAGTTCTGAGATCAGAGTTCGAAAAATTGATATCGTCTCATTCCGAAGCACACGGAATTCTAGCAGTAGAAGCTGACTCAAACTATGCACACCATGGCATTCTATGTAGATGTTCATCATATCGTCTGCTGAATTATAAAAGGAAACAGGAAGTGTGCAATTACCGCTAATTTCAGGCTAAGCCGTTCTAAAGGAAACCGTCGAAAAACTGGTTGTACTCGATACCCCAGAAAGCAAGGGAGATTCTGCTTAAAGTCTGTATCTGTCAGATAGACTGTAAAGAAAGAATGTCAGTGAGGAACAGAGCACGTGGTAGTATAATCGACCAAGCGATATCGACCACTGATCGAAGAGCAAAAAATCAGATTAATAAAAATAAGGTTATTCTAGATGAGGGCCTCACGTGGTTGTGGAGGGAGGAAAGGTCTCAGGGTATTTAATAGATTAGGAAGATTTTCACTTTTAGGAAAATTTGAAAGGTCAAAACTCATCGCCATTCACCGAATTTCATTAAAAATGGATGCTGAGATGGATAGCATCCCGTTAAATGAAACACGTCTTACTTTTTTCTCGGCGGCAGGACCTTTTTCTTGAATTTATCGTTGTGGGCAGCAATACTTTTGACAGTTTTTGCTAAACAATGCTTTCGAAGAGTAAGGAGATGAATCGTTCAGCAAATGAGCAAATGTGACCGCTTAATGCGAGCCAAAAATTTGCTTATTGTGAGTAGCAAAATACGCCACTGATGTAGTGAATACGCTGAGTTGGGTTTGTATCTTCCACTTCCAAAGACGTTTATTTCTGCGGAAAGAGTTGAGATCTGATTAACTTCGGCAAATATTTCACTCCCTTTATGGCGCCGAGTGGCTTCACGGTTCGAAAATTCACGACTCACCAAAGGTTAACCGACGACACTCTTCTGAAGGGTGTGGTCTTAATCCCCTCAATATTTCTCCGTCATCTAACATCGTTCACTTTTGATTATTAGAGAATGAAGGCAATTCTTGGAAGCACCCACGCTGTTTTTCCTGTTGCTAGAAGGGTGCTGCTCTGCAAGAGACTGCGCAAAATTTCACAGCGCCAGGCAAAATCCGGCTAAGATTCTCATACTTCAACACCAACGCTATTGTTCCAGCTGCCCAGATAGCAGTGCCGTGCGGTAATCCATGCATCTGCCAGCCAGGATACGTGCAGTGCGCTGAGGCAATGTGCTGCTTGAAGTTCGTTCCTAACAAGCTTTCCAAGTGTACGATTTGCTGAAAGGGGTCGATTTTGCAGATACAAAAATATGGCGAAGAAGTTTCGAAAAATGAAAGCAACAGCCACCACAGGAGAAGTACTGCATGGCGACCAGGTTGGTTGTGGTTTCTATTATTTATCGATGCACAGTGACGTGCGCCATGTCAAGGAACGGGAGCTGCGGAGCGGAAATCAAATACAGCAACGAGTAGCTAAGAAACCGACGCCAAATCACTGGGAAGGCTTGAAAATGCTGCGGTGAACCTGCAAGAAAACAACATGAGTCAGGATATGATGATTAGAGGCTGAAAGCAAAAGCTTCAATCTGCTTTATTAGACTGTTCTATTAGACAAACCTAGATGTTTACTTATTCGCAAGCGTAAACAACTTCAACTTTAGGAGTTAGGTGAAATGGCCAAAACTCTCTGTGGAACCATTGAGACTAAGTATTCTGTAATCCATCAAACTGTGCTGAAGCAAAACAGTGCAGAGAAACAAAAGTTCTGAAGACGACTGGAGATGCGATGACAGGAAGCTTGCGATCTGAATGCCACCTTACGCAGCAAACGCGACTGTCATTCCTCCTGACCAGTTGCTCTTCTCGTCAAACATTGGCTTCATTACTGTCTAAAGTTGCGCCAAGCCATCATCCGGTCCTCTCTCTCACATATGTATTAGTCCCCCTACTAGGTCGTTGTAAGTAATGATAGTATGGCTATTACCTTCTAAGCTGAATGAGAACTGCTGCATTTAGGACAGCTTTATGGGTTCCATGCTATTATATTGTTTTATTATTTCCCACTTCTGCTTTTGCTGAGCTTTCCTTAAGATAATATGTGTTCTTACAACTAGTAGCCGTACAATGAAGCCTACGAAGGCTATAGTCTATAGTTGTGCTCTCGCAAAATTTTCGAATATTCGAATGGTTTCGAATACCCGCAATTTTCGAGCATTCGAATTTCGAATACATTCGAAAAACGCGATTTTTTGAACATTCGAATTCGAATACATTCGAAAAATGCGATTTTTTGAATATTCGAATTCGAATACATTCGAAAAACGGGATTTTTTGAACATTCGAATTCGAATACATTCAAAAAACTCGATTTTTTGAACATTCGAATTCGAATATCGATTCGAGTATTCTATTCGAATATTCGAATATTTTCGAATGGAGCATTGGGTTACAGAAAGGAAAAAAACATGGCTGGTGCTTAGACGATAGACGGTTTACCCTGACGTAGTAGGGAATTTACATTTTTGCAAAGCGTTTAGCGAAGTTTTAATGGAGTGATCTTTCCACGAATTCTTCTATGCCTGAAAGGAGGAAATATGTAACAGGTCATCAAACCAAACAACACGTCCTTAAAAAGTTCAGTTCTGTATCTGGTCGATTGATAAATAGATTCCAAAGGCCATACCTTACCTTAGCCCAATAAAGGGCCAGGTGAAATAGCACGGAATATAGCAGGTGTATGGTGAAGCGCTTTCCTTTGGTTAGAATTACTGGGGGTTACATACGGGCATCCAACTTTTCGACTTACCATAGGACCCCTCACCATGGAACCCCTGGAAACTCTCAATGAAACTATTTGCTTCATCGAAGACCAAGGTCATCATGATGGAGATCTTCGAAACTGGAAGGTGCCATCTGCTTCACCTTTTTATTCACATTACCTAAGAAACATGAAGTGTACATAAGAAGGATCTTAGAGTTATGCGTATCCCTGAGAAGTTCTTGAGTGTTGTTTGTGCATTATTTTTGATGGCATCGGAGAGTGCGGAAACTATATAGGTCTAATTGGTCTCCGTAACTGAGAAAAGTAGTCGTCGAATAGATGTGTGTAATATAATAGCTGCCTTCTCTACAGTGCTTACCTAACGATTGTTCAAGCCGAAAACTTGGCCGCGGTTGACCCCACTCCCAACAAAATCAGACCCATAGTCAACTCGAGCGTTCGTTCCGACGAATAAAATAGCATGGCCTGTTTCTTTTAAGTTTCTTTTAAGTTTCCTCAATGAGCGCCTCCGCGCAATACATTTCAGCACCACCCTTTTCATGGAACCGCCTATTTTAGTGCTCTTTGCGCCGCGTTTCAAAGTTTCAATACTTTACAATAGGAGCTATTTTTTTGCTCTACAGTCTGCACCATGCAACAGATTGAGTTTTGTACAGCTGATAGATCCCAGAAGTAAATATGCTGCGCAAAAAGTGAAAGTTTGTTATAATTACCATACTATACAATAAAGTGCTAAGAGCTATTGATCGGCGCCGCGCAGAAATTAGTCATAGAATAGGTGAGAAATCGGAGAAAGTTAGTCATAAAATAGCGAAAAATACCCAAAGGTCTTATACGTGCTTGGGGATTCAGAAGACGTGCCGAGGGCGTCGTCCAACGTGTCTGGGGATCCAGAAAACGTGCCGTACTCGCCACCCAACGTGCATGTGGATTCAGAAGACGTACTGAAGTCGTCGTTTAACGTGAATGGGGACTCAGATATCGCCGACCGTCACTTAACCATCTGAAGATGATGCTTCTCCAAAGTTGAGAAGAGTAGTGGCGGAGGGGAGGGGGAGGTTCTGAATGGCTTCATACCGCAAAACTACTCACGTGATCTTAAGGTGGTAGAACAAGGTTGGAACATAACAAGGTTCTTAAATATTGCCTTTTGTACTGCTAAAGAGGGAAGAAAGCAGAATGAGCAGAGCAACTGGCTTGATGTGATTGTCCTTACCATTACCTTAGTGATACTGCAACATCGCGCGAAGCGCGCAAGTGCGAGGCACGCCGATAGGCGTGACGGATATATATTATAGGCACCAATGTTTTTGCCATTACTTTACATCAAGGACAGAAGAACAGTGGTGTCGCTTTTTTGTTGTCTTGCCGATATTTGAACAACATATCCTATGTGCGACATAAGGTGAAATGGACAAGTACTTTCGGGTTATAGACAGCCAATATAGGACCAAGAAGAGCATAACAGAGAAACATTGAGTGATCTGACTTCTCCTTGTCGACGCCTAAGACCACCTAAACGAAGCAAGTGTGTTACTAAGTGATAACCAAACCCAACAAACAGAAGCAGCGTTTCTTAAGGAAAACTTCGCGATTTCATGTTTTCGTGCTTCTGCGCCTTATGGGATTGCAAGGAAGATCAATCTTGAGCAGAATAGCATCTCCCCTCCTTGTATTGGTAGTCCTAATAAGTCCCCCAAGAGCGTGTAGATCAGCGATTGAACTACTTGTTAGTAGATTCAGGTTTCTAGTTACGCGTCTGGACAATAGCCGAAAAGCTCCAACCTATTAGGTGCTTGATGATTAGAAGGCAATGTCCGTATCGTTGAGTAATTTTGGCGTGCAAAAACGATAACGGTCGGAATGTTAGGAAACTCAGTAAAGACTGATTAACGTTACGACCTAGTTCGGCACAGAAGCACGTAAAAGAAACTGCATCCTTTCCATAAGCATTCGCTCCATCCAAATTGGCAGAAAGGCAGACCTAAGAAACATTTTGCATGGGCGTGTACAAGGAAGGAAAAGGCAATGCCTCACGGAAATGGTCCCGAGATAGTTGCTCTTAATGATCACGCTGTCCATAAGTGTTCACCTGGATGTAAAGGAGAGCGGTTCGAAAGGGAAGGCCTACCCTTGTTTCGAAAAACCCCTTCATAGCGTCCTCTGTCTCTTATGAAGTTAGCACCTCTGATCGGACGTGTCTGAGCAGTTGTAAAATCCGGTTGCTGTAATTGATCTATCACCTACAAATCTTATATCCACTAGCCCCTAGCCCGCCTATATTATCGTCCCAACTGCACCCCAACTGTATGGCTTACTACTAAGCTAGTAGTGAATGCAACTGCATCGAATAGTGATCCTGATCTGCCAACCCTTGGGCTGCGAACATATCATGGAAACAAGGCGGCCTCTGCACTTTAGGATTAAAAATCAACCTGATGTGAGAAGAAAGCATAGAAAGGCTACGATAGGATCACAGGACCTCGCAGTGAATGTAGGAAATTTGGAGCGCGAAGGTCAATACTTGGTGCACAAAACCCTTAGGCCTATGTTATACTTCGGCGAGGGAGGCAGACGTTAGTCCCGACTCGGATGCGCACTGACGATGCCGACAGTGCCTCCGGAGCCAATTAGCGTCTACTCGCGCCGTGCCACCCGCCGCTTCGCGACGAGCTCCAAGGCAGCCCTCGCCGCCGTGCGATGGTGACCTAGCCGAGCACGGGAGCCTGCAGGTCGACCGCGAACCGATTGAGAGCGAGACTTCACAGATCGATTCGATCAGATTTACAATTACAGTGGATAACTGATTTAGAGGGTTTACAAAGGCAGAGTAAAGAATCGTACTGGTGCGAGACCTACACACTTTCATATCAGAATTTCGAGCTCTATCTGATGGGCTGTAAAAGAGCGCTTAAAAATTCTTCTGTAGAGATATTTTGACGCAGGCTTCGAGGCAAAGGCTTCACGAACAATTAGGCACGGATTTTGTATACTTTATTATCAAAATTTTATGCTCTATCTGTTGGGCTGTGCAAGATTGCTTAAAATTTCTCTGTGGAGATATTTCGCAGGCGCCCGGATAAAGGCAGCACGAAAAATGCAAAACAAATTTTGTCCAGGACATAGACTTGATAGGGAAATGTTTACTGATGCTTAAAATAACGGTGCTCCTCCTCAGAAGTTTTTCTTCATTCATGAAGGATGCAACTTTATTCTACTGGCATGACACTGGAGGAACAATTTGACATGTTATGTGATAAAATTCAATTACCATGATTTTTTACTCTTACTTATTCAGTCTTAGTCTCGAGAAATATCGTACTAGGTATTACAAATGTTCATAAAGATGTCGAGGATCTTAGAAGAACCAGAGAAATATTATGAAAAAACTAGAACAGGATTCTGCTAGGAAGGCTCTCTACTATTGTTCGCGCAGTCGGTACTAATGTACTTAGTGTACCGCACTAAATCTTGTTCAAAGTAGGTCTAATTGGGGTAATCGGCCATGGGAAGAATGAATATCATAGTCGTTTTTGCGGAAGTGCCGTATAAGCCCGCTATATTAAGCTCGAATCGCCCAAGGCCCAGCGAAATAGCGCATCCTAGTAAGAGACGCAGAGTGTGCGCCTTCTACCGGTGCGCACTATTTCGCCGTCTCTAGTCTGCAGCAGAGCTTAGCCAGGGGCAGAAGCCTTGAATTCTCAAAAAGCCATGAAAGCTGTTCTGTACTCTCCTCCGCTGACGCGGAGGAGAGCATAGAATCGGGCAGGGAAAGGGACTCCGGGGTGTGGGCCCACTAGCCCGTGTTAAAATTGCCTTCATCCTAGGGTTCCCTCCCTTGTCCAATTCGGAAGGAAATACTACCAAATCTGTAATTGAAACGAGTAGATAGGACTGCATCTACATTCGCTGTGTGTATCTAGTCGCCACGCCTGCAGGCCAAGGCATGCTATGTTAACCCCCCCCCCCCTCGAAGACGGCCGCGAATGCGTGCTGGTAGGGGGCGGAGTCTGTGTCTCTTACCAGCGCGCGCTATTTCGCAAGGCCTTCGGCGAGTCGAACCTAATATAGCGGGCTTATAAGGTATTTCCGTAAAGAACGACTATGATATTCGTTCTTCCCATGGCAGATTACCCCTCATAGACATACTTTGAACAAGATTCAGTGCGGTACATTAAGTACACTAGTGCCGCGCAGTCCTAATCCGGAGGCCTGCGTCAAAATATCTCCACCGGGAATTTTTTAGCATTCTTCCCAGCATTCAGCCCAATAGATAGAGCTTAAAATTTTGATAATAAAGTATGCAAAATTCGTGCCTAATTGTTTGTGAAGCCTTTAGCTAAAAGCCTGTGTCAAAATATCTCTGCAGAGGAATTTTTAAGCTTCTTTAATTTTTTCTTGTACAGCCCATCAGGTAGAGCTCGAAATTCTGACATGAAAGTGTGTAGGTCTCGCACCACTACGACTCTTTACGCCGTCTTTGTAAACCCTCTAAATAAGTTATCTACTGTAATTGTAAATCTGGTCGATCTGTGAAGTTCATCCTCAGAGGGTCGAGATCGATCTGCAGGCTTCCGTGCTCGGCTAGGTCACCATCGCACGGCGGCCAGGGCTGCTTTGGAGCTCGTCGCGAAGCGGCGGGTGGCACGGTGCGAGTCGACGCTAATTGGCTCCGCAGGCACTGTCGGCATCGTCAGTGCGCATCCGAGTCGGGACTAACGACTATCACCCCTTCGACGATGCCGTTCTCGGCAGCAGTGTTGAGCGCACTGTGTAGCACCAGCTCAACACTGTCACCGACGTCACCGACAACAGCGTCGCCGAAGTATAGCATAGTTCTTAATATTTTCGGATCTATGCGGACATCAACGGGCGATTTACTTTCGTCTTTCATCACAGAACGCTAGGCGAAAAGTTGCAAATCTTATTATGTTGTATAAAATTCTAGCTAAAAAGCTGGCTATCGATCCAGAAGATTTTATCGATGGTGAACTGACTCGTTCTGTAAGATGAAAGGTCATTCTTCGACTCCCAATTGCTAAATCACGAGTTAGATCAGATTTCCTTACTTATCGGATTCTCAAGGATTTCAATTTGCTACTTGGTAAGTACGAGGACATGACGAGGTTGTCTGCTCAAGCCTGTAAAGTTATACCAAATAGTAAATGTTGTTGACGCCTTGCAGTCATTATATGTTTAAGTGTTAACAGGAAGATGTGGTTAGCACACATTTGTTCCTCAAGTGTTGTTTCGTTCATTTTTTACGCTAGACATCCGTCTATACCCATAAATAAATAATAAATAAATAAATTCGATACTAGTGGTCCCCTATAGAGAACAAGAGATCAAGCAAAGTTCAGTGGTGTAAAGATGAGGACGAAAAACAAGATTAGTCGTAGGCAGTGTCAAACAGAAAACTGGTTCCTGAGGTCTAGTACGAAAAGTTCGTGTACGAATGAAAGTGTAAGCCCTTCTGTGAATAAAGCTGAAGGTTCAGCTTCTGATTCAGCCGTGCTTCTTTTTTCCTGCGTGGTGTTGTGGAAGAGGGATTAGGAGACTCATCATATATGGAGTGAGAGGGAGACGACGTGCTTAGAATTTCTGTACTTTCAATGCAAAATATCCATGCATAGGCTTCGCAAAACAACTCAGATCCTAACTTGCCTATTCGAATGGCATCCATTGAACGTTCGAATAATTGTGTGTTTTTGGCAATTTTCGAATATTCGAATGGTTTCGAATACCCGATTTTTTGAACATTCGAATTCGAATACATTCGAAAAACGCGATTTTTTGAACATTCGAATTCGAATACATTCGAAAAACCCGATTTTTTGAACATTCGAATTCGAATACATTCGAAAAACCCGATTTTTTGAACATTCGAATTCGAATACATTCGAAAAACGCGATTTTTTGAACATTCGAATTCGAATACATTCGAAAAAAAGCGATTTTTTGAACATTCGAATTCGAATACATTCGAAAAACGCGATTTTTTGAACATTCGAATTCGAATACATTCGAAAAAACGCGATTTTTTGAACATTCGAATTCGAATACATTCGAAAAAACGCGATTTTTTGAACATTCGAATTCGAATACATTCGAAAAAACCCGATTTTTTGAACATTCGAATTCGAATACATTCGAAAAAACCCGATTTTTTGAACATTCGAATTCGAATACATTCGAAAAACGCGATTTTTTGAACATTCGAATTCGAATACATTCGAAAAAACGCGATTTTTTGAACATTCGAATTCGAATACATTCGAAAAAACGCGATTTTTTGAACATTCGAATTCGAATACATTCGAAAAAACGCGATTTTTTTGAACATTCGAATTCGAATACATTCGAAAAACGCGATTTTTTGAACATTCGAATTCGAATACATTCGAAAAAACGCGATTTTTTGAACATTCGAATTCGAATACATTCGAAAAACGCGATTTTTTGAACATTCGAATTTGAATGCATTCGAAAAACGCGATTTTTTGAACATTCGAATTCGAATACATTCGAAAAAACGCGATTTTTTGAACATTCGAATTCGAATACATTCGAAAAACGCGATTTTTTGAACATTCGAATTCGAATACATTCGAAAAAACCCGATTTTTTGAACATTCGAATTCGAATACATTCGAAAAAACCCGATTTTTTGAACATTCGAATTCGAATACATTCGAAAAAACGCGATTTTTTGAACATTCGAATTCGAATACATTCGAAAAAAAGCGATTTTTTGAACATTCGAATTCGAATACATTCGAAAAACGCGATTTTTTGAACATTCGAATTCGAATACATTCGAAAAACGCGATTTTTTGAACATTCGAATTCGAATACTTTCGAAAAACGCGATTTTTTGAACATTCGAATTCGAATACATTCGAAAAAAGCGATTTTTTGAACATTCGAATTCGAATACATTCGAAAAACGCGATTTTTTGAACATTCGAATTCGAATACATTCGAAAAACCCGATTTTTTGAACATTCGAATTCGAATACATTCGAAAAACGCGATTTTTTGAACATTCGAATTCGAATACATTCGAAAAAACGCGATTTTTTGAACATTCGAATTCGAATACATTCGAAAAAACGCGATTTTTTGAACATTCGAATTCGAATACATTCGAAAAAACGCGATTTTTTGAACATTCGAATTCGAATACATTCGAAAAACGCGATTTTTTGAACATTCGAATTTGAATGCATTCGAAAAACGCGATTTTTTGAACATTCGAATTCGAATACATTCGAAAAACGCGATTTTTTGAACATTCGAATTCGAATACATTCGAAAAACGCGATTTTTTGAACATTCGAATTCGAATACATTCGAAAAACCCGATTTTTTGAACATTCGAATTCGAATACATTCGAAAAACGCGATTTTTTGAACATTCGAATTCGAATACATTCGAAAAAACGCGATTTTTTGAACCTTCGAATTCGAATACATTCGAAAAAACGCGATTTTTTGAACATTCGAATTCGAATACATTCGAAAAACGCGATTTTTTGAACATTCGAATTCGAATACATTCGAAAAACGCGATTTTTTGAACATTCGAATTCGAATACATTCGAAAAAACGCGATTTTTTGAACATTCGAATTCGAATACATTCGAAAAAACGCGATTTTTTGAACATTCGAATTCGAATACATTCGAAAAACCCGATTTTTTGAACATTCGAATTCGAATACATTCGAAAAAACCCGATTTTTTGAACATTCGAATTCGAATACATTCGAAAAACGCGATTTTTTGAACATTCGAATTCGAATACATTCGAAAAAACGCGATTTTTTGAACATTCGAATTCGAATACATTCGAAAAACGCGATTTTTTGAACATTCGAATTCGAATACATTCGAAAAAACGCGATTTTTTGAACATTCGAATTCGAATACATTCGAAAAACGCGATTTTTTGAACATTCGAATTCGAATACATCCGAAAAAACGCGATTTTTTGAACATTCGAATTCGAATACATTCGAAAAAACCCGATTTTTTGAACATTCGAATTCGAATACATTCGAAAAACCCGATTTTTTGAACATTCGAATTCGAATACATTCGAAAAACGCGATTTTTTGAACATTCGAATTTGAATGCATTCGAAAAACGCGATTTTTTGAACATTCGAATTCGAATACATTCGAAAAACGCGATTTTTTGAACATTCGAATTCGAATACATTCGAAAAACGCGATTTTTTGAACATTCGAATTCGAATACATTCGAAAAACCCGATTTTTTGAACATTCGAATTCGAATACATTCGAAAAACCCGATTTTTTGAACATTCGAATTCGAATACATTCGAAAAAACGCGATTTTTTGAACATTCGAATTCGAATACATTCGAAAAAAGCGATTTTTTTGAACATTCGAATTCGAATACATTCGAAAAACGCGATTTTTTGAACATTCGAATTTGAATGCATTCGAAAAACGCGATTTTTTTGAACATTCGAATTCGAATACATTCGAAAAACGCGATTTTTTGAACATTCGAATTCGAATACATTCGAAAAACGCGATTTTTTGAACATTCGAATTCGAATACATTCGAAAAAACCCGATTTTTTGAACATTCGAATTCGAATACATTCGAAAAACCCGATTTTTTGAACATTCGAATTCGAATACATTCGAAAAACGCGATTTTTTGAACATTCGAATTCGAATACATTCGAAAAACGCGATTTTTTAAACATTCGAATTCGAATACATTCGAAAAAACGCGATTTTTTGAACATTCGAATTCGAATACATTCGAAAAAACGCGATTTTTTGAACATTCGAATTCGAATACATTCGAAAAAACGCGATTTTTTGAACATTCGAATTCGAATACATTCGAAAAACGCGATTTTTTGAACATTCGAATTCGAATACATTCGAAAAAACGCGATTTTTTGAACATTCGAATTCGAATACATTCGAAAAAACGCGATTTTTTTGAACATTCGAATTCGAATACATTCGAAAAACGCGATTTTTTGAACATTCGAATTCGAATACATTCGAAAAACGCGATTTTTTGAACATTCGAATTCGAATACATTCGAAAAAACGCGATTTTTTGAACATTCGAATTCGAATACATTCGAAAAAACGCGATTTTTTGAACATTCGAATTCGAATACATTCGAAAAAAAGCGATTTTTTGAACATTCGAATTCGAATACATTCGAAAAACGCGATTTTTTGAACATTCGAATTCGAATACATTCGAAAAAAAGCGATTTTTTGAACATTCGAATTCGAATACATTCGAAAAACGCGATTTTTTGAACATTCGAATTTGAATGCATTCGAAAAACGCGATTTTTTGAACATTCGAATTCGAATACATTCGAAAAACGCGATTTTTTGAACATTCGAATTCGAATACATTCGAAAAAACGCGATTTTTTGAACATTCGAATTCGAATACATTCGAAAAACCCGATTTTTTGAACATTCGAATTCGAATACATTCGAAAAACGCGATTTTTTGAACATTCGAATTCGAATACATTCGAAAAACGCGATTTTTTGAACATTCGAATTCGAATACATTCGAAAAACGCGATTTTTTGAACATTCGAATTCGAATACATTCGAAAAACGCGATTTTTTGAACATTCGAATTCGAATACATTCGAAAAAACGCGATTTTTGAACATTCGAATTCGAATACATTCGAAAAAACGCGATTTTTTGAACATTCGAATTCGAATACATTCGAAAAACGCGATTTTTTGAACATTCGAATTCGAATACATTCGAAAAACGCGATTTTTTGAACATTCGAATTCGAATACATTCGAAAAACGCGATTTTTTGAACATTCGAATTCGAATACATTCGAAAAACGCGATTTTTTGAACATTCGAATTCGAATACATTCGAAAAAACGCGATTTTTTGAACATTCGAATTCGAATACATTCGAAAAACCCGATTTTTTGAACATTCGAATTCGAATACATTCGAAAAACGCGATTTTTTGAACATTCGAATTCGAATACATTCGAAAAACGCGATTTTTCGAACATTCGAATTCGAATACATTCGAAAAACGCGATTTTTTGAACATTCGAATTCGAATACATTCGAAAAACGCGATTTTTTTGAACATTCGAATTCGAATACATTCGAAAAACGCGATTTTTTGAACATTCGAATTCGAATACATTCGAAAAACGCGATTTTTTTGAACATTCGAATTCGAATACATCCGAAAAACGCGATTTTTTGAACATTCGAATTCGAATACATTCGAAAAACGCGATTTTTTGAACATTCGAATTCGAATACATTCGAAAAACGCGATTTTTTGAACATTCGAATTCGAATACATTCGAAAAAACGCGATTTTTTGAACATTCGAATTTGAATGCATTCGAAAAACGCGATTTTTTGAACATTCGAATTCGAATACATTCGAAAAAACGCGATTTTTTGAACATTCGAATTCGAATACATTCGAAAAAACGCGATTTTTTTGAACATTCGAATTCGAATACATTCGAAAAACCCGATTTTTTTGAACATTCGAATTCGAATACATTCGAAAAACCCGATTTTTTGAACATTCGAATTCGAATACATTCGAAAAAACGCGATTTTTTGAACATTCGAATTCGAATACATTCGAAAAAAAGCGATTTTTTGAACATTCGAATTCGAATACATTCGAAAAAACGCGATTTTTTGAACATTCGAATTCGAATACATTCGAAAAACGCGATTTTTTGAACATTCGAATTCGAATACATTCGAAAAACGCGATTTTTTGAACATTCGAATTCGAATACATTCGAAAAAAGCGATTTTTTGAACATTCGAATTCGAATACATTCGAAAAACGCGATTTTTTGAACATTCGAATTCGAATACATTCGAAAAACCCGATTTTTTGAACATTCGAATTCGAATACATTCGAAAAAACGCGATTTTTTAAACATTCGAATTCGAATACATTCGAAAAACGCGATTTTTTGAACATTCGAATTCGAATACATTCGAAAAACGCGATTTTTTGAACATTCGAATTCGAATACATTCGAAAAACGCGATTTTTTGAACATTCGAATTCGAATACATTCGAAAAACGCGATTTTTTGAACATTCGAATTCGAATACATTCGAAAAAACGCGATTTTTTGAACATTCGAATTCGAATACATTCGAAAAACGCGATTTTTTGAACATTCGAATTCGAATACATTCGAAAAACGCGATTTTTTGAACATTCGAATTCGAATACATTCGAAAAACGCGATTTTTTGAACATTCGAATTCGAATACATTCGAAAAAACGCGATTTTTTTGAACATTCGAATTCGAATACATTCGAAAAAACGCGATTTTTTGAACATTCGAATTTGAATGCATTCGAAAAACGCGATTTTTTGAACATTCGAATTCGAATACATTCGAAAAACGCGATTTTTTGAACATTCGAATTCGAATACATTCGAAAAACGCGATTTTTTGAACATTCGAATTCGAATACATTCGAAAAAACCCGATTTTTTTGAACATTCGAATTCGAATACATTCGAAAAAACGCGATTTTTTGAACATTCGAATTCGAATACATTCGAAAAACGCGATTTTTTGAACATTCGAATTCGAATACATTCGAAAAAACGCGATTTTTTGAACATTCGAATTCGAATACATTCGAAAAACGCGATTTTTTGAACATTCGAATTCGAATACATTCGAAAAACGCGATTTTTGAACATTCGAATTCGAATACATTCGAAAAACGCGATTTTTTGAACATTCGAATTCGAATACATTCGAAAAACGCGATTTTTTGAACATTCGAATTCGAATACATTCGAAAAAACGCGATTTTTTGAACATTCGAATTCGAATACATTCGAAAAGCGCGATTTTTTGAACATTCGAATTCGAATACATTCGAAAAACGCGATTTTTTGAACATTCGAATTCGAATACATTCGAAAAAACGCGATTTTTTGAACATTCGAATTCGAATACATTCGAAAAACGCGATTTTTTGAACATTCGAATTCGAATACATTCGAAAAACGCGATTTTTTGAACATTCGAATTCGAATACATTCGAAAAACGCGATTTTTTGAACATTCGAATTTGAATGCATTCGAAAAACGCGATTTTTTGAACATTCGAATTCGAATACATTCGAAAAACGCGATTTTTTTGAACATTCGAATTCGAATACATTCGAAAAACGCGATTTTTTTGAACATTCGAATTCGAATACATTCGAAAAACGCGATTTTTTGAACATTCGAATTCGAATACATTCGAAAAAACGCGATTTTTTGAACATTCGAATTCGAATACATTCGAAAAACGCGATTTTTTGAACATTCGAATTCGAATACATTCGAAAAACGCGATTTTTTGAACATTCGAATTCGAATACATTCGAAAAAACGCGATTTTTTGAACATTCGAATTCGAATACATTCGAAAAACGCGATTTTTTGAACATTCGAATTCGAATACATTCGAAAAAACGCGATTTTTTGAACATTCGAATTCGAATACATTCGAAAAAACCCGATTTTTTGAACATTCGAATTCGAATACATTCGAAAAACGCGATTTTTTGAACATTCGAATTCGAATACATTCGAAAAAACGCGATTTTTTGAACATTCGAATTCGAATACATTCGAAAAACGCGATTTTTTGAACATTCGAATTCGAATACATTCGAAAAACGCGATTTTTTGAACATTCGAATTCGAATACATTCGAAAAACGCGATTTTTTGAACATTCGAATTCGAATACATTCGAAAAACGCGATTTTTTGAACATTCGAATTCGAATACATTCGAAAAACGCGATTTTTTGAACATTCGAATTCGAATACATTCGAAAAACCCGATTTTTTGAACATTCGAATTCGAATACATTCGAAAAAACGCGATTTTTTGAACATTCGAATTCGAATACATTCGAAAAACGCGATTTTTCGAACATTCGAATTCGAATACATTCGAAAAACGCGATTTTTTGAACATTCGAATTCGAATACATTCGAAAAAACGCGATTTTTTGAACATTCGAATTCGAATACATTCGAAAAACGCGATTTTTTGAACATTCGAATTCGAATACATTCGAAAAACGCGATTTTTTGAACATTCGAATTCGAATACATTCGAAAAAACGCGATTTTTTGAACATTCGAATTCGAATACATTCGAAAAACGCGATTTTTTGAACATTCGAATTCGAATACATTCGAAAAACGCGATTTTTTGAACATTCGAATTCGAATACATTCGAAAAAACGCGATTTTTTGAACATTCGAATTTGAATGCATTCGAAAAAACGCGATTTTTTGAACATTCGAATTCGAATACATTCGAAAAACGCGATTTTTTGAACATTCGAATTCGAATACATTCGAAAAACGCGATTTTTTGAACATTCGAATTCGAATACATTCGAAAAACCCGATTTTTTGAACATTCGAATTCGAATACATTCGAAAAAACCCGATTTTTTGAACATTCGAATTCGAATACATTCGAAAAAACGCGATTTTTTGAACATTCGAATTCGAATACATTCGAAAAAAGCGATTTTTTGAACATTCGAATTCGAATACATTCGAAAAACGCGATTTTTTGAACATTCGAATTCGAATACATTCGAAAAAACGCGATTTTTTGAACATTCGAATTCGAATACATTCGAAAAACGCGATTTTTTGAACATTCGAATTCGAATACATTCGAAAAAAAGCGATTTTTTGAACATTCGAATTCGAATACATTCGAAAAACGCGATTTTTTGAACATTCGAATTCGAATACATTCGAAAAACCCGATTTTTTGAACATTCGAATTCGAATACATTCGAAAAACGCGATTTTTTAAACATTCGAATTCGAATACATTCGAAAAACGCGATTTTTTGAACATTCGAATTCGAATACATTCGAAAAACGCGATTTTTTGAACATTCGAATTCGAATACATTCGAAAAACGCGATTTTTTGAACATTCGAATTCGAATACATTCGAAAAACGCGATTTTTTGAACATTCGAATTCGAATACATTCGAAAAACGCGATTTTTTGAACATTCGAATTCGAATACATTCGAAAAACGCGATTTTTTGAACATTCGAATTCGAATACATTCGAAAAACGCGATTTTTTGAACATTCGAATTCGAATACATTCGAAAAACGCGATTTTTTGAACATTCGAATTCGAATACATTCGAAAAACGCGATTTTTTGAACATTCGAATTCGAATACATTCGAAAAACGCGATTTTTTGAACATTCGAATTCGAATACATTCGAAAAACGCGATTTTTTGAACATTCGAATTCGAATACATTCGAAAAACGCGATTTTTGAACATTCGAATTCGAATACATTCGAAAAACGCGATTTTTTGAACATTCGAATTCGAATACATTCGAAAAACGCGATTTTTTGAACATTCGAATTCGAATACATTCGAAAAACGCGATTTTTTGAACATTCGAATTCGAATACATTCGAAAAACGCGATTTTTTGAACATTCGAATTCGAATACATTCGAAAAACCCGATTTTTTGAACGTTCGAATTTGAATGCATTCGAAAAACGCGATTTTTTGAATATTCGAATTCGAATATTCAAATTCGAATGAAAATCATTCGAATACCTATTCGAATAGGTCATTCGAGCACAACTATAGTATAGTCTAGGTCTACCTGGAGTGGCAGATTTTTTGAATGCTTAATTTTATTTTTCTGTTTGTTATGATCACACTTAATATGTTTCCGCATTATGCCATGTGCTGTTTTCAGGATTTCAATAGCGTTACGCTCCAGGCAGAGCGGATTCGTCCGAGCTCGTAGATGCTGCCGCATACATCAGACGTTGCCGAGTATGGCTTGAACTGTTAGACATGTCGATGTAGAGTTTTTCACGTCTAATAATAACTTAAATCGTTGTACCTGCTAAGTATTGTTTTTACATCGCTTAACGGCTGATAAAATGCACTTTTAACAATAAACCGCTTCTGTGGAATGATTTTCTGCGACGAGACGTGTTACACAAGTCACCCCCTAACGTAACACCACCTTCAATTCTGGTGCACTTGCAAGAGCTATGTGCAAATGACAACCACATACATTTCCACTTCATTCAAAATGAGTTCTCGCTTTTATCTGTGTTGCTTTTGTTTTTCTTGTACATTTTCTTGCTTGCGAAGGAAAATCTTCAGCAAACCGAAGATTGTACGTGAATTACGAAGGATTTGTGTAGATCTTGCGGAATTAAAGACGGAAGATTCGGCATATACGCAGACAACACTCATCTGTCAAACTCAAGAACCAACAGGCAAATGATATTTGTTATAAAACCCAAATAACGCGACGACAGGTAAAACGGCAGATGAAATGGAGCAGCTCAGAGTTCTTGGAAGTACTGAAATACAGCAATGGGACCTCAACAAGAGCGATATGTAGAGGTGAGGGACGGAAACGTCCACTGCATAATACGAACTTATTATCAGAAGAATCAACGCTCACAGGAGGTGATGCAATTGTGAGTTCGCTGTGGACAAGATTTCATTCATCGCAGACCCATATGAGAAACGCCTCCATTAATTCTCTGGAATTTTGTAATCGGCATCTCCGTCCATATTCCACCACTGCGAAGAACCCTTGACACTCTTCTCGATGTACCCTTGCCAGAATGAAGTCCTTCCAGTAACTCAGAGCTCATTCCATTTCACTCCGTTTTACATATCCGTTGTGTTATTAAGTTCTCTGTTTTGCCTATTGTTCCCTGGACTCGAACCGATATTCTGACATTATTTCAAGGATGCAGCTGGTACATAAGCAACTGCGGAATCCTTCTAACATCACCACCTTATAAAATTTCATTTCAACTCTCGGTTACAGCGTCATATAGGTAGACACTGCAACTGCCCTTCATAAACAGCAGAACATCGTTATGAGAACTTACAACCTCGATGCCAGCCACTTGAGGCTTGAAGAAAATGAATTGAACCGTCATAAACTGTTATTCGTCATCCTTTCTTCATCTTTAGTCAGTGCTAACGCTTTGGTTTTCAAAACATACTTCGCACGCGCTTAAGAGTTCCCCTGAACGGCAAAGTCACGGTTATACTCCATGAGCGCGCAGAATCGGTTGTATCGCTGTGGCACACGTCCGAATACATCGAATAGGCTTGTTCACACCGTGAGGCTGAGTAACTGCTCAAGAACACATGGCTTGCTCAAACCACATTTTGTGGCCACTCGCGTTTCTAGAACGCGTTTCACATCCCGTATTCTCTCATCTAGAAAGACTCTGCCTTTCTCTTATCTCCTGCCCGTGTGCCTCTGATCTCCTGCCAGTGAGCTTTTTAGGTGGAATCCTTATTATTGGCCACACGATCCGACGCTGTTATCGCCTTCAGAGAGCCAAGTGAAGCATCAAACTGGTGAAGCGCGCCACCCACGCTAACATCGTTGTTCTCATTGTATTGTGTAGAATTCTGCATGCGACGACAGCGTCGAAAGATCAGAGCAGTAGTAAAGATTCGACGTAAAAACCTCGTCGGGAGAAGGAGACAGAAACAAGGCATAGCAGACCCATTTTTACTAGGTTGGTAAGAAAGTCTGAAGCCGTTTGAAAATATTTTTTATTCGGCATAAAGGATAAAGGATAAAGGACGGCGTTACTCAATCTCTTTTCATTAAGAGGGCGAAATAGGTGATAGTCGGAGGAGCAATATGAGGGGAATAGGGTGGGAGGGGTATCGTTCCCAGCCTAGCTCCTCCAATTTTTCACGCATCTTTTTGGCTACATGCGCCCTAGCGTTATTGTGAAGAGGGTGGACAGAAGCACGTCTCGGCCGTCTTCCCCGAACAGCGTTCGCCAGTTCCAGAAGTTGATTGGCGTAAGTGCTGGCGGTGATTGTGTGCCCTTGCGGCAGCAGCAACTCGTAATACAGCATTCCTCGCAAATCCCAGAAGCAGCAGAGGAGGCACTTCTTGGGGTGAAGGCCCATTTTGGCTTGCGCTGGTGGGTTTCTCTCGAGGGAGCCACACAGCACGAAGCCGGCTAGAATACTAGAGGGCTCAGCTCTCATCTCCAGTAATCAGGTCTTCCAAAAATTCCTTTCGATGCGGGCTCAGAAGGAGAGACTGACAAATGGATAAACTGCGTGGTATCTATCGGCTAAAAATGCGACATGGGTGACCCATCTAGTCAGCACTTGCTAAGCGCCTGTAGGCGATTGAAGACTGTCGAATGTGCACACGCGAGTCTCGTCACAAGACTGAGGGGGGGGTTACCTCCGAATCTTGTTTGTCAGCATCAAGAACAGCGGAATCCTCGACTGTGTGGGGAATTCTCGACAGGCATGTGTCATCGAAGTTTGTCTCTCCCCTTTGAGGCGAGCGATCCAGCATTTGGCCAGTGCTGATGGAAGTGGTGTCTTCTCCCAGTGCGCTCCTGATTTCTGATCGGTTGCCATTGCTCCAGTGGCACGATGCCGCTCATAGAAAATGATTGCTCAACGGTGCTCTTGTGGAACTCGCACCGGGATTCAAATTGATGAAGACAACGTGGATATGTACCTATCACAGGGAAGTTTCAGGAACGATCCACAACTACCATGTGGTAGATCATGGCTACCCGTTATACAATGAATCCGAATGAATCATTCTCGGATTCCTCTATGCGAATCGTCCAAAAAACCGGGCCCGCTAAATTAGCATTATCTGAATCATTCTAAATTAACCGAAAATTTCTATCGGATCCAATTTATCCCAATACCCATAAAGAATATGAAGTTCTGTAGCCTTCGTAAAATCGGCTCTAGCTCTCTGACCAACCTAGCACTTCGGAATGAGGTGATCTTTAGCTGCAACATCATCATTAGGGAGCCCGACTGGACGCTGCGGCAACTCAGTTCGCGTATTTTCTCGTCGACTTCGGATCTATGCCACGTCCGCGCTAGCAGAGCCTTTTATATTAGCGAAGACGACAATCTGGCGCCAGTGTTGTCATGGAGGAATTGTTCACCACCACTTCAGTGGGATTGCCAGCGCCAGTCGCTACAACTATAGAGAGCACCCCAAAGAGGCCCGCATGTCAAATATGTGTCCCTTTCCAAATATATTGGACTACGTTCTTCGCCATCCTACAGCCAAGTGGGAAATCAGGAACGTAGAAGACGTCTCTCTCGGCCTTACCCACTAAAAAGCATTCTTCGGCGCCACGAATTTGGTCTGTGTCTGACTTCAACGAATAAATTTTGTATGTCTCATGCGCATGCCCGCGATAGCTGCATATATGAAACCTCGGAAAGTGGATCAGGATTTGTGTGAAGTAGACTTTTATTAACGCAGGCAGCAAGCATACTCGATATGGAAACTTTTATAAACATGTAACAAGTGTAAACATCAACAACGCCTTGGTCAACAACGAAACGTCAAGGCAGTAACAAATTAGAACTCATTCCGCGGCACGCAGTCCGCAGCAGTCAGTGACGAATGTGTATTACGGGGTGACAGTGAATGTCCAGCATGAATGTAAGGATGGTGAGCAAATGAGACTAATAGAGAGCTATTCATAAATGGCGGCACGACCCAATATCACGAGCACAGGAATGCAAAGGCGACCGACATTTTACCAGTTCAGAGTCCGTCGCGGCAGTGAGACTTTCTCTACTCTGTACTGTGAGAGCGACTCCTCTTCCTCCCGCGCCCTGGCAACTTGCGTTCGTAGCGTATCGATTTGGTTGAACGACGAGACGATTTCCGACTGGAAAATAAGTCTTCCATGACCTCTGCATCACTAGTCGGGACTTCCTTAGTTGGGCGAAGCCAAAATGGCTGCATGTAACACCGCTTCTGCGTACCCGAAGTACCACTTGGCCTGATGCCGATACTAACTCCATTTGCCAATTCTCGGCCTGAATTTGGCCTATAGAGAGTGAGTGCCTCTAGCCATCGACTAAATGCCCCGTCATTGGTCGAATGCATGGAATGAAAACGAAGGGCCGCAAGGGCCGACGCAGCTTTACTGACCACATTCATACAAGTCCCACACTACTAGTAAGGCACTTTCTGACCGCTTATCGAAATGTCAATGGTGGTGCAGAAGAACAAAGCTAACTTGCTCACCAGTCGTTCCGAGAACTCTAGGGCCTCTTTCACTGTATCGTGCAACTCGTTCTCCCAAACGAGCCGATTGCCGAACGTATCCGTCAGGACGGACATCAACGACAGCGCCTTGAAAAACACCAGGTTAGGTTGAAAGGTGGGCGTTGAACAATTGAGCAATCAAACACTTTGTTGGGTAATTAGTTTTAACAGTTTTTTTTATGTCAATCAACGTTTAATAAGACTAAAATCACCACTTAAATGAATGGGACTACTGCACAGTGAACTACTAACGACGTCTCCGTTCATCTGTTTTCAATTTACGTTCATAGAGAGTTATGCTTATCGCTTGTTAAATTCACAAAGTAGCGAGCATCCCGCACTCTAATGATTGTGTCTTGGTCCTCAATTAAGTTACGCTGATCTAGAGTAAAAGAAGGAGATCATGCTGGAATACTAACGAAATCGAATAAAGGCCTCAGCACACTCTTGCGGTAACGCGGCACCCGGCAGGTAGCAAAACTGCCGCGTAGGCGGCAAACTGCTTCGTAGTAGTGGAAGGACGACGTGGCGCAGCACTCATCATCGCTCACTTCATCGCCAACGCGGTTTCATTACCATTATCGGTTTCCATTCTATTATCCCCGCCACGATCAACTAGAATCGAAAACAGAACTCTGTCGGTGGCAAAGCGGCTCCAAAGGCAACAATACCCAGAATCATTGTTGCCGCCGCATTAGCGGCGCGGCGTCTGCCCTTTGCTTAAAAACTGGGGCTGCCGCGTTGCCGCGAAAGTGTGCGGAGGCCTTAAGACTGTAAGTTTGGTAGCCATTTCTTTCCTTCAAAACACAGTCTGACGTGGAGATGTAGAAAAAATGCCCTCCGCACAGACATGACAACCAAAGGCAAATCCAGCAGTTCGAGTTAAAAAAAACATTGGCGCCGTAGCAGTCGTACGGTGCCACAACCTAACTAATCAAGTCCAGTAATGCATTACAGATGCACTACAGTATAGTCTAGGTGGAAGCCATGAAACATAGGTTCTCGTAAAATAGATCCCATAGCGGTAATAGTGAAGGGCTTATGGACATGGATATGACTACGAGTCATGCACAGGTCGTTACTCCGTGTGGATGAATTGTAACCATGCAAGCTTGGGAAGAGTGAAACACTGGTTTGCTCACCGGCTGGCCACCGCATGTCGTTGTATGGACAAATACGCATTCAACTTGCCTCCATCCGTAGAAGCAGAGTGTATGGCGCATTCAAAAGAGATTGACGCCATTCTTTATCCTTATAGTAATCTTTAACATCACTCAGGGCTTGATGGCAGAAAGCTATCGCTTCCTTTAACAAGAAATGCCAGAAACTACCTCATGTAGACCACTAACTTTGAGCAGCCGTATGACTCCCTTACTACACGATTCACCAAGAAACCGAATACTAGTGTTAAGAAGATTAGGAGGTCCATATATGATCGAAACCAAAAATACGTAGAGTATTAAGTTAGAAAACTCGAGAATGAAAGAAAACCTGAAGGAAGGAAACAAAACAATAAAAAGTAAAAAATAGCGATAGGTATAAGATGCAAGAAGACTGTTTCACAAGGAGAAAAAAGGTACATCAGAATGTTTGCCAGCACAGGTTTTAAATGAATGCTGCACCACTGAGTCTAGGAAGCATAGAAACGTGTTTTCGAAGAAAAAAGAACAAAAAGGAATTACAAGGTGGAAGATCCATAACAAATCCCATCCTATATATTGCTATCTAACGATTTTTTTTTTGATCGTTGTCTGCCGCGTCGAGCGGTCGGTCGTTCTTCCGTGAGAAGCGGCCGACCCTACTCGACTACTCGACCGCCTGAGAACGCACTGGCAATGCTATCCCAGGATGACAACGATTCTGCCGAACCAACCAATCGCCAGGACGCCTTCAATTCTGGATGAGTCGACGCATCTAGGACACGACATGGAGAATGTTTCCTGCTATCCACCTACAACGCCAGGTCAGTCTCTTCCAATGCCGATTTGCATTCTGCGGCACACCAAATACCATGTGATCGCCTTGCAAGAGACGACGAGCAGGGTTACCGATGTTCGAATGCTCAAGGATGGAACTCTCGTCATTCGTGGAGAGAAAGTTCCATCACGAAACGTCGGTGGCGTTGGATTCATCGTGCACCCATAAGTCGCCCCACACGTCGATTCGCATGAAATCCTGTCTCCTCGCCTTGCAGTACTTCGAATCCAGCAAGCGCGCCAGAAGAACATCTCCATTATCAACTGCTACTCTCCGACATCAGCAGCTGATGAGGCCAAAATGAACGCGTTCTACGAACAGATGGAGGTAGTGATAGACAGCGAAAAGTCTTTCTACAAGTTCGTCGTAGGAGACTTCAACGCTAGGATGGAAAAGGCAGTGGAGGACGAATACAGGATTGGAAAGTTTGGGATTTAGGATTGGCGACAGGAACGAAAACAGAAACCGTCTTGCCGGGCTCAGAGCCACGACTCGACTCTTCCATGGAAACTCGTTATTCCGGAAAAGAGAACATCGTCGCTGGACATGGGAGTCCCCCACGGCACGACACATGCGGAGATCGATCATATAATGTCCAACAGAAGGTGGTGCCTCTTAGACACTTCTGTTGTACCTTCCTTCAGTACCGGATCCGATCATCGCCTCCTCCGAGCCAAAATCAGGTTCGATCATAAAACGGAGAAGAGCGCCTGCTACCGCTCAATGAGGAAAAAACATGTGTACGACGAGACCATTCTGGACGAATCGTTGTACCACTATGACTGGCGCATCGAGGAGGACCCGACCGAAGACTACGAGCTGAAACGCCTTCATGCCTATGCTCAATTAGCTTCAATTTCACGAAGAACTAGCTTCGATCGTATATCGACAACAACAAAGAAGCTACTCGAGGAAAGAAGAGAGTTGAGGCTCAATCCAAATGCAACTTATCTAGAACGACTGATGGCCAACATCTGTTGCAGAAAGGCATTGCAGTAGGATTTGGAAGAACACAGGAAGAAAAGAATACTGGAAGCCGCCCAGCAAAAATCAAGTCTGAGTGTCGTCGGGCCCTCACCGATCACAGTATTCCATTCACGGCTCTACGAAATGAAGACGGCATCGTCACCATATCCCGATTCGAAATGGAATCAATAACAAAGCGGTTCTATACCAATTTGTTCCGCACCAAGACTCCCGTACTAAACCCAGTTATCCCTGCTGGCGGAAGCTCCAAGGATCCTTCGCTCGGAAGTACGAGCTGCGATACAGAGCATGAAGAAAGGAACGGCTCCCGGAATAGACAATATCATGGCCGACTTTCTTCGAGCAGGACAACATCGCCTGCACTCAATTCTCGCAGCACAATGACGTCCTGTCTTCAGAGGGAAAGGATTCCAACCAGTGCAAAAACTCGCGCACCGTTCATTCTTCACAAGAAGGGTGACAGAGAAGATCTGAAGAACTATCGACCAATATGCTTGTTGAGCGTGCTCTACAAGCTATTCACGAAGATCATTCTTGAGCGCATATCGCGAAGATTGGATGAAGCACAACCGGTAGAACAAGCTGGATTTCGTCGAGGATTCAGCTACATGGACCACCACATCCAAACCGTCATCGAAATATGTAGGGAGTACCACCTTCCTCTTGTCCTAACCTTTCTCGACTACGAGAAGGCCTTCGACAGCGTGGAAACGAATGCAATTCTGCCAGCACTTGTCGACCAGAAAGTGGACCCGTCCTACTTGAGAACACTGTCCGACTGCTACCGCCACTGCTCAACGACAATCAACGCCTCATCAACATCTCTATCGAAAAGAGCGCTCGCAAGGCGACACCATCTCGCCAAAGTTGTTCACTGCCGCCTTGCAGTGGGTGATGAAGTCGCTCGACTGGGACGAGAAGGGTATTTGTGTAGATGGAAAGTTCCTTTCGAATCTTCGTTTTGCCGACGACATCGTCATCTTCTCAACGGCTACTGCTGAGGCGGAGACGATGCTGAAAGTGTTCAACGAAGCAGGGATGAAAATCGGACTGCGAATGAACCGGAAGAAGACACAGCTCATGAAGAACGCCTGGTGTGAAAGAGGCCAGATCAACATTGACGGCTCTCCTTTGACGGAAACAACATCATACGTGTACCTGGGCCATTCCATCAACATGGAACGATATGAAGAAGAACTATTAAGGAGGAAGGCTGCGTGGTCGACCTATGGGTCTCTTAAAGAGGCCACCGACCAACTCTCGGATCCCGATCTACGCGCCCACCTGTTCGATTCAATAGTTCTCCAGCGCTCTGCTACGCCGCCGAAACGTGGGCTGACACTGCCTCCACGTCAAAGTCCTTGCGTATTACCTACAGAGCGCTCGAAAGATGTCTTCTCAAGTTTAGCCGGTTATCACGACACCAAGCTGGCCTTCACAGTTTCGATTTACGCACGATGTCACGACTAAGAGACCCGGCGGAATACGCATCGAAGATGAAGCATCGATGGGCCGGTAATATCATGCGAAGTACGGACGACCGCTGGACAAGAAGAACAGCGGAGTGAATTCCAAGAGGGTGCAAGCGTCCCCGAGGAAGACCTCCAACGAGATGGTCAGATGTATTCGTCGAAAATATTGAAAGGCAGCGTTTGTTGCCAAATTCTAATTCAGAATCGGTTGACGGTCGTAGTCTTCGTTCCAGTCGAGCTATGCGAATATCGTGGATGACGATTGCGAGAGAAAGAAACGAATGGCGATTGCGTTGGGGCACGACCAGTGAGGATGAGCCGTCTAAGAATCTAGGTATCTAAGTAAGTAAGTAACGAATAGACTCCCACACTACTCATGTTCACATTACAAGCTATTCGGTATGAACCCTCTGAAAGATATTTTAATGACAGGGGAAGGGCAGGTGACCATGGCCCTTTGACACAAGATGTATATCGCGGGATGTGGCTTCGGACGCTGATTCCAAATATGTGTTCAAATTCTGCTAAGCTCATCTGCGAACGGAGTTATGTACCATTTTTAGCCTGGTTCCTTCGCCCTTTAGCAGAACGCAGAGCGGGTCAATCACAAAAAAAAGCCAGCAGAAGTAGGGTGGAAACTGTGCTGTCCGCCAAGCAGCGGTATCGCAGGAGATGGAGGGACGGTATGGCGAGAAGGGGTGGTTTGTGGTTCGAGTTCCTCAGTTCCTTTCCTTAGTTCGTAAAAAGATCTCCCACGATCAAGCAAATCTCTCTACGTCAAATCGTAACGGGAAAGATCATCAGATAGGACTCTTCTGCATACTGACGATTTCAGATCCAATTTATTACGAACAGCTGCTATAAACATAACGAGAAGATAAACAATGCGTTATACTAGCAACTGTCAAATAATACTTCGAAAAGTTTAAAGCAGCTGGTTAGGCCATGTTTAATTGGAGAAACTTTCCCACATCTGGAGTCGTGAAAGTACAATAATACAAAGGAAACTGGTCTCCTTTCTGATGATCATTTCCGTTGTGATTTGACACAGGGAGCTTTGGTTGACCGTGACAGATCCTTTTTTGGGAAGTGCAAGAATCCAACATCACAGAGAATCGAAGCAGAAACCACTCCGTCTCACCACGCCACTGCTCTATACCCTGCGCTTCCACTGCTCAGCGGTCAGTTTCTACCCTACATGAGCACGCTGTCTTGTGATTAGCTCCCTCTGCGTGCAGCTAGAGGATAAAGGACCCAACAAAAATGGTCCGTACCTCCGTTCACAGATGCGATTAGTAGAATCTGCACACATTTGCAATCAGCGTTCGAAGCCGCATCCCGTGATATACATCTCATCTTAAGTGTCATGGTCACCTAGTATCCTTCCCTTGTGAACACAATTCACGTCAATAGTTTTGACGCTTTCAGAACACTATAATGGTTATCGTCATTTCTGACCTGCCAACAATACAAGGAATATCATAGAAGCAGAAAAAACGAATGGCGATTGATTACGGTGTGACGCTAAGGGCATCGGTGCACTCGCTACAAAAATTTTTGTTGATGCCGAATGGTTACAACAGTGTCTCGTTAGTACAAAAAGGAGGCACTGACTATCTGATGATATTCCAAGTCATCCAAACGCAAGCAAGTTGTACATAACAAGCAGATGATCAAGCAACCACCAAATAAACAGTCATGTTCTCTACGTCCGCAAATAGTGTTGGAAAATTGAGCCACAACTCCTTAACGTCACACGACTTAAAAGAAAGACTCTAAGACTCAAACAAAATATATTTACTTCAACAAATTCTATGTCAAATTGAATCATATATGCTCCTCTAGGCCGGAAACGACAGAAATGAAATGTGACGCCTGCTTGAAGACAAAAGTTAAAGTTTGTAATTGAGAAGAAACCACTACTTTGAGAGAACTTCAAACTGAGGAATCGACGGACGGTTGCTTACCTGCTCAGCGATATCACCGTGTTTAGGAGAGACATAAATATCCATACACTTCCGCATCAGAACAGACGCGTTTTGGGTAGTTACTCTTCGAGCAGCAGCATTAGCCATACGACGAGGATCGAATCGGCGAGTAAGGAGAGAAGGCAACAAATGATCGTCTTTATCTTCCGATTCCCTGCAAAAAGTAGTCTTTTGACGAAGCATTGGTATCAATGCAAGATTATGATTCGCCGTTAGGGGATCATGAAGAATTTCGCAAAGCTCGCGATTTATTCTTCCTCCTTCTATTGGACGAAGTTTAAAGAGTCACGAAGAATAGCTAACAAATACCAGAATGACATTAACAAATAAGAAACAGAATTTGGCATTTTGGCGATCTCCCTTGTTATAAGCACAGAAACGTTTGTCGTTTTTAGTTTCAGGAACTTGTTTTTCTCAAGAAGATTCAATGGGGTGGCCAACATCGCCAATGTACATCATCATGAACGCAGGAAATGTTTATTTAAATGCTTCAGTAACTTTGGTGAAAAACCTCTAGAATTCGGAAGAAAAGCAACAGGTGAACTATACGGCTAGCGGTAGTACCAGCCTTCATTGCAAAATTAGGGTAACACCTCCAACAAGCTTTGTGCTGAGGTAGTCAAGCGAATGGAACTGAAGCGTTTTGCTCGCAAAAATGGGCGAATTTTCTAGTGGCGAACTCACATCAACAAACCTAATCAGAATGGTATGCTCTCCCTACAATAACTACATATCCAGCTGAAAATTCGCGAACCCTTTCGAAAAACTGATTTTCACAGGAAAATTTTTACTCCTCCCGATTTCTCGTGGATTTATCCCAGAAACTAAAGATAGTAGGCATGGCTCTTTCTTCGGAGATTCTATTTTGCTCATAACTTTTGTTTGTATCAAACCGATGTATCCACCAGACGAAACCAGGGAACACCCTGAAAACTAATAGGCTGTTGACCTCTCGCCTTTGGTAATCTTAGACATCTTATCTGGCAGGTAGGTGACGACGATGCATTTCTTATTGCTAGAATACACACCTTCAGTGACACCTACAGCGGAAAATTCATACCAACCACAAAACTGCCTACAGCGAAAAATTAAAATTAAGTCATATAAACGTATAGAGCTCTCCATTTGAAGCCACCTCAAGGCTGTAATTCTACAGGACCTTACCGTCATCTGGGCGACCTCAATCAACCAGTTGCCCGTTTTCCCGCATCGAGATGTGATGTCATTACCTCATTACTCTCAGGAGAGTAGGAGGCAGGATTCTAGTATGCTCAGACGCTCTGTGGATAACGTACAGTGGTACTAAAAAGTTTTGCTTTTCCCACTTCTAGGGAAGTCAGCCATTTCCTTTATCGTCCACCAAAATTCGTTTTCGAGCTGACGACTGGTTCCGACGCAGGTTCCTCCAATAATGTTGAAACACATGCGTATGGTCAGTATTGAACTTTTCTCGTCTATGATAGCCACCCAACACGAAGTACATGTGCGGACGGCATTGCAAAAATGTCAAAAAATCGAACTGCAATGCAGTGGTTGTGTTCCCCCATTGGGTGACAGATTATGCCCAATTTGGAACCCTCTCCAGAGTTGTGCGATCCTCCAGCTCAAAAATGTGGCGGAAAGGACCAGTATGTTGGAGGGCAGAAGACTCCTGCGTAACGAGGATATCTTAATGCTAATATGACAAACTCGAGTAATGCGCAATGCGTAATGGGTGGAGCTCAACAACTGGTCCTCTGAAATGAAGACGATGGAGTGAAGAAGACCTAATCCAAAGGTTGGCCCAAACCCTTCCAAATAAGGTGCATAAGATAATCAAATGTTTAGAGAGGTCTATGTTGACAGAAGAGGTAGTCTTTAAGAGATGTCTTAGCTTCTTGAAGGGGATACATAGTTTTGGTACAAGTAAAAAAATTTCCAACCAGGCAACAAGGGCAAAAGGTCGCAAGGTCAGATCTAAGAACGGTTGTGAGATTTCGGGTGCACAATACTTATGGTGGGCGCCGTATGAAACGTCATCAAAAGAAACAAAAGTTAAAGACGACTGAAAATTTATGTAAAACAGCACTGCTATACCACTTCAATGACAACTGGAAACTCACCCTGCTACAAAGTTTAGGAACATCGCAATACATTGCTCTGATAACGCATCACTTGACTCTACGGCAGACCGTACGATTGAGGTCTGGCCCAAATTCAAGCACAACTCGTAGAACGATGCGAGGCTGCTGAAAACTAATGAATGTTTGCGAGATCACTGAATAGCTAATGAGTATAACGTAACACGTCGCGCACCTCGGGCCGAAAACATTCGCTTTTCTTAGTCCTTCGCATATACTCTTGAGTTCCTTAGAGCTGAGCGACTGCGTGGGAAGAAAATGAAGAATAACAGCCTCCTCATCTCTCGTCAGAACTCCATCCGCATCCACATCTTTCAAAGAAAGACATTTTACGACCTTCTTCCACGTCCCGTCCGCCAACTGCAATAGTAGTAATCAAAGATCGAATTAGTAGAAGAGGTGGGAAAACGTGCGCTTGCATGAAACGCGATATACGATTAAATAAGATACACCTTTCGGCATCTACACAAGACGCAACAGGAAAAGGGAATCACCAGTAAGTTACGCACCTTTTCTCTCTAAACGGCAATTCGACCACGGCGAGTAATAAATGAAGCAAATGTTGGCTCGCTAGAGCAGAAGGCAATCTCATCCTTACTAATACTCAAGCAATCAGCAAATCTTTCCCATTGCGAACGCTTTGTAGTGACGAGCTTACGTTACAATGCTTTTCCAAAGTCTTGTTCTGCGACTCATAACGATGAATTGTAATTTAACAAACCTATTTTTATAGTGTGGGAACACTAAAGTAAACAAAATTTTCGCCAACAAGTAAGTTTGAGAACATGCGCAGTAAGGGAAAACTGCATTCTTGTTTTGCAAAAATATAGAACAAAACGGACAGAATTCCATGGCAAGAACTTACAACCAGTGAAAGACGTCCAGATCAGGACTGGTTGCACATCAACGGAGTTCTAACAACAATGTGTTAACGAGTGGTTTCGTTACGGAAGTTAGAAAGGCGTGTGTGGGAAGCGCACTGTTATGGACACGGCACGCGACAGAAACCTTTCCATCTCCAATAAGAACAAATGCTTTCGAGAAACCAACAGATCAAAGCGGATTGAAATTGCGTACCGGCTCTTTCACAAACTCCTTCAGAGCACTATGGAGCATAATCTGATTAGCGTCGTCCACAGGGACTGGAGGGTTTGAAAAACCGTGGAACCTTTTGGGGAGTGCCACTGGACGTCGGCTGCGAAACACTTCTCGAATTTTTGAAATCCTGAAAAATAGTAACCTTCACGCACTGTTCAAACGATATCAGGATGAAGATCTTACCGTAAAGGTACTGCAGCAAAAGTGGCGTTATTTGTCAACCTGAGGCATTCTTCTGAATCCAAATAAGAAACCTGAAGAACACGTTTTTGCGTCAATTAAACAGCTACCGAAAATAGAAAACGGTTATTGAGACAGAGATAAGAGCGATTTCTAGCCGATCGTGACACTAGTGGACAAGATGCCCTATATCAGGGTTATCTTGAGCGAGCGCTCTTATTGGGAGTGAAAAGTGCACGGATACTTCCATATGTACATACCAGAACCACAGCCGAATGCATCTTGTGATTCGTAGATTCCTGTCCTCTACAGGGGGCCTTGACTGGCAACCGTTTTGAATAGGCCGAAGGGATACTAACCAGCGGTGTCCATGCGATGGAATCATGCGACGTAGTAAGGGCATACATTTGAAACGAGGGGAAACAGCTGACTCGGATGAAAGGGCGCAATATCCTTCAGACAATTACTAACAGAAATAACAGGTATATTCACACTACTAGGATGCGCACGCAAAACCGCAGTTTTCACACCTCTCTCCCAAATGAATTAATCTATCTGTTCGTGATCTTTCGACCTGATCGGTTCCAGCTCAAAGCCCATGAAGCAGTCTTCAATGCTTGTAGTTTTCTCATACGCATTTTTTGGTCGCGAGTGGCTTTGTGCCGTCCCATGGTGCGTTCCCCTGCATTGACTTGTGCTCTCCTCCTCTGATGCGAATTCGTCTCCTGCGAATGGCAGATGTACGTGACAAAACCCGACTCGGGCGCTACCACTCCCAGTATCTGTTTTTTATATGAAGGAGAGATATCAAAGAAAGAGCTCCATTTTTCGCAGCTGCTCTTCCAACCTCAAGATTATGGCCTATGCAGATTTCAACTACGAACTCGGTTAAGATCCGATCCGTTAAGCGCAGTTAAAAGAATGCGTCCACAGATGAGAGCGGCAAGGAAGCGTTAAAAGCACGCCAGGAACACTTCAGCAATATTAAGTGTTGCAAAACAAATAAAAGGATAAGCACCTCGCATGGTTCCGGTTCGCCGTCTGGCCAAGGAACTTTTATCTCTGACAGAACCTCTCCTTCCGAATCCTTAAGTCGCAGAAACACGTCCTTTTGTCCTGAACATAATCCATAAGCATGAATGGAGATAAGTCGGCACAATGCGGCTCAGGGGGATCATATTGCACTCAGGGGTTATCTACATCCATAAGAAGTCAAATGAATGCCCTGTTACATCAGAAGTGGCATAGACAGTTCATCACAGCAGTAGAACAAACGGGTGATGCATAAAACTTTTATTTCGTGCAACATGAGATGCAATGTAGGGGTGCCTTAGAAGGTGATATCCACCTGTAGTCACTTAGCACCGATAAATGTATAATATTATCCAATTAACCCAGTGATGCCGGTAAATTACGGCCGAAAGAAGAAACAACTCGAAAAAAGGCAGAAAAAAGCGCAATTCGTGCAATAAGTGAGCCAAAACCAAACAACCAACCTTTCCGACTGCTTTCTGAAGCAACCTTTGTGGAAACCACTGCAACACAGTCTTCTATACTGCATTCGAGTACCATTTTAAGAAATGAATTCCCTGAAAATGCAGTTCACAGCATAGGCACAGAAAAATATGGCGGGACGCAAATGCTTCCAACGAAGCGAAAGCAGGATAATTCTCGTGGCTCTAATGCTCACAACAATGCATTCAAAAGACAAAGGTAAACTCCGCTGAGAGTACTTAAAACCTGGGTGAAAAGGAACCAAAATCTCTTGAGCGGATCGTGGATGAGGGGCGGTCTTTATGTACGAATGGTCGCCGCGCCCGCGACGACGACTGTCGCGTGCGCGATGAGCTCCGCTGCGTTCGTGGGAGCTGTGCCTCATGACTTGCTGCAGACGCTAGATTTGAGTTGTTGATATCCCTTTCTGCTGTTGCAGGAGCTGGGAGAAAACATGCTCTGGTTCAGAAATTGAGTTCGAGTTATAAAACTAAGCAACGTTCTAATGCTCAATTTTATATGGTGCTTCTTCAGGAAAAGCTGAAAATATGACACACTATCGCAGTGAAACTGAGTTTGTATACACTTTCTAACACTTGATGTGCAAGTTTTGATGCAGGTCTAGATACCACTGGTCGCTGAAGTCACCCAATTGCGACGTCTTCCGTCGCGCTCGCCGCGCGAGTCGCCGCGTCCGCGGCGACCATTGTATATAATGTCCCGCAGCCATCATGGATAAACCTTATGGCTAGTTTCGTTTTAGTATTGTTGCCGAGGAATACGAAATCCAAACCAAAAATAGAAGTAAACGACTTTATTGCACTTTCACGACTCCAGAAGTCCAGGAGAGGTCGAAAAAATTTTCGCCCAGAATTCGCACAAGGAGTTGGTTACTTGAGGTGCTGGTCACGAACCTAACATCCGTTTTGGAAATTTCGGCCGATTACGGTAGGTTATAGTAGGTACGCTTGACTAAGGCTGTCGAGGTCATGATCACTGATTTTGCCCAAACTTCGTCTGTGGGGTTATCTGGGTCACTGATCCACGAATCTGACATCGTCTTCGGTACTACGGTCGAATACGGTAGGATAAGGTAGGCGCGGATTATTATGACCTCAACAGCTTTAGCCACTCTTACCTAATAACCTACCGTACTCCACGTAATACCAAAAAGGCACTTCAGATTCGTGATCAGCACCCCAGATAATCCCCATAAACGAAATTTGGTCGAGGTCTGTGATTATGGCCTTAGCAACCTTAGTGACCCGTACCTACCCTATAATCGGTTGTAATTTCGGAAACGGATTCGGATTCGGGATCAGCACCCTAAATAACGGCACTATTGTACTTTCAGGACTCCAGTGGTCGAAAAAATTTTCTCCCAAACTTCGTACAGGTACTTAGGGTGCTGATCACGAAGCTGGCATCCGTTTTTGAAATTTCGGATTACGGTAAGTTGCGGCAAGGTGCGGGTGACTAAGGTCATATTCTCCGGTTTTACTTCGGCCAACTAACCACTATAGAGTAGACGAAATCGGTGATTATGACCTCGATAGCCCTAGTCACCCGTTCCTACGGTAACCCACCTAATTGGCCGAAAGATCGAAAACGGGTGTCAGATTCGTGATCAGCACCCCAAATAACTCTCCTGATCAAAGCTTGGGCGAAATCGGTGTTTATGACCTTCCTTTCTCTCGTTCTTTCTTTATTACATGAACATGCCTAAAGCGAAAAAAAAACAAGAAAAGTAACAACTCAGCGATACATAGAAACTGTGACATAACATAAAAAAGTGCAAGGATTCAAGTAATCGTCCAACAACATGAAACATTTGGAGTCATGAGGAACACAAGGTTTCCTGCTCATCTTTATAAAGGAAAAGCCCGCTAGGTGCGCAAAAAATGTATCAAAATCTAGTTCTGGCTTTCGGAAGCACTAATTTGCATGAACTACCGCGAGCAGTGGAACGAGTAGTGGAATCCTTTCCTCTCCAAGGGGAGGTAAATGCAGATCACACTTGTCATAGAGGATTTTATGAAGCACTGTAAGGTCAAAATTCTTTCTTCGATATTCCGCTGTCTCCAAGCCTAGATTGGTAGTACGATCATTAGAAGAGGGGATTTGGTCGTATGAGAAACCAAGACCGCGAACCATCGTTTTCCTTGTAAAACTATTCTGGACTGATTCAATCTTTCTAATTAGTTTCCTCTTGGTCACAACCATTCCAAAGTTAGAAATGAATGCGCTTACTCTCGGAGCAGGCTGGCACACTTTACTTACTCATCACTACGTGCATCATCCAACGTGCACCAGATCCTGTTCTTCTCCGACTCCGAAATTGCACTAGGCTGGATCAAAGCCCCTCCAGATCGCAAAGCAGCGGGAGTCCCAATGGCGAACCGTCTAGAGGAGACCAGAAGAATAGTAAAAGACCCCCACACACAAGGACTCCAATGCCTCTTCGGCCACATACCAACAGCTGAGAATCTAACCGACTTTGGCACACGTGGATTCAACATAACATCAAGCGAACTGTGGTGGAAAGGTCCACAACTCATTCAAGGAGATATCGCAAGAACACCAGAATATCAACGAATGTTCCCAATCCATTCACGAAAGTCCAGTGAAGACGAGGACACCGTACTCCATACTATGGTGGCATCACTCACGATAAAGAAAGACGTCAAAGGTGTCGAGCGCACCATCTTTGACCTAACCCGTCACAACAACCTCCACAAGGCCCAAAGAGAAGTAGCGTATGCACTCCGATTCATACAGCAAACGAGACAGAACACATCACAAGCTCTACAAAGCACAACCACTAAATTCTCCACCATCCCGTTTGGATTCAAACTCCAGGAGGCGAAAAAATCCATCATCCGTGATCACCAAAGAGTGTTCGTCAACGATAGTACAATCAAAACTCTGAAGAACCTCAATATACATCGCGATAATGACGGAATCCTACGATGTTACGGACGATTGCAGCATGCAGCAATCCCCCAAACAGCCAAGACACCAGTCTTCATCGCACCACGAACCACACTGGCTCGCCTTGTCATCATTGGGGCCCACAGTAACTACCATCAAGGAATTGCGCACACAATGCAACCGTACGACAAACGTACTGGATACCGAAGTTACGGCAGCAAACCTCGTAGCTGCAACGAAAATGCATTGCCTGCCAAAGGTTCAATAACATGCCTTACCCCTACCCGGAGACAGCAAACCTTCCAGAGCAGTACAACGAGCGCGCCCATTCCAGCACATTGGGCTGGACTACTTCGGTCCATTGACAATCACAGAGTCATCCAACAAAGCCTACGGATGCATCTTCACATGTGCCACAACACTGCTCATCCACTTGGAGCTCGTTGAAGACATGACGACGGAAAAGTACCTCAACGCACTACACCGATTCTTTGCCAGAAGAGGCATACCGAAGACAATCACCTACGACAATGCACCTACATACCTACTAGGAGAAAAGATACTACACGAAGCGTTGCACCAGATGATGGGACACGAAGACTCTGCCATCCGTTCAGAAAGGCTCTCATGGATGCATTTGTACACAAAGGCGAATTGTTTATTTTCATTCATACTCCAAATTAATTGATGGTAGCCGTTCAGTTTGGTAATTCATATTTGAGTAGTTAAAGTGGTATGCTACAAGCAGGTGCAGTTGCCTATTTGTTGCGGGTTTTACTTCTGTTGCTATATGAATTTTTATTATAAAGCCCAAAGGACGGTATTAGTGAATCCCTGTTTGAAACGCAACCCGCATTTTGCTTCTACGGGATGTCGTGGGGGGGGGGAGGCAGTTCGAATGTGTATTTGGCGTATACAATCACTTGAAGTGGTCAGCTGATAGGCAAGTCTGTGTTCTATCCTACCCGCACAAGTCTGCCACCAATTCTCCGATCCCAGAGCGATCGGTGCTCGAACCAAGGACCTCGATTTGGGAGCGACAGTTGGCCGTGTTCTTCGCCACGTAAAATTCACGCTTCAATACAGATTCATCAAGAGTTCTGGGTTGCTTCTGAGAGAAAATATTTTCCTACTAATATCTCAGATTTCGATTCCTTAAAATATTCAAAGGAAGTAAATAAGTTCATATAAGTGACTACTCAACTCCCACCATGGCAACATCTGTGTATTTGTCTCATATCTTGTTGTGACCTCTGCAATAACATAATTCAGATACGCTTCAATCAACCAGACAGCTACTACATCTTCAATCATGTCGATATCACCATTGAATACCGAGACATGACGTAGGATCAGAACTTCTTAGATGGCGAAGAGGTAGGGAATTCTGAACTGAATATTGCTCTGTTCGATTGGTTACAGTTGGTTACTGCTAGATGAAAAGGATAAACTTTGAGATTGGCTGTCGAATCATTTACATCCTGGTGAAGCCTCTCTCCATCAAACATCCGAGCGCTGACACATTGGACTGCTCCGAATCAGCTCCACCGTTTGCAATCAAAGCATCGGAAACCAAGAAGGAAATTATGTACACCTACGAAGTCGATTGGGTGGTGAGCGATCTGACATCATTTTATTGGCAATTTAATAGGACTGACTTTAATAGGGCAATTTTTTGGTAACGAAATTACGTTCGATTTCAGGTAGCTGAGGAACCGAGGAAAGGAAAAATCGCGAACGCGAAGAAATACGCTGGCCACTCGACATCAAAGTCAGTCTGATCGGATCGTCACCAAGCACACCCCAAGGGCGTACATCACCATCTAACCCAACGGCCCTCATTAGGGCCACATAAGCGTCATACGAATCACGCATAGTCTTTAATGGAATAAAATGTTTCGTTCTTTGTGAGCCTTCTGTGAAGAAGCGTGTTGTCGGAGGTTTAGCTGCGAGCGTAGCGTGAACAGCGATTCCAACATATTGAAACTACTTTCCGTTTTCTTCTTACTAGGCTTCCAAGGTTTGCCCAACGTGTCTGGGGATTCAGAAGACGTGCCCAATACTACACTCATGTGACCAGTCATTTCTCCGCCTTTCGTATAGTAGAAAAGCATAGTTTTCTGGAGGTGTCTTTAAGATGTGTCTTTAGAAACAACTGTAATGGAGGTCACGAGGAACAGTGCTGTTAGAGGAAGGATGTTTCGCGTCCAGCCGTACCGCTTGGTGCGAGGCGCTGCTAGGGTGAGACAACTCGATACTTCATGAAGATTGCGACGGATTTGGTGTCAGTGTAAGCCTATTCGCAGATGGAGCTCCTCGTGGCTTTGTTCACGGGTGGCAGAGAGTACATGAACGAAGCTCATGTGCCCTTTGTGGAGACCATGTTCAGGATTTTCGATGCCTACCTGGCATCTCTGAACCCTATCAGCTACCAACAGTTCGTGAGGATGTACCCACAGGAATTCGAGGAGCTCCATCGCCATCTCTATCCCAAGCTTGTGCATGCAGCCACGCACCTTGGGCCGATCGGAACGCGGCATAGACTGGCCGTTTTTCTGCGGTGAGCCCAGCAGCTTGTGGATTCACGCATTGTAAAAATGTGGTCATCGTAGGTATATTCAGATATGCTGGTCATGGAGGCACATGGACTCAGTTGAGTGGGGAGTTCGCGATCGGAAGCTCGACTGCTTCCCAAATAGTTCGTGAAGTGGCGGCAGCGATCATAGATGGTGTAGCAGTTTGTACTCTACTAACCTACGAGAAAACGAAGTACCCTTTTAAGTGCTCCATGCAACGGCCTTTCCTCAGCCCACGAATCAAACGTGGATGGCCGCATTGTCCGGATTTAGGAGTTCAACGAATTACCCGGCTGCCATGGGTGCATTGGATGGGAAGCATATAGCTCTTGTAGTAAGTGGCCTACATTCCAGTGTCAGAATAAGTGCTATTTCACGGTTTATTCGGCGTCCATCGGGAAGCGGGTCGCTGTATTACAACTAGAAAGGGTACTACAGTATCGTCCTGCTTGCCCTTGTTGATGCCGATTACAGATGCATCATATATGATTTAGGTATTCAAAAATTTACATAGCTACTAAGGGGACTGCAATGAGCTTCTGCCATTCAGGAGCCAAAGGCCGCTCGTCGGATGCTGGAGTCTTCTCGAGAAGCGAAATGAAAAGGTTCCTTGAAGACCACGAGGACGACTTCCCACCACCTCAGCAATTGGCCAACATCGAGGAAGTAGGAGATGTTATATTTCCTAATACGGCTCATCGCTGATAACAAGGAATTGCGTTCTGTAGGTGCCATGCCACTTCCTGACGGATCAGGGGTTCCGTCAAACGGTCCGATTCATCAGGCCATATTCTCAGGTGGAGGCTTCTAAAGACATTAAATGTGCACACTTTAATCTCGTGCATTCAAGGCAAGTGGTACTTGGGAGAAGTCAGTGCACGGACATTACAGCACCTCCTGCGGTGGCGAGGCAAATCACGCTGGCCATAATGGTGAGTCGATCATTCTTGGATTAGTTATCGTACGATATATGGCGCAACATTCAGATCCTCCACAACTTGCTGGTCGACAGTGTGGGCGTGGAGGTCGCAGTGCAGCGATTTGGACTGAGTGGGCCTATCCAAGAAGCTGAGCAGCCGGGAGTTTCAGGGAACGTTTCCTACAATTCGAAGACTACTAGGGACGTTTTGAAGGATTACTTCGCCAGAAGAGATGGCTTTCTGTGAATGTCGCAGTTATTTCTATACTGTGTACGTATGACTGTGAATTCAATAAACATCCTTCACACTCACCTTTTATTGATGAGGCAGTCATAACAAATAACATTGCAGGTACCCATAACAAGAGAGATCGCTTCATTTCACTTAAGTCAGTCGGCGGCTCCTCGACATATTCTCGCGAACCAGACCAGCTTGGTCAGATTCTCTGTTAGTTCCAAAACCGCCCATTTGGCCCCTTCTTCATCATAAGCAGCAAGACTCCGCAGTGTCGAGGCCGCGAAAGCGCCTAGAAATGGTACTTTCATAAACCATTACCATATTAACGATAGAAAAACGTAATGCAGTGTTTAATAAGTATGATCCCACCGAATGCGTCGAACTGGTCCCCGGCCTGCTGGTTGTGGTTCATAGTTCCCAGCTCATCGCAGATGCGGGAAAGAACTGAAACAAGGCTCCATGACTTCTTGATTATATGTATTAAAGGAATACAAGAGAGGGATGTACCTGCGGTTTTTGATCCCTCGCCTTTTTTCTTTTCCGATCCAGTCTTCCTTAGGGCCCCTGCGCGAAAACCGATGCTTGGGTGTGCGGTCGAGTTGCTCCCGCTTGTCGATTCGCTGGACGCGCAGTGCACAGACGAGCCGCCCCCACTGCTGTACCGGCGCGGACCTACGTTTGACATTGTGGGCCTGCAACGACAACATCACGATTTCAGATGATAGTAAGGTAGTAGGTGCTACAACGTACTCTTCATCGTTAAACTCGAGAAGAACTGCATCGCCTCGAAAAAAATCCATTTTGTCGGTGGATCACCCGCAGCGGATCCTGTTTTTGGCTCCTTCGCGGCTTTCATCCTCTTCTGGAAGGAATCGCGGAGGTTCTTCCACTGTTTCTTAACCTCTTCGACTGAAACGAAACCATAAGTCTGCATGTAAACCAATATGCCTGTGTGAAAGCAACTGTTTAATTCTTACCTTCGTAACATGAATCCAATGTGGCGTTCAATTCCGCCCTCACACGATGCCAATCCTCACCCGATTGCTGCTTGTCCTTGTACGCCGCGGACGTAATGTCCCAAAGGTTCCTTCTTTTCGACACTTCCTCGATTAGGGCCATGCGGCTCGAATCCGTCCAGTTGACCACCACCTTTCGGAATTGTTGGCTTCCACTCTGACGGTCCTGTGGGGCTTCCGGGAACTGAAAATGCAGATATTTCAACCTTGAACACCCCTCCGAAACGCTAGTGAATCTCACCTCTCTGCTGAAAACTCCTCTGGGCGTGGACGGCTGTGACGACGACGTCTAAAAATGTTATCCTTAAAAACACCTCTGCTTACAGCACTTCAAAAAATTCATTTTATCACACTCACGTCTCCCACGACGTCGAGAACGTCCTCGTCGGAATCTCGCTCAGGAGAGCGATCTCGAATCGCAAATCGCCCTCTTCTGACCCTTAAATTAAAAATGTTCCTACTGTGGCTCCCGTTCCCTTTTGGTCATTTACTCACCGCGTGCAGCATACGCAGGTAGGCCTTCGTCTCGTCCTTCTTCTGGCTTGCGCCGAATGCCATTCGAGGGGAGCCTTCTTCGTCCATCTGAAGCATGAAATGGTGAAATACTCTTGCGTAACATTAAAGTGGATTCAAAGCTCCATACGTGTGCAGACGGACGAACGAAAGAAAAGAGAATGAATGAGGGTACAATCCTAGTTGGGGCGGTGAGGAGTAAAGGGGGAAGTATTTTGCACGTCTACGGCTCGCCATGCACGGATGCCGGCGTGTTCGCTACCAACCTCGTTGGCACAGAAGCAAAAACACTCTCCCATCGGCTTACAAGGCGACAGCTATTGCAGTTATGAAGGATCATAGTATTAGATAGATCAGTCTTGGCGGCTATACGTCCATTTAGCGCAACAACAAAACGAAACTAATCTCAAACGCAATTCACTAGAGAACTGCTTTCTATGTGTCATGCAATTTAGACTTTGCCTTGCGTCGAGAATCTTGAGTGTCCATTGACTTTCGAAACATAGAGCCTCACATATTTCTACGCTTCGGCACCCACTATTTAAACCATTAAGTCTTGGTTGAGACTCCGAAGTTCTCATGGCGGACCTTATCAGGGCTAACGCTTCGACGTGTTCGCGGTCTTCAGTGGCTTGCGCAATCCTTCTGCAACGCTCGAGCATCTGAAGAAGACGAAAGGGCGAAAACTTTAGCCTTCGAAACAAAAAAGGTTCACTATAACAACCTCGAAAGGCTGCAAACAAAAGACTTCCAGAAAGATTCTTGATAAACGTAGGAATGTGTGAGGCTGCTTGTGTTTTTAGCGTTACTGACTTTCTCAGTATGCCTCCTAATATTATTTGAGTCAAAGCTTCATTCGCTGGATGCCTAAATCTCTTTGTACCTATCTTTGAAAGAAAGCGATGAAACCCTGAAAACCACAGAAACAAAGCTTTGACGCTTTTATGAAGAGAAAGCAGGAAGCAAATGAAGAATACATTATATTGGTCAAAAACGATGGCGAGATTAAGCCATTACACCACATTCAAACTAATCGTAACATACCTCAGCTAAAGACAACTTTGTCAACATAACGCAAACCATTTTAAATTAAACACATTTGGCGACAACTTGTTTAGATTAAGACTTTCCACGGATGTATATGCTGGACTTCTGGAGTTCATGGGTAACCATGAGCTCGGCTAAGAATTTGGTATGACAAATAGATGATATTTCCCGAAAATTTTCTCATCGCGGCCAAAGAGGACAGGTATGAAAGATCCAAAGGTGCAATATGAAGTGAAGGAGAAGGCGGACACGTGTAACTACCAGTGATGGTTCACCAAGGCTTGATTTTGAGACCTGTCGTGAATAACGTCGCTCTGGTAGTCAGTCGCCTGGTACAGTCAGGAGCAGTTGAAGAAGAAGGTGCAACTGTGGCAGAAAGCCTTCGCAGATCACGGGATGCGGGTTGAATGCGAAGAAGACGAACTTCATTAGCTTTGAATAGTGCAACGGACCTGTACTGGGACTGGCAAAGAGAGGTACAGGAGAAGGCAGAGGAATTCCGATACCTTGGGAGTGACCTTATAAAACTTTAGAAACTTCTCTGTCCCAGATGTTCTAGAGAACTCACCCAAAGAAAATTGTACAGTGTGGTTCATCTGTCGTCGTTTTGAAGTGAGTGCTGGACTTTGGACAAGGCGACAACTGTGCGCTGCTGACATGATGATGCTCAGATGGGCAGGTCGATGGATCCGACACAGCAGTGCGCAGAACGAGAACGTCAGGGCAGTGATGAAGACAACCCGTATCCAATTAAAGTTAAGAGAGCAACGCCTTGGGTGGGGGTGGGGTGGAGTATGGACATATCCTGAAAAATCAAGAAAAACGCCGAAAAATCAAGAAAAAGATGAGGATGGATAAGCCAGCCTGAGCAGCTGATTCACGTCGATGCGGGCGCGCGATCGTCATCGGGGCGCGTTATTGTTAAGCAGTCGGTCCCGACTAGAAACAGTACAGTACCTCGCCGTCACCGCTCCCACTGATGATGAGTCAAGCCGCTCAGCGATTTCGCCGTCCGCCGCCCGCCGCTCGCCGCAGAAGTCTGTGGGGGCCTTTAGCCGCTATGTCCGCTTCGAGAGCATGCCAGAAAGACCGTCACGATAGGACGACAAACTTTTATTCTTTCAGCAACATGACGATGGAACATTTGGAAGAACGCTTGAGGCACGAGCTACAAGCGAAACTGACGTTCGTCGAGAGAACCTCCGCGAGGCCAACAGAGGAGCAAGTCCAGAGAGAACTGGAACACTACGGCAATGAATGTCACGACACGATGAAGAAGGTCGACATGGCGCAGGACCATTTCATCAAGACCATGACCAATAAGGAGGACACGCTCAAAGAAAGAGCAGGAGGATATCGGTTATACCTCGACATCACTCTTCTAATTGCAGGGCACGAGAAGCTGAAGGCCAAGATCATCACGAGTGCGGAGAACCTCAACCTAGCACACGAATGATACGAGGTACTCGTTGCGGCCGACGAAGCTGAAGAATTGACAAGAATACTATTCATCCAAGAAGACAACATTCTACACGAAGGCGCCGAAGAAGTGCGCAGACTCGACTACAGAAACAACGTGAACGAGAGGATAGAATCACTCCTAGTGCGCAGTGCAGAAGCACTACTGGAAGAGGAAAAAGCGGCGAAAGAAGAAGCCGCACAGTACACCAGATGGAGCAACCTACAGCACGACAAGACCATCGTTGAGATATATAAGACGATCGTCGACCTCAGAGGAATCTGCGTTACCTTATGGAGAGAGGTAAAAGAACTCAGGAAGACAGGCAACAATCAAGACTGTCAGACAAAGAAACTCATGGAAAGGTTGGACGACAACGCCAACAAGCACGAGACTGCGGAGGACCCGCTCCCGGATAACGCGGACGCACTAGAGACACTCAGTCTTGAAGTTTTTGAACTCAGAAAAGAAAAAGATCCGCACGACCGCGACTTGAGAACCACTACTACCGATACGAAAATGACAATCGACGAAAACCACAAGAAAGTCATGGCAGCAATCGAGGCACTCAAGGAGCGGGTCACCAGGATCGAAGAGGACGGCCGGAGGGCCGACGTGCTCAACCAAGCGCATCGACAGGCTTAAGTAGGAAGTAGAAGCAGAGGCAAAACGCCAGGAGGAGGCACAAAGCCAAACAGAAAGAAGTACAGCGCCAGGCTCAAGCACAAGCACAAGCACGACGTCAGAATGAAGCGCAGCGGGAATGAGACCGAGAAGTCCAGAGAGAAAGGCGCGAAGAACGGAGGCACGAATACAATCGCCGACTTCGACGACGTGAAGAAGAGATCCAAGAGTTGGGTCGTGCACTCCAGAACATCTCCACGAGACCGAGACAGTTCGGCGCCCGACTGCTGAAAAATCAAGAGCGAGACCTCCCATGCACCTATTGCCAGGAGAGAGAAAGCCACTATTCAGACAATTGCCCCACCGTCCGCACTGTATCGGAGAGGAAGCGTATACTACGAAAGGAAGGACGGTGCAAGGAATGCCTAGGAGTACACGAGGGAAAGTGCGAAAAGGGCAGCAAATGTTTCTACTACAACTTCCGAAAGCTCCACAACCAGGAAGCAACCGACCACCATGCGAGTATATGCACTAGCCCCGAAGAACTGGTGGAGCTCGAGGAGCAACGCAGAAGAGCCCGAGAGGAGCGCGATTATTGCATCAGACGTCTGGCAGAGATAGACGAAGAAAGACACTAGTTCCTTCAGGTGGGCCGGAGTACACTGAAACTACTTTCACTGTCACCAATCCAGGTTCTTTTCAGTGTAGTAACGTAGTCACGATTCGCGTCTCTTTGCACTAGATTCGCACCTCGTTTTGCTAGCACAAAAAGTCGTCGTAGTTTTGCTATTCTAGTAAGTGCGTTTCTTGATCGCGATCGGTTATCGATTTTTCTTGTCCTATCGTGTCGATCGCTCGCCGCCATTTGACTGCGTACTCTCTGTACTGCAGTAGAAACAAAGGAGTCTCACTGATAACTGGCGGCGGCTGGTCGGTTGTTCTCGCGTTCCGCTCAAATTCGGCTACTCGTATATTTCGATCGAGCTGGTATTCAGTGCGACTGTTTCATGCAAGCGACTTCCTCTGGTGGCAGGAGGAAACAATTCTAGCCTATTCGGTTTCTCAATTGCCACCACGAACGGTGAATTGTTTCGATTCTTCATTTGCGATTGCGTATTGATTTGATCATGGTTTCCACTCCTGTCTCCCAAGTTCTTAGAGGAACGAAGCGGCCGCTGTTGTCTTCTCCGGATGCCTGTACGACAGACAGACTCATGGAGGCCATAGCTGAACTCAACGACATTCCGGAAATGCCGAGCTGCTTGAAGATCGTCAAAGAATTAGCAGATCAGTTTTGCCTGGTTCTTGAAAACTTCGAGAGGAAAATGCCTGCATACCTGTGAAAACGTTGAGCTTCGAGATAGAATTGCTCAGTTAGAGTGTCAGTTAAAGGTTCATCAGGTCAATAAGCCGGTTGTCACCGAGATTGACCGCGAATTTGATCATGACTCTGATCAATTTCATGAGTGCGAGCGTCTTCGATCGATTGTGATTACTGGGATTGATGAATCTCAGGCTCCGGTGGCAAGACACCGCTTACAGCATGACTTTGATTGTGTTATGGATGTGCTATCTTACCTAGGTATTGAATGCTTCCCGACAACGCTTTATTGCATGGGTCGTCCGAAACGCGGGTCGGCTCGGTTGTTAAAAGTGATATTGCCGTCTACGTATCACCAAAAATTGGCAGTGAGGAGAGCTCCCTGGCTTCGCTCCTTTTCGATCAGGGGAATATTCCTTAGGGAATCACTAACCCTGGCTGAGAGGGTGCGCAGACGGGAGCTGAGGGCAGCGCGAGTTGGCATGGGAGCGGATAACCCTAATGGCGTCTCATCCTCACAAAGTGTGGATGTCACGGCATGGGAGGGGGTCCGGGCCCCTGCTAACTCAACTGTCCACCCTCCCAGCAACTCTTTAAACTAAAGCCCGCCTCCCAATCTTTTCGTTCTTTTATGAATTGTTTTTACTCCAACGTTCGATCCTTGCCAGAAAATTCAAAGTATATCGAACATATTCTTGGAAAGCATTTCGATGTCTACATTTTTGCTGAAACATGGCTTAAGCAAAAGCGCCTCCCTGCTTGGTGAAATCAGTCGAAAATTCCAGACAGTACGATGCGATAAGTTGAGGCGGGAAGGAGGAGGAGTGGCAATACTGATAAGAAATACACTTTCTTATGATAAGATCTTTTCAGAAAGTTTAGTCAGAGGGTATGAGATTCTTGCGGTAGATGTATTCAGTTCAACAGAACAACTTAGGCTAATGGCAGTTTATAGGGCCCCGTCTTGTTCATCGGCTATGACGAATCAACTAATCGATACTCTGAGCGATCTTGTGTCTTGTAATAAGGCGGTGACTATTGTGGGAGACTTCAACATGCCAGAGATTACTTGGAGTCCAAACGGCCTCTGCGGTGATACGTCTTATGAGCCGTTTCGCGAATTTTTAAATTCACATGAGTTTCTGCAGTACGTAAAAGATCCAACCAGAGGCATGAGCACTCTCGATTTGCTTATCTGCAACAGTGAACATCTAATAAGTGACGTTACAATTGCTCCACCGGTTGGTAACAGTGACCATGTCAGCATATCGTTCAGGCTAACGATTTCCATTCATGACCCCGTAATCATTTACAAGAGGCTTTTTTCTAAAGCAGATTATGACAAAATATGTGAATACCTTGCCTCAGTTATGTGGAGAGAATCACTCGATACGGTTCACAGCGTTAATGATAAATATGAGATGTTCCTGGCCATTCTGCATCATGTCATAGAAATATTTATTCCTTGGGGTAAAGTTGTAGCGGGTAAAGCTTGTTTGCCTCAGTGCTTGCAAAACATGTATGATCATCGCTCCTGTCTATTTAACAAAGCTTGCCAGTTTGGATCGGCCCATGACTGGAACGAGTGTAAAGAGTTCTCGCTCAACTTTTCAAAGAAACTGGAAAAATACAACTGCAATATCGAAAAACGAGTCATAAATGCTGGTCAGAAACACTGCTTTTATAGATTGTTGAATCTCAAACTTAAACCTAAGGCTCAAATTAGTGTGTTGGTAAAAGATGATCGAAAAGCGGTAGAAGATGCTGACAAAGCTGACCTCTTAGCCGAGAAATTTTACTCAGTATACTCAAAAGACGACGGAAAGTTGCCATGTTTTAAACCGGACATTTCAAGCTACATGCAGACTTTTTCCTGGGTTCAAGAAAAATATATTTTTGATGAGATTATTCATGGCAAGAATTCTTGCTCAGTGACACCTGACTACCTCCCAGTCTATTTTATTCGGAAGGTTGCTCATGTTATTGCCAAACCTTTGGCCTACATTAGCAACCAATCCTTAATGTACAGCGAGGTGCCCGTTCGGTGGAAGCATTCGTTTATCACTTCGATTTAAAAAAAAGAGCCTGCAAGCGATCCAAATAACTACAGGCCGGTCAGTATTACGTCATTTTTCTGCAGTTTTCGAAAAAATTATTAAGAGGTCCATCGTAGAGCACCTGGAGAAAAACAAAATTATTCCCGAATCTCAACACGGCTTCGTATCAGGGAAATCAGTGGAAACAAATTTAATTGAATGCCTTAATGACTGGACAAACCTGCTAGATGATAAAAAGTGTTGCGATATTATTTACTTTGATTTCTCTAAAGCGTTTGATCGGATCAGTCTCATGAAATTAACCCACAAAATTAAATCATTGGGCTTTCACCCGTCCTTGAAAAGTGGCTCTGTGAGTTGGTCACTGATAGAACGTTTCAGGTCAAAATCAAAAATGTTCTGTTTTCACCTAGGAAAGTTATTAGCGGAGTCCCTCAAGGAGCGGTCCTCTCGCCTATTTTGTTCAACATTTATACATCTGATCTCCCACTGCTATTTAAGGATACTAGGATCCACTGTATCCAATTCGCTGATGACCTCAAGATTTACTGTGAGTTTCGGGACGATGACCCTCTTCACTTGCAAAATGGAGTCGACAGTGTCTCCAGCTGGTCTAAAACATGGCAGCTGCCGTTAAGTCTAGAAAAAACAAATTATCTACGAATTGGTCGGGCTTCTACATCTCCTGCATATACTCTAAACGGAGTTACAATTGCTAAGTCTAAAACGATCACAGATCTCGGGTTCAAATATGACAATAAGCTGGACTTCTCTGATCACCTCAAAATGATATGTAGTAGAGCACATGGTGTAACTTATCGAATATTTTAACAGCTATACTAGAAAAATAATCACCAGATATAACGGATTCTTCCATCCCCAGGTTCCTAAAGATTCTATTCGAAACAGATTTTTAAATGTTCACTCTTTGTTCTCTAGAAGAAGTATGGCCGACGTCTGTCATGTCTACAAACTCCTCTCTGGCAAAATAAAAATCAAACTCGCGAAGTTTTACAAGCTGCGGCCTTCTAAAACAAGAGGAAACCCACTGAAAATCTGGTATCCGAAGCTTAAAAACGGCATTAGAGCTCACTCCTTCACGGCAAGGGCAGGCTCCGCATATCTAGCGTTAAGGTGTACTATAAATCCAACTCAAAACAATTATCAAATGTTTAAAAGACTTGCTGGGAGAGCCCTCCTCAAATACTGATGTCGTGTTTTTGTTTTTGTTTTGTTCCGCTTGCTTGTTACGGTACCTTTCTTTTTTTCCTTCCTTTTTTCTGTTTTAGTTGAACAATTGTACCACTTTTACACCGCTTTGATTTCTGTCGCTATCTAGCTGTTCGATTGGGTGGCAACCGTGTTTGTTGTTGTATCTCATGTCCATCTTAAATGGTCGTAATAAACTATTACTATTACTATTGCTCTCTGTCCCTTCAAATACATACACACTATTTCGCACCATTTCTGTCTACGTGTCGACCACTACGCACTATACTTCTGGAGTATCAGTTTTGGGACTGGCTTGCGATTGACGGCCCGGCACACGATCATTTTCGTCGACGACGTCCGCACGAGTAGCCGTGAGTTTTCCTCTCCTATGCCCTAGGCCTCGTCTCCCGTTGGTGGTTGCAGCTCGCTTGTTGTTGTAGCTCGCTTCGTAGACCTAGGTTGTTTTTTGTGTTGTCGCTTAGCTTCTTCTATGTTCACTATGTTGCCTAGGTTGCTTCTATGTTGTCGCTTAGTTTGTCGTATGTTCACTATGTTGCTTAGGCTGTTTCTATGTTATGACACTTAACGTTGTAACTTAGTTTGTCCTAAATTCACTTCTCTCGTTCGGTTCTTTTAGTTTAGTATGTGTTCGTTCGTCGGGCATGTAAATTTATGTAAGCAATATAAGATAAAGTTTAATTACCCAAGTTTGAGGTTGCAAAAGTCCCGCGTGGCATCGATGAGCGACCGCTAATATCTCTGGCGTCATTTTACAACTATACTCATATTCTGCCGCACCTCGAACACAGTTAAGATACTAACAATGTTCTTGATAAGGCACTCCGGAAAATGGGCCCTAAACGGCTCATAGTTTATTGCGCCCTTCCAATACGTGCGATCGAGAGAAGTTGTCGCCAAGCATGTCCCAGTACCTATGTATAGGCAGAAATTATTTTGGGTCTACTCAAAATGCAACCCTATTTGTTGATGCTAGAGCACTTCGCAGAGCTACGGATGAGATCTTCAATAATTGATTCGATGAGTTCTTTCGCTTCTATGCCGTCTTGGGGCGAGATTCATCAACGACTTACAACAATTTAACGGAGAAATGATAACGATAGCGTGAGCATATCAAGCGATATGGTGAAACATTTCACCACATCGCTTGTTGATAAGCCGCGCTATCGCTATCATTTCTACATTAAATTGCTGTAAGTCGTTAATGAATCTGCCGCCAGGCAACATCCCACGAGTGTTTCGATGACGGCGTCCAGTAAGACGTTGAGGTGTGGAGCTTTCAGATAGCGACAAGTCTTCCGATAAATGTATTTCTGAATTTCTTTATTAGTGATTGCAGTGATTCTGCCGAAGTTGTTAAAGAGCCCAAGAGCTACTTGATGAGGTAGTATCTGAAGAAATCAACTGCTTGTATGATGTGGTCTTGGGAAGGTCTTTTCCAGTTATGGACGAATTAGTTCAAACAGCACGTATGAAAGTGTGAAGATTGAATTCTACTAATGCAGCCAGTCTACCGATATTAATAGATACTTTAAATGGTGGATCGGACTCATTCCAGAACTGCATTGAGTGGCGTCCGTGGAGGAAAAGTCATCAGGGAGGCTTTAACCGGCGTTCTTCACCGCAATAGCCTCTGTTCTGGCAATCAAGCGATATTTTGCTTTGGCAACTCGAACAGTGAGCTATCAGAATGCACTGCAACTTTGATAAGGCCTAGACTTTCGAGCAATTCAAAAGCCTAAGTACAAGGAGACTGCAGCCGCAAACAAAACGTGCAATGAGACTAATGAGACTAGAAAGCATTATATAATATAATATAAACTCGGATGCAGTGATCGATTTGACGAACAGTATAGCTATGGTGTGATTCCAATGGAGTAAGGAAATCATCTTCGAGCAGCTAGACAGAAGGAAGCACCTAGGAGTTCGGTCTTAATTCCGGTCATACCTAAGCCTTCATTACGCTTTCATTCGAGGCTGCTTCCATAGTAACTGAGGTAATCAAACCGAACTTGCAGTAGTACACTGTATCAATGTCAAGAATAAAGCTACATACACATATATGCACATATACACTTATATATATGCACATATACTTATATATCTTATATACAATACATATATACTTATATATAAAGAAAACATAAATAAACGTAAGATAAGGAAACATCATGGTGGGTTGCATAGGCTACTCTGTACCTAAGCTTTGAATAACCGTCTAAAACACAAAAACAGAACAGGCATAATGATTCACTAAGCATGACAAAATAAAACACAACATAAACAAGGTATAAGACCATAGTAACCAAGGCACCACATCTCAGGAAACTCGCGACCCATTGAGCATATGCTAACGGGGAGTTAGATCTGCAGTTAATTGAACAATACTGAAACGCGGAATGATGATAGCCTAGAAAATTCAGAATTAGCAAAAATGCCGGTAGTTTCATAAGCGAGAAGGATCTGGCCTCATAAGGCTTCTTTTAAAAGCTTTATCTGTGTTTGCCTAAAATAGTTCAACAGGAAGAGGACCCATCCATCTATCACATCGACAGAAAAAAGAATGAAAAACAGTTCAGTAATGTCTTCGATTTATCCTACTGTAATGGACATTTAGGGTTATTTATTCTAGGGCTAATAGGCCTATAGACCCAGTACTTGCTCGAAAGTAGCTTAACCTCTCTCCTTAGAATACGGTAGCAAAATATCATGTCCGCCTTTAGTCTTCTGCATTGTAAGCAACGCAGGGAAAATATTCTTAATCGGTTTTTGTAGTTAGGTAAGGCATTGCGATCACGGCCCGGATTCATGAACGATTTACCGGCGGGTAAGTGCAAAATTTACCCCCACTCCGCAGTTACGCTCGATTCATGAACGCGCGGCGGGAAAAATCCGAGGTAAGTGTAGAGGTAAATGCTACCCCGTCAGCGCGTCGGGGAATATTTACCTCCAAGGCCAGGGTTTTGCTCCGCGGCCAATTTCTGACCCAAAGCATGCCTCCGCTGGCCCTTAGCCACCTCTGAGCTGGACGCCAGCCGCAAATTCAATGCCTGGCAGGGATGCCTAGCTGCCATCGCCATGCGCACGTCTTTCCCTGCACTTCGGTTAGTTGTTTTACATTTTGTTTTTCTCTATTAGGCTTGCATTCCATGATTTTTGGGTTCTGTGGACCATGGCGCCCACAATGCCACTTATTTTTAAATGAATTGCTCCCTTTAGTGGCATTCTGGGTCGGCTTGGGCCATCATGAGCCTAGTCCACTACGCAAATCGTAATTTACGATTTGCGTGGGTGGACTATGCCCGTCCGCCACCTTAGCCTTCCTTGGCATATGTTGTCTATGGAGGCTACTGTGGTGGATGGCACCCATTATTAGTCATGTAAGCCCACATTAACCATTGTTTCTCTACTACCTGCTATGCTACTAGTTTCTACCCCTCTACCTCCCCCCTTGCCCTACCCTACATTTCACATTTCATTTCCCCTAAATACGATGCTGCTAGTGTCGGTGGCAGCGACGTCCCAGCAGCAAGTGTGACTGCTTGGTTTCGCTGTTAGCTGATGCCAGCGGGCCAGCGGAGGCATGCACATTGGGTCAGAAATTGGCCGCGGAGCAAAACCCTCGCCTTGGCCGTCATGAATCAGAAAACGGAGGTAAGTTCGAGGAAAGTGGCGGGTAAATGGCTGTCGAGGTAAGTGGGGGTAGAATTTACCTCCGGCCGCGTTCATGAATCCGGCCCCAGAACAACCGGTTGTTTTGTACAACAGAATTCGGGTGAAAACTTGTTGGACTTTTTCGATCTTCAACATTTTTTTGAGATAAGGATTCCAGACTTGCGTGCAGTACTCAAGGTATTGCAGTACGTACATCTGGTAAAAACGTATCAATACTGCCGTATCGGAGCACTTAATAATACATAAGATCGTAAATAGTGCACTATAAGCCTTTTTAGTTAAAAAGTCAATATGTTTCGAAAGTTTGAGTTCCTTGCCAAAAACAGCTCCAAGGTCTTTGACAGAACTGCAATTTGGCAAAACTACACCATTGGTAGAAAAATCAGATCATGATTAAAAAAGATCAGAATCGCAAAAATGTAGAACCATGCTCTTATCTAAGTTGAAAGGAATGAACCAACAAGCAGCCCATTGATTCAATTTCTCAGCTGAGGCGAGAAGAGCTGCATGTACTACTGTTCTATTCGCCTCGTCGTATATGCCATATATTTTGATATCATCGGCATAAGCTTTAGCATAAGCTTTCATGAATTCGAGAATCAGTCTTAAGTATTTCGGGTAGATCGTGGGTAAATATAAAAAGAGAAAAGGTGACAATACGGCACCTTGAGGTACCCCGCTAGAGCAAATATGGCTTGCAGAGAAAGATTATGTAACCTTATCGGTCATACGCCGTTCATCTAGGTAAGACTCGAACCAAGCCAGGAGTTTAGTGCAAATGCCAACAGACCTAAGCTTTCCAGTTAGTTTACTATGGCACACTTTGTCAAAAGCCTTGGAGAAGTCAAAATATATGGCACCAACCGAATTTCCACTGTTGATTGCTTTAATCCAATCATGAAAGGAATCGAGAATATTCGTTAAAGTAGAAGCTCCGGGCAGAAAACCGCGCTGTTCTTCGGGAATAATGAAGACTCTATTGAACTATGCAGCAATTTTACCTCTTATTATCTTTCCGTCACCTTTATGGGAGCAGGTGTAATGCTTATTGGGCAAAAGTTGCTAACAACATTGCTCTTTGGAGACTTAGGTATAGGCGTGACAAGGGCATGTTTCCACAGGTGTGGAACCTCGTCCAACATGAAGGAGAGGTTAAACAAGTGTGCAAGCTGTTTACACAAAGCTCGAGAGCATTCCCCCGAGACGTGGTATACTCCAAGCTCGAGGTCTCCTTTATTCCTTCTACATCCACGACGTTCGTTTGCTTCGATGCTGAATATAATTTGGTAATAACACATAGGAGATATAACACAACAACCATTCGCTACCACGTACCGGTTTCAGTAGCAATTCTGCCATCACATGTCATTGCCCTAGCCAATGAACACATTTTCCGCATCAACACTGGACACGGTGTCATGGTTGGAGGGCGCAAAGAGGGCAATTCGGGGAGGAGGGAAATCAACAACATCAGCTCCCAAATCCCAAACATTCATTAAATTCAGAGCGTTCTACTTGATTTGAAAATGGTTACACCACCATATGTGGTATACACCACCATGTGAAAGTTGAGAAGTTCGCAGTTCGCCGATAACATCATCATGTTATGAAATAAATAAGAATCTACAGCGCATCTCCTGGGACAAGAGTTAAGAAAAAAGAAACAATCTCATGGACAAGAGAGACAAGAAACAATTTCATGGAACAACCTCTAATTAAGGAAGAATGACTCTCAAAAAAGCCTTATCGTTAATCAAATCTAAATCAAGCCCTTTCCTAAATTTATCCTTATCTTTTCTTTATTTATCCTTTTTGATTTATCCCTTTGAAATGATGAATCACGAGGAGATGAGGACGCCTCTCATCTCAGCCCTCCATCTCTGTCTATTAGGTTGTAACGAAATAAATGGCACTGAACCACTGTAAATTTAAACAGTTAATATCTCGGCTTGTAGGCAAGTTTATTAATCGAAATAAAAACCTTCTGATTCTACACATCTTTGCCAACGTGACACAAGCTTTTTTATCCCAGTAGCATAAAAATCAGAAGTTCTGGAATTGACGAAATCTTTGAGGGCACTTTCGGCATCCTGTTGGTATTTGAATATTTCCCCTACCAAGAAGTCGCCAAGATGCTTGAAGAAATGGTAGTCTGTTGGGGAGAGGTCGGGAGAAAACGGAGGATGTGGTAGAGTTTCAATGCTCAGCTCATTCAATTTCTGCAACGTCATTCGTGCTACATGGGGGTAAGCATTGTCGTGCAGAAGGAGAACTCGCCTTCGGTTTACCAAGGCCGGCCGGATATCCTTCAACTTTTTCATCATTTCTTCAATTTCAATGCAGTACTTCTCTGCCGTGATGGATTCACCGGGGGGGGGAGGAAGCTGTGGTGAATAATTCCCAGCGAACACCACCATACTGTCACCATTACTTTCTTTTGGTGCAATTCCGGCTTCGCAAAAACCTTGGGACTCTCATCGCTGTCCACCCACTGTGCCGATCGTCGCCTGTTGTCGTACATTATCCATTTCTCGTCACAGGTTACGATGCGATCAAGGAATGGGTCCGTTTCGTTCCGTAGAAGCAGTGCGGACGAGATCTCATATCGTCGGTTTCTTTGCTCCTCAGACAGCTCATGAGGCACCCACCTTTCCAGCTTTTTGGTCTATCCAATTTCCTTCAGATGCCGGGCAGCTGTGTTGTGACTGACGCCAAGAACCTTCGCTATCTCCCTGGTACCTTTGTGTGGATCCTCCTCTACCACATCTCTCAGCTTGTCCTCATCAACATCACTATGCCTCCCACGACCTTCACGTTCTTCCAAGCTCTCATCTCCATTCCGGAACTTCTGATACCAACGATACGCCGTCCGAATTGTGGAACATCCTTGACCGAATGCGGCGTTGATCCTCTCGTCCGCCTCCTTAGCTGTAGTGCCCAGCTTGAATTCATACAAGTAAATGCCTCGGATTACCATTTTGTCCATCTGCAAAAAAGTCAATAAAACTCTAAAGTTTTCCCACTTTTACATAGAAAATTTGGCACTCACCGGTAGAGCAAAGTTTACGCTTCTAAATGATATGCCACATGTTACGGTTTGTTCTTGATCAAACGCGTAAAGACGCGCCAAAAAATGGCGCGAGCCAGTGCCATTTAATTCATTACAACCTAATATATGGTACTGGGGATGGAGGGTTTGCTTGGTCCTCACACACTAGCGAGAGCCGACTCGTTCTCCGACGCAACCGACCCAACGGCCAACCTAACCTGACTCCGATGTGAAGGCGATTCAACTCCCTGAACCGGGCGAGCAATCTCCGAAATGAAGTCAATTCAACTCCCTCACCTGAGTGAACAAACTCCGAAATAAAGTCAACTCAACCCTAACCCGAGCGAGCAAATCCGAAATAAATGCGATTCAATTCCCAGAACCGGACGAATAAACTCGGAACTAACCGGGAATAAGAACGATTTGAATAACAAGAACAACACAAAGAGTCGCATTCCAACGTCCTTCAGGCGATCGCCTCGTCATATCGATCGATATCGCGTGATTTTGAAACTTCGCGGCGCCTCGTCCGCCCAAAGCGCATCCGTCAACTAACGCAATTACGAAATCTCACTCTATTCGGTTAGGTCTGAGAGGAAACCGATATCAGCCACCAATGATAATTACGTAAAACCCACCCGGATCGATTGACATATCGACCATCCATAATGTTGGTCGTTATTGATTGCTTGATCGAAGCCTCACCATGGTGGCTTATTACCTGATAGACCTTCCGTCGGCCACCATAATCACGCAACACCCCCCCCCCCCCCTTTGGAACAGATCTGTTGCTATAGAGCTGGAAGCTGACGGAAAAGTACGTGCTGGCAAGAATGCGTAGCGAAACGCTAGCGACCTAGCAGGGAAACTTGAGCGACGCTGGGCGCGTATAAGTCTTCTAGCACAGAGGGGGTTCACGGGGTTTGATCCGTGCCTTGACGCAGGCCTCTTCCGCATCGCTGCAGTGTCCTTTGAACCCGGCAGCGGCGCTTCGTCGTAGCCGTGGTGACATCTTGCGAAACCTCATCAAGTGGATAATCATTGGAGACCACTCAACAGTGCAAGCGTCATGGCAGTCAACACCGATGGTCGTAGCTGCCTGCCACGCAGCTTTTTTAAACACTATTCTAAAAGCTGAAAGTAGAAACTCCACAGTCGCCTCACAAATGACGGGATTAACACTAATCTATAGAAGAAAACATACATTAACGTGTAATACTTGAGAAGCTAGGACAGTTTATCTGGAAGATTAAAAATGAGCGTATAACTGCGAAGATGGTTGAGGAAAACAAACATACTCTGCAAGGGGCTAACATATAACGACTCCAGAGTACGTACAGCTTCATATCCTTATCGTTTCTCAGTTTGTGTACGGCGTCTAAATGGTCGTTCCAGGAGACTGCCTTGAGACAGATTTTATTTTCTGTGGCACGCATGATGTGTGACCACGCACTTTCTAGGTTCTGCGTGTGCTCTCCCGTGCTCGGTTCGACAAAATTCGGATAGTTATTCACTGTTTTCTGCACACTACCTAGGTTACTGAGATTTCCATCTCCTCTCCAGTTTTCGGTACGGATTGTTGCCCATGGCAATACGTGTCTTCTTACAATATCATCCAGCGTGGCGAAATTGCGCTTTGATGCGATTTCAACAAACCTTCGTATTGCTTGTAACACCACCGACCACGTACGATTCGACCACGAGTGTACTTTGGCTTCACAACATGTGTTTCGTCCAATTGTAGGAACGTATTCGGTCCTCCAATTTTGTGGGGTTAGATGGCTACACTATCGAGAAATCATTGTAGTAATATGTCGCGAAACCACAGGTCCCACTGCATTATGCTGCTGCAGTTTACATCGCACTCCATCGCTCCATTTTCAACTGTTACGATATCTTTTATGAATAATAGTGATGTCAAAACGTTTTTTTTTTTGAGATCCTGTCAGTTGCTCGAAAAAGGATCCTTCACGTAGACCATCTTATCCAAACTCCCTTGACGCCGGCACGCGACAGTCGCGCCTCCTCCGACTGCGCTACACGCGCCCTTACTCTCTAACTCTCACAGATATGTGGAATATATCGGTCCCGAAATATTCAGGAGCATCGGACCCGATATATTGTTCGTAAGAGCAAGGGCTGGCGGAACGTATCCCTCGGAGCATTGGGGACCTTCTGCGATATGCCAGCAACGGCCTCAGTCGTGAACCATATCCGACGGGGAGACGAAAGGAACGGTGACCACGCCCGTGGAAATGGTCATGAAAAATCCTTCCCAGTAGACATGAAACGCTTATTTCCCTGCTCTGACCACACTTCCTTTCGGTTCATGTAATTGTTATTTGTTGTTCTTGTTCTCTAATAACTCGTTGCTAATAAATATTCTTACTCATTAACGTATTTTTTGTTGTGAGTACTGGATATCGGAGCCGATATGAATACAGTAATCGGATTAATTACAAAGCTAGGACTACATAAGTCCGACTTGGGGGCCTATCCGGCGATAGTCTATATGAAGCTTATGACTGAAAAAGGAAAGTCTCGCCATCCTAAGCTAACTACGGAGTGGCCGGGTCCTTTTAGAGTCCTGGAAGCTAGTACTAACGCAGCACGAATAACCCTAATTGGCCCAAAAGCAAGGAACCAGAAATGATTCAGTTCTACCACCTTGTGAAGGTCCCCAGGGAGAAAGACAATACTCCCGTATCTGCAACTACCATGCGTGGAAAGCGCAAGAAAAACAGGCAGGGGGTCGGGAGGTTGGAAAACTTTTTAAAAGTTACATATTCTACTTTTAGCGCTGTACTTTCGTCCTACGGCAGCGTGCAAGACGTCGACTAGAAATGTCCCAACTTTCTATAGAGAAATGGGCAACGTATAGCCTGTTCTGCAGCCCAACCGCTCAACAACGTCCTGGACAACAGCCCGCTATCGTCAATATCATTCGGATTTCTGTGCGAGCTGGCTTGCATTTTTGCTGTTGTGGGCCAAAGCCATGTTCCGAACAATTTTCACCCGTCCAGATTGTTTACCATGATATTATGATATTCGTACCTCTTGTTTGGGATTGTCATTTTACTGCTCCCAATGTGTGTTCACTCCGCGCTGGCAAGTGTGGAGGATGCTACGAAGACGGTGCCGGCCTCGCAGTGGTGCCCGCACCACTTGTCGCGTATGCATCATGGTGCTATGAAGTACGCTGACGAGAACCCATGGAATGCTGAAAGCTGGAAGCAGGTGAATCCTCGTCGGGATCGAGGATGCTCGAGTGTGGTTTGAACACAAGATGATGACGGCCAAAGTCATACGCTGCCCTGAGAACATCGACCGGAGTGATTCGACGAAGAGTTTTTGGCGGTCTAGCTGATATCTCCGTCTAAGTTCGCCAAAACCATGCGGTGAAGGGGTTCATGGATCCTCCATATGCTAGCAGTTGCAAAAGGCGCCGAACTAATATGCCTTTCTGGGCTGGGCCGCAGGATGACCATGAGTGGGGCGGCCTGTTGATCTGTTGAGGGAGCTCATGGAGGAGACCATATCACACCGTCCCCCTCTGGCAGGAATGCTGCGCTGTCTACTCCCGCTGAAGTCGCGTGGAACCATGCTCAACGCACCATTCAAAGTATTGGCGGATATAGTCAATCTGGTGACGGGTAGGCACTTCACCCAGAGTCCACGGTTCTGGAATGCTAGCCGCATAAAGAAGCATCGTGCTCTGCTTAGTATCCCAGAGTGCCAACGATACGCGATCCTTTTAAAATTAGGTAGTGCAACCAATTTAATGTGAGGGAACTACTCTCATAATGCGAAATCTTTGTAGAAAATTATGGAGTTTACCACAACAAACTCATAGGAGGCGATAAATTTGGAGAGTCTGTTAGCATTATCCTGTTAGAAGGAACACAACTGTTTTGAAAAGTACAACAATTATGAGTTGACTTCGAACGGCCGTCTGAGTGCCTTGTTAGGTGGACGAAGTAGTAAAAAAACGTTTACTTGAAGACACAAAAACAAAAAATGTGGAGGGGCGCCAGTCGTACCCTTTAAATATTTAAATATGTAGGAGAGCTCCCGCGCGAGCGAGACCGCATACAATTCGATTAAGATCAAGTCAGTGGTCAACCACGGTATCTCTACATGCGGGTTCTAGCTTTGACGCCGTCCTCGGCTTTCGATTCAGCCGCGAGTGCTATTGCTACTTGTGCTCATTTCGCCTGCTGCTGCTCCTTCTTTCTCTTTTTAACGCGACGCGAATAACGCTCAGAGATTCTCCCATCTCGAGTTGGAGGTGTCGTCTTCATGGATTTGTGCTGCTGCGATGTGATACTTCCCATGAAACAACGCAGTCGGTCTGACATCTACATCTTCGAGCTCGACGTTCGAGTTGGCGAGTTTGTTCTTCTGGCAGCAGGTGTTGACTACTTGCGGAAGAAGGTGTGGTTTCATATCCAAGAAGGCAGTGATGCCTTTGGCCTTCTCATTCAGCCAATCCCATGCACTCCAATATGCTAAGCGATGTCTATTGACAAATACTTGTTTCTCAAATCAGCCACAATTCGACTGCATGCATAAAAGGGAACCAGTACAATATGCAGGCCAAGGTTGACTTCTGACAGTGTCTGCGTGCCTAAGGTGGACAAGTTAATAAAAAATCTTTATTTAAACAAACAAAAACTCACAAAAAATACAAGGACAATGACGACGGCGCGTCTGTCGCCTCTTTAAATAGACGGTTTCCCGCGCGAGTTGGACACCGCGTGCAATTCGATCAAGATCAAGTCAATGACCAACCACGGCGTCTCTACATATGTTTTTATAAGATTTTTTTTGTCGGGTTTGACCGAGGAAGTGAATACATGGTCTTGCACATACGAACGGAGAAGTAGATTGACTAAAAGATTAGGGACGAATTAAAAGCGTTTAAAAAGATGCGTCGGACTGATAAATGTTTCTACAATTTCAATCCTCGACATCGTATTTTTTCATAGAGGAGCGAGTAATCGAAAACCGGAGGGGGCATGGCTTTCCTCCCGTGGATAAGAACACAGAAGTACGTCTTAGAAGCGCTTTAAAACAAACCCAGGGTAACCGGTACCCAAGGTGGGCAGAAAATTGGAAGTGTAGGTTGCGTTATTACATAACCGGTGATAATGCCTAGAAAGGAAAGGGAGGAGGTCACAAGATGAGCTCAGTAAGCTTCACTTTTCGTTTGCGAAAGAAATCTTAATCTTATGCTTGGCTCTCAATGCTATAGCCATTTCGATATCCCATTAACACATTCCAGGGATGTGCATCAACAACTTTTTAATACTGAATTGAAAAATGCGCAGCTACACGGAAACGGAACGGAAAACCTTCTGCTGGGGAAACAATTCAAAACTTGAAGCTGTCTCACTGGAAGAAGCAGCAGATTCTTCCTTCAAACACAAAGGTGTAATCTTGTTGCGATTATGCATTGTTTGTTTCTGGATTCCCGTGCATCTGTCCACGTTTGTTTCTGGATTCTTGTGCATGCCTCTACCTGTAGAATACAGGCTGTTGAAGTTGTTCGATCAATCGTTTTAAATAGTGATGTTGATTGAATCGCAATAAAGCTTTATCCCACTCATACTCGAACACTACTATAGCAAGGTCAAAAAGTACTCTTCTATCACTCGTCTTATGAAGTCTCTCCCACCAGCTGAGTCGGGGTATAAGGTCCCACTTCTACGGGCTGCTCCAATAACGTGTGCTGCTTTGGCTAGGACGTATCTGTAATTTGCACACATGCGAAGGCAAAGAAATAGAGAAGAATTAGGTTGATGACCTGTATTCGGCATGTAGAATACGAAACAGAGTAGACGTCTTGAAACCTGAAATCGTGGGCAGATTTACCAATGTCGTCGACACTCAGCGAGCTCGCCCGTCGAAGTCCACAACAACATCAACATTCAAACTTTGGAAACCCTTGCGGTTGACCTAGTTTTCCTCGGATTGCACAGGCGCCGTTATCCGAAGTGTATGCCTCAATAATGCCAACGATTCGAGGTATGGCGTACTTCCGGTAGAAGCCCCTCTGAATTTCCTCGCTTCCCCCTCTGTATGACCAGTAGTGAACCGTTCTGCCCCACTGTTCGGCGTCTGCAGGAATCGATTCAGTATTCGCGAAACGGGTGCCTGGCTACAGCCTGCTATGCGAATGCTGTCGATCTGCATAACCTCCCTCTCAAGAGGGTGTATGGAAGGCGCCAACTAGAGAGCCAGAGAAAGGTCGGTGTCCCTCCTTTTCTTTCCTTTTCTCGTGGCTCAAGTCGGCAGCTAGAATGCGGCAAATTCGGAAGAACACAGCCTTGCTGAACCTGTAGTCCTTCTTGAATTCCATACCCTACAAGGCTTCAAATGGGATCTTCTCTTTCGAAGCACCTTTGTGATCTGTCTCCCTGTCTTTCGCATTCGGTCTTTCCTCTTCGGTTTCGTGTTTCCATTAGTATAGAAACGCATGAATATTGCCTAAAAGCTTGGTGCTATCCAGTGGTAAACGGCGTTTTCGTCCCTTGATTGTCTCCAACAAAGAGTTTACAAAAATTACTAAACATAAAAACGACTTTACACCGAATGTTGCTTTTAGGGAAGCTAATACCTATATGAAAAGATAATTACTATTAAATAAGTATCACAATATGAGCCACTGAATAAATCAAACCGGCAGTCATCAGAAGCAGTCTAGTTATTCCTCATAGACTCACAGTTAACTTGTTTATTTTTTTTTTGACTCCGCCTTTTGATGCGCAGGAAGTGATATCATTAGCCTCGCTTGGCTCTTCTTCTACCAAAACCAGCAGAAACTTTAGTTTTTCTACAGTTAGGGGCCATCAAAAAATAATGCATGTCGGACCGTTCTACAATTCAAAAAACTACGAAAACCCCGAATTGTGATCACATTGACAAGAGTAACCTCCTTGAGCCTCTCCAACGCTTAATAAAAAATAACGAAAACACTCTAAAACTCGTCCTGTGCTAAGCAATCCTCTGCAAAAAGGACTTTCTAACCATCCCATATATAAAACGTCAAAGAGGATGATCTCCACCTCCTCGTCATTGAACAGACTCCTCTTACGTGGAGGCGTATGCTAAAAACTCTGTCGTAACTGCAGCATGTCTGCTTCAATCAGCAGCATCTCTGCTCCAGTCCGAATTCCCCTTCCTCCGGGGGGGGGGGGGACGCGAATTCCCGCCGGAGCACCGGGTTACTGTATTCTCAGCATGGTGTGCATCAAGGAAGTACGGCACTTTCCATTTCCCGGCTGGGCGCGTCGGAGCGAGGCATGCATGCGGGCCAGAGATGAGCGGATTAACCGTTATCCGTTATCCGGTTTCCGGCGAGTTTTTGGCCTATCCGTTGTGTTGTTCGTTATCCGGTGGTTTTTGGCCGAATAACGAACAGCAAAATCTGGCAAGATATTTTGGTAAAAATTTACTGCAGGCTGAGACCTTCTGGATTGGAACAAACAACTGGATGGAATGTTGTAGCATAGCAAGAAATAATTCGTATTTTTATCTACCGAGTTAACCGAATTTAGGTAACTCTACACCAATCCATTTCGGCCAAGTACTTTCGAATAGTGTCGTAGTTCGCGTTATCATTCGAAACTTCAATGTCACTAGAACCGTCACCTTTAGGATAAGTTATACTCCACTCATCGAAACAATATCCAAAGTCTTCGTCTTTTCGCCTTCAAAAGCATTACAAGGAACGGTGCTCACATTTGTAGTGTGCAATTTCATGCACTAGATGGGTCTTTCGTCAAGCCTCAACCAGTTGATTTTCGTAAGCATGAATTTATCCTCTTGACCACACTTCGCGACATCTATTTTCATAGACTTCATTGCGAAGACAGTTGGTTCGTAATTACTTTCTTGCCACAATTGGCGGCACTTACTAGTTGATCCTTTGCCAGACCTCGACCAGTTATTATCTCTTGGTCGCTTCTTACTACATTCCTAGTCTTCGTTACAAAGGCATTTCATTGGTTTTACCATCTTTCAGGTATTTGTGTTTGGTATTTTCCTATTCTGCTTTTAGTCCTCACATAGAGGTGTTTCCTTGATCGCTTCCCGTAACAATTACAATTCCTAGTCTTCGATGCGAAGGCAATTCATACTCTTCCTAGGTCACTTATTGTGACCATTTATCTTGTGCGTTAAATATTGTTCCAACCGAGTGATTACTCAGCTGTATTACTCTTCAGGTTGTAGGTCTGGGTTGGCCAGATGGCATTTGATTAGCCGGTTTGTCCCCAAAATTGGAGATCGTTGTAGTTTTCCTATTATGTAAATAGTACTGTCCGGCAGTCGTAGCTTTTCGACGTGCCTAATAGATTGGGTGTGCATTCTCCGCACGCTCCTATGATTACAACTCTATCATCAGGTTTGTCCTGGGGAGATAATCATCAACCGGCGTGTCTTCTGGCAGGTTAGTGTTTTTTGGCTGTATTTATATGTCTTCCTAAATTTTTTGGATGAGGAACCATGAGATGGATATCTCTATATCTCTATGATCCATATTATATTCTGTAATTTGTCCCTGACTATTATGTCAGGTCGGTTATGTTTCAGTATTCACTTTGGTTTGAATAGGTTCGCTCCAGTGGATTACAACATCATTTGTTTCCACAACATGCGCTTCGCGTATGTAGGTAACTTTGGATTGTAATTTATATTTCTTCTTTAGAGAAGTATATATTACGTTGGCTACGTCATCATGTCTTTCTACCATGATGTTCGTTCGCCAATGGTTGCATGCAGATACTACTGTGTTCTGCGTTTTCTTTAGCGTTGCAGCGCATGCGGCAGAGTGAACTCGATGTAGCCCACATTCCTGCACCAGATGCGCTGGCTTTAGTTTTTAAGGCAGCTTTTTGTGCTGCCATACGTTTCTGAGCGCTTCCGTAGATAAACACCCTTTCATCGACCGTAGGAATGAGTTCCTATGGCTTAGGAGCGGTAGACCATCCTTTGGGTTTACCTTTAGTATTCTGCTAGCCATCTCCTTGTCGATCCACTGCGCCTTGCGGGTACATATCCAGCGGCCATGGACCAAGATGAATATTGCACGTGCAGCACTAGTAGCTGTTCTATGTATATTTCGTTTGACCATTATTTTCTGGTCATCTATTCTTACTACTTCGGACTCTAGCCGTTGTCTCAGGACTGCGCTTAATTCCGAGATTGACCTTCTGTTGATTGTACTCAAGCTTTCAGATGATTTGTACGGGACATTAAATTGTTTCCTGGAGGAGATGTAACACCAGGTGCACATGATAGTATGTTCCACTTTCTCTTCCATTGTTTGACGCCTAAGCCTCTTTATTCTTCACTTACATAGAGCCTGCACAACTGCGGCCAAATTTTATTTTATTTTGTGCCATCAGCCTGCGTACGTGGGCATCAAATTTTTTTGCTTTTTCCGCACTTCGCTCGTCTTCCCTGTCCCAAAGACGATGCACGAAACAACGCACTTCAGCTCAGGTATTACTACTTGATTGTATCCACTGACCTTTTGCCTTACGGTTAGGTCGCTGGACATAATTCTTGTTGCTATGGCTAACGCATTTTCTCTAACATTTTGTCACAGTTCTTCTATGTTTACTATTAGGTTTTTTCTGCTCCAAACTATTTGCAAAGCGAATTTGTTCCTGAAAGAGGTATTTCATCCATACCTTTCTACCATCTTAGGTGTCTCTTTGATTAATAGATTTCATTGCGCATTTCGCCATATCTGTGAGGCTATACTCGGGATTCCTTGCTTTGATCTTTACCATGTCATATGTTTTAGTGTAGACTCTGAGGTTGTCCATGAAAATATGTCCGACCGTCATAGGTTCTTGTATTCCCCTTCCTGCCCTGGTTCCGCTTTGGTAGCGTGTTATGTGTTTTCTGATTCAGTCAGAAATTGGCGTTATGGATACGCAGAAAAACAACGGGCATAGCGTGTCTCCCTGCATGATGACATGCTTTATTTGGAGTGGAGTACTTTTGACGTATTTCTACCCTTGGTACCCACAATATCTTACTGTTTGTCTTGACACCGAAGACACATTGTCCAAGCCCATGATCTTTGCGGGGTTCTCCTTATCCTCAATTCGTTGCCTCACAATTCCCGAGAACTTCGCACTGTTCCTGTCAGATTATGGTGCTCCTCTCCCTCTCATCGACCCCAACTTAGCGCGCTTCTGCAGCATGAGCCTGCACTGGTAGAAATTTCCTGCTGTTTTATTTTTCTACTCTCTTGCGAGCGTTTCCAGCGTGCGAAACGACTATGTCACTAGTGTAAGTGGTGAATATCAATTATGTAAAATCAGATCATCAAAGTCCTAGACACTTCATAATTCTGAGCTAGACATCTGACAATAAATCAAAGATGAGTCGTCTAGCACAAAAATGTGTGCCATTGTGCCGACTAACAAAAGAGCAACAGCAAGTGCAGAGATCGTCTACCAGAAAACAAAACTAAAGAAAACAACAAAACTAAGCATTCAACAAATAAGGCAAGGAAGCAAGAAAAATGTTAAGTCACTTACTATCACACTTATGATGCGGGAGAGTTTACAGTTCTTTTAAGAGTTGATAAACAGGACGACGAGCGATGGTCCCGCCACGGAAGTAGATTTCTTAAAGGATTACATGTGAACTGGTCACCGAAAAATTCCGCCACGCACGAGCGGCGAGAGTCAGATGAGCAGAGTGAGCGCAGGGCAGAGTCCGGCCTTTTCTGGCACAGATTGGGCTAGGGAAGGAACTCCGGGGTGTGGCGAGCAGGGAGGCGTGGAGTGCGCAGACGACACGACGAAAAACTGCGCGCCGCCTCGGCACACTGCCAGGCGGACCAGTTCACCGGCAACGTTCGGAAAGTGAGTAATGACTCATGTTTTGATGGACTCGTCGCCCCGTTGCTGTCCTCGTTATTATAGATTAGACACTTCTAGCTCCCTATAACTCTCTATAGTCCAGACAACGGATCACTCCTACGCTAGAGGCTCTGCAAGCGAGAGCGATCATTTTGCCACGAGAACTAGGCCTCATAATAAAAAATGTCGCATGCATCTTGCATTTTTGGGGCTCGGAACCCGTCATGAACTGAACGAACATTACAGTTCTGTGTTTTAGTGATTGCTTAAGGTTGCACGTCAAGTACTTGTAGATGAACGTGGGTTTCTCGGCTTGCCTTATTTAAATCAGATGACATTTAAACCCGTTATTCTCATCAATAAACACGGTATGAATTCGAGATTCGGGTGCTAGTGTACTCATAAAAGGATAAAGGGCGGCGTTACTCAATGCCTTTTGGGATGCTCCACGCATTCTACTTCTACGGGATATCGTGGAGGCGATCTGGATGCGTATATGTCCATACAATGACTTGCGGTGACCAGCCGATGAACAAGTCAGCGCTCTATCCTTCCCAAACAAGTCTGGTGCCAATTAACCGACCCCGGAGGGATGGAAGGCTTGCAAGCCTTCCATCCCTTCGGTGAGTATGATTGTACGACAATAGTTTGGTAGTGCTTTCCTATGTAGTTCTTTAGTGCTATACTATTAATACTGCCAACACCATTAAACAAGAATATATTACATTAAATATATTAAACATACATATTACAAACATACATTAAGACATTTCAAACAACTTTAACATTATTCTTCAAGTTCTCTGTTCGTAAAACCTCGACGGTTTCTTAGTGTGTCAATACTGCTGTGCTCAACGAGGTAAGAAGTTTTGAAGGTGGATCAATTTATCGAGCGGCTTTACGATTCGACCTGTTCGTCGTCTTCAGAGACCTAAAAATGGTTCAAGACTTTAGATTTGTCAATATGATCAGTTTGGGATGACACTGTATGTCTCAGTCACCACTCGGCAACTAACCTTAGCGGTAGCGACGTCTTCAACGGTGTATGGGGATGGGTTTACTTTTCATGCAGTGGGGTTTTTTCGCCTTGGTATCTAGGACAATATGGAAAAGGGGGGTGAGGACGAATTTGGTCGGGTAAGTGACAAATCTAAAGTCTTGGACCATTTTTAGGCCTCTGAGGACGACAAGCAGGTCGAAACGTCAGGCCGCTCGATAAATTGACCCACCTTACAACCTCGTCGGGCACAGCAGTATTTACGTATTGACACACTAAGAAAATGCCGAGATTTTACGAAGAGAGAACTTGAAGAATAATGCTAATAGCGTTTAAAATGCCTTAATGTATGTCTGTGTTATGGGCACTAGTTAAAAGTTCCGACTCCACTGGCACGACTTTGGTCGAAAAACAGATTTCGCTGAAACTTCGTCTAGGGGTCATTTGGGGTGCTGATCACGAATCTGACATTGGTTTTTCACGACTCGGCTGGATAATATACATACAGGAAGGCACAGGATTACATTCTTAAAGCTTCTGCCGGTGACGGCAGGTAGAGTAAGTGGTCGGTTCATCGAGTTACGAAATCCACGATATTGGCGGAAAAAACGGATATCAGATTCGTGATCAGCACCGCAAATAACCACCTAGACGAAGTTTCAGTGAATTTGTTGACTTTGCCTGGACCATCCTTGTTAACGGTATGTGTGGTTTTCGACCGAATCGTGAAAAACGGATGTCAGGTTCTTGATCAGCGCTCCAAATAACCCGCCCCCCTAGGCAAAGTTTCACCGAAAAAATTTTTCTCGAGCGAAGTCGTGCCGGTGGAGACGGAACTTTTAACTAGTCCCGTAATATGTACTTATTTTGATACTTTGACACTTCGATGGTCCTTTTGTCGGCTGGAGGTCTTCTCAGCGAGGACCACAACTCTTCCAGACCGCTCGATCTCTGGCTGCTTGCATCCAGTGAGGCATACTCCGCTCTCTGAAAGATCTTGAGAATGAGTCTGCTCATCGCGTTGGCGGTCGTCCCAGTGGTCTCTTATGGTCTCTCGGGAGTCATTCTCTGACACGGAGATTCCATCTAACGTCCTTTCGTCGAAGCAGGTGTCCGGCCCAGCGATATTTGGACTTCTTCATGTACTGCAGCGGGTCTGCTAATTGCGACTTCTCCCGTAGCTCCGAGCTTCATAGGCCTTTTTGCCATTGCTGACGAAGGCTTGTCCTCAGAAGACATCTCTCCAGTGCACGATGCGTAGTTTGCATTACTTTGGCGATTGTCTTGTTGTCGGGCCAGGTTTCCGTCGCGTAACACATCGCAAGCAGTACAGAGACGTTCAATGTAGAGGCCCTGAAGCCGGGATTCTTGACCTGATCGGTGACTTCGCGAATCGAACTGAAGCTGCCGATGCTGCGCGTCTCCTGCGGGCGATTTAAGGAGCGAGGCCGTTATCCATGTTCAGCTCTCTTCCCAGATAGACGTGGGAGTCGACCTGTTGTAGAGCGACTCCATTCAACCTTGCGAGTCCCGTGTACCCCTGGTTGACCATAAACTGCGTTTTGGACATATTCATGTCCAATCCAATCTTCATACCTGCCACATTGAGCTCGTTCAGCACTTCCTCGACTTCAACCGTGCTGGTAGAGATGAGAACAATATGTTCGGCGAAGCGAAGGTTGCTGATCCGTTTACCGTCGACAAGGTAGCCTTTATCGTCCCAGTTCAGGTGAGAAATCGTGTCTCCCTGCCGTACTCCTTTCCCGATAGGAATCTTAAGCTTTCGAACGAACAACTGGATGGTGGTCGATGTGTTCGAGAAGCATTCATCGAGAAGTCGGATGTAGGGCGATGGTATACAGCATGCACAAGCGCGTTGAGAATGGCGTTGATTTCCACAGTGTCGAACGCTTTCCGATAATCCACGAAGACAAGTACACGTGGGAGGTGGTATTCGCGGCTCTTCTCGATGAGCTGTGAGACAGTCTGAATATGGTCCATGCAGGAGAAATCCTTGCGAAACCCCGCTTGCTCCACTGGCAGATACTCATCCAAGCAACGCTCCATACGATTGAGTAGTATCTTGGTGAAGATCTTGTAAACAACCGAGAGAAGGCTGATGGGTCGATAGTTGTTGATATCCTCCTGCTGACCTTTTTTGAAGATTAAAACTGTTTTCGACTCCTTCCATGAGTCCGGAATCCTACCAAGTCGAAGGTAGTGGTTGAAGTGCTTGACAAGAAGTGAGCAGAGGGCACTGCCACCCGCACGAAGGAGGTCAGCAGAAATGCCGTCCGGTCCGGGAGCAGTGCCTGGCTTCATCCTTCTGATGGCATGAGCAACTTCTGATTCCAGAATGGGAGGTACTTCCTCAGCTGGTGGCATCAAGCATCTGGGAACAGTGCTGGAAGAACGAAACAGATCTGTGTAGAATTCTTGAACGATGGTCTCCATCGCTCTTCGAGACGTTTGCGTTGTTCCATCCTTATCCACAAGGGCTGACATTATTGCCTTCTGGTAGCAGAGATCTCGTTTGCAGCGCTTTATGCTTGAACCTTTCCCAGCGGCTTCTAACATCTTCTGTAGGCTTGAATGGACTCCTTTACTGCAATTCGACAGGCCTTCGAAATGGTGACTTTTCCAGATGGGAAGCATTAGGATCCAGTTTGACAGCTCTTCTTTGCTCCAAGAGCTTAATCGCATGTGCGTTGAGTCTTGAAGCAGACGGTGATGAGCGCGCCAGAGCTGCTAGCACATTTCAACAGTCCTTTTGAGAGAAGGTCGTAGTCTTCCGATGGATCTTCGTACGACTTTATTGCATATTCCAACTCCTCAGACTTGAATGTGGGGATCCTCACCGGTGCGGTGCGTTGTTTATGAGTGTCACGTGCTTATGAGTGTCACGCTTGAACATCCTCTTTTTGAGAGTCAACTTCGCACGGACAAGACGGTGATCCGAGCCGGCGTCAAATGAAGGCAGCACGGAGACGTCAAACAGACTCCAGCGTCTGTTTGTAAGAACATGGTCGATCTCCGAACGTGTTTCTCCATTCGGGCTTTCCCAGGTCCATCGTCGGTTTGAAGGCTTCTTAAACATAGAATTTCCATGGTAGAGACGGCACGCGGATAGGAAGTCTATCAGGCGCTCTCCATTTTCGTTCCTTGAGGAAGTTCCATGTGGTCCTAGCCTCCATTCGTCGTGATCATTCGTACCGACGATAGCGTTAAAGTCACCAACGACAACTTTGTAGTAGCTTTTCTCGTCGTTGACAGTCCTTTCGAACAGCTTGTAGAATTCCTCCTTTTCTTCATCTGTGGCCGCAGATGTTGGAGCATATCCATTTATGATGGAGTTATGATGGAGATGGTTCCTTGATCTTTGGTTCCCAGATGAAGAACAGCTACTCGCGGACTGATGATCTTGTAAGAGTCTACTAAGTGGTGCACTGTCGAATTGACGAGAAATCCAACTCAGCCAATATTCCTTCTGCCCACCTTTGGTCCGATAATGAGGAGCTTGTTGTGGTAGGTCCTTCTTATGGTTTCCGTTCTGCCTTTCGTTTCCTGCAGGCGATAACGTCGTATTTGATGTTGCGGCTTCTGTAAAGCAGTGTCCGAAGATCCTGCTCAGATGCGATCGAACGACAGTTATAAGTGCAGACGAATAGGCAGTTTCCGTGTCGTGGTGGGAGGGAGTTCCCGGTAGTCCGATTCCAATGACGTCCTGATAGTTTTACTCCGAAATTAGATGGCCCCTCGCCGGAGGTGGATGCAACCGACGTCGTAGAAGTCTACCTCCGGCGCGCGGAGGACTGGGGCGCGGGTTTAGTTGTTTGAGCCATGGCGGTGGTCTGGTTACTCACATGTTCCTGACCAGGGATACATGAGAGCCGCCCATGCACGACAAAGCATCGTGTACTGCGTGACCAGTTGTGCCGTTAGCAATCACTATCGTTAGTGATGTTCACCCCTTCACCGCGATGAGGTGGCACATGAAGGGGGTAATATGTACATGTTTATTATATTTAATATATAATATATTCTTGTTTAATGGTGCTGGCAGTATTAATAGTATAGCACTAAAGAACTGCATAAGGGAGTCTACTGAACTATTGCCGTGCAATCATACTCATTGGAGCTGGTACCGACGCCCTCTCGCTCTAACGGTGAATCCCGAAGTCGTCGAAAAAAAAACGTACTCCCGGCTAAATGGATCGCTTGCATCTGTTCGTATCCTGAAAATTCACGTGTATTACACCGGGGACATCTGAGGTTACCGGCTGATATACGAGGAGTCATACATCTGTCGGAAAACACGTAATTTACCGTGTATGATCTGTGCATGCAACCTCCTGTGGTTGCGCTGACGATTAAACCATACCTTTAGAGGTTTCGGGTGTCTAACTTATCGATTTTATGGGGCGTGGCCTTTCTTTTTTCATTTTCGAATTTCTCGGCGATAAACGTCTTGCTGATAACCTTGTACTGAGTGGTTATCCGCCTTGGTAGGAACACACATGATTGCTAAATTATGATTCATTAGAAATAGCCTACCTCAGTTCACCCCTAGGGTTGAACACACAAGTGCTGTGAAACATTTTTAATTTCGTGCAGTACAGAACGTTGCATAGGCCTGTTGTACAGGGTGACCCCCACCCCGAGCCGCTTATCTCCGAAAAATTCGAAAATGAAAAACCAAAAATGGCCAACCCCCAAAAATCGTTATGTCGGACACCCGAAACCGCTAAAGGTGAGCTCAATTCACAAGAAGCGAGAGCAGACGCAGAACTCTCGAAAACTTCTCTTGCGGGACGCGGTTGGGACACAACAGAAGGTCCCACCACGAAAACTGCCTTTGTGGGACGCGGCTTGTACGTAACACCGCTAATAGGTACGCCGATGGGACGTAACGGCTCTAATAGGTACGCGGCTGGGACGGAACAGCTGTTATGGGACGCGGCTGAGACGCAACGAGTGTCTGAGTTGGTTGGCCTGGGCGGAAAATCCGAGCCAGGAACCTGGTATTGGTTGCAGGCGACAGCCGGCGCCTCCTCCGGATGCGCCACACGCGCCCTACTAATGCAACTATTACTCGCGTCTCCCATCGACGCGCACTAATCCTTGCCTCTAGCCGGCAGCAGAAGATAGCCAGGACATAAGCCTTGAAATCCAGATTAGGTAGTTATTTCAAACTCTTTTCAGAAGCTTTTTCCTTATTAATATCAGCGTGCTAAAAGACTTTCGAAAACTATACGACATTCTAACGCATATAACGCAAAGATTTAGACATGATCTCCATTCAACGCACATTACCTTGCGTCGTTGAACGTCATGCGAAATCTAATCCTAGAAATAGAACTGTCATAAATATAATAGAGTGCGGAAATCGAAAAAGACCAACAAAACAATACAAAAAGAACACAACGAAATGAACAACAAAGATGGAGAACAAGAAGACTCACCTTCGAAAAGTAAAGAGAAGACGAAACTGCTGCGCACTCGGAGAACAACGAATCAATGACGAGCGAAAACACAAAGTAACAGTTTACGGAAACACACATCGAAAAGGCGCATTAAAACAACCGTAACAAATCAAATAAACACTGAAGATGGAATATAAGAAATCTTCAAATAATAAATATAACAAGAGGTGGTACATTCCGCAGACAGCGGATCTAAATAATAAGGGAAACCAATAAGAAAACAACGTACGACGATACAACCATCAAACAAAAAAGAAGAGCTGGCATGGATGACAGAGCGCCCCGACAGCCTGCCGCTGATGTTAGCTGTGCCGAGCAGCACAAGGGGCCAGGTGAGGATCCTGGCACGATTCGTGCCTGTTACAATTCTGTTGTTGACGTGCTACTGTAGATTCTGCGGCAGGTAGTCATCGACCCGCGACGGCCCGCGGCCCATACGGACCGTTTTCGCTTTGGAGCGCGTTTTCTGCGCTGGGCTTGAAACGTTGAGAAGTGGCCGGAATGGCGACGTCAAAAGGCCGCTCCAGTTGAAAGCGCAATCTCAAAGACTTACCAGAGAGAATATAACATGCGCAACGAGCATTTTTCATTTTCATTCAAGTCTAAAGCCGACTGTTGAGGAGGTTGAGAAAGTTAATCGGAAGTGTGTAACACTTTGGAGTGATTAGACAAGATCAATAAGGATGGACATTTTCAACTCCTCTGTGGGATATCCATCCCTTTGTTTCTACGAATGTCATGAAGGCTATTTGGAAGTATGTCTGGCTGCACAATGAGTCGCAGAGAGGGTCCTATGCACCAGTCAGAATTTCATACTTTCCAAGCAAACAAGCAAACCATCAATTCCTTCACGCAGAACGAACGGAATGGAAGGCTCGGTTTGGTGGTTGGCTTGGATATGACAAGAACCATGTATCGACTCGGTATCCATGCAAACGATTGTGTATGGCAAATACGCATTCAAACTGCCAAACCTTAAACCTCTAAAACAAACCAACAACCTCTAAAAAGTAGTATCATGCAAGTAGGAATAACACAGGATAACTCCAAATCGGTAACCGACTACTTTTCTAGAACTTCAGCATTGTTAAAAGGCAGAAATCACTCTCACTTCTATCGCACTACTGAAACACAGCACCCATTAATAAAAGTAAAAGCAGAAAGGTCGGTAGATGTAGCCAAGTCTCTTCTGCGCATGTCCTCTGTCGTCTTTCACGCTCTTGTAGGCGGTTAGCAGTGGGTCCTTGCTGATACCATGGAATACTGTAACTATTTTGGCTATATGACTGTATTATGGCTATATCCAAAGCTAATCGCTGTGATTCTTGCCGATACTTTGCAAGTGTGCGTAATTGCAATGCTATTCGAAACCTGTCTCTCACGACACAGCGTTTTACGCACGAAGATGAGCAGAAATGGCATGAATCAGGGTGTTCTTTGAGCTTGGTTCTCGGTACCACCTTAGGGCCTCTACAGAGTCTTGCGGCAGCACCCCGAGAACTCGCCCATATCGCTCCCCCCGCAGTGGGAGCCACGCTGCCACTGTGGTGGAAGCTGCGGCGCGGATGAGTTGTCGCGGAGCTGCCGCACGCAAAGGTCCCCGAGTGCTGCCGCAGTTCACAGCGGCTCTCACCCGCAGCGCCAAGAGCTGCGGGTGAGAACCCCCGGGGGCGTGGTAGATGGGTCCCTACTATGATTCATCTATTTGAAAACATTTTTTAACGAATCTGCATGCTAGGACTATAATAGGTTGGTGCATAATCTATGAGCTTCACAACCAGTAATATACTACATTATCTTCGAGCTGCTTGTCAACCGAGGAACCTTTAGTGGGGTAGAACGAAGGAAGTGAGAGCAAGCGAAAAATGGGACAGAACTGTTGAGTTATAAGGAGTGTTCTAATAGATTTCGGGCTTACATCCAAGAAGTCCTAATTTAGCTTAGAAAACGCCTTTTCACAAAACAGTAAGCCTTTTGCTTACTACTTTCTCAGAGGTCGCAACTACCGGGAAAAGTACGCAGTATTGCGTGCAGTAACCCTCGTGACGTCGCACAATCCGCCGTTGTCATGGCTGGTCCGCGGAGCCCGCAAGACTCTGCTGCTGGCCTCAGGCCCCGTTTATACTTCGTCGCGGCGCGACGCGACGCCACGTATAGTGGTCATATTGATTGTGCGACGCGATCGATCAATTTGGCCTCATTGCGCGGCCATCGCGTCGCGCCGCGACGAAGTATAAACGGGACCTTAGGCCTGAGTTGTACTCCCGCGGGACCTTCCGCGAATGGGCGGGAATCGCGCTGAGATCCCTCATCTGGCCAATCCTCGCGCCCCGCCACGCCCGCCGTCCGCGGTGCACCCTTGGTCCGCGGACTTACACAAGTGATGCGGGTGGATACTTTTACCGGTGTGCTAAGGTATGGAAGCCAACCATTATTCGGGGTTTCTCGGGTAACCCCGAATAACAGCTGCTGCGCCCGTGTATGTGTAATAATATGCTGTGAATGCTCATTTAATATTCGAAAGCACTCATCCATTTCGGATTGTATTGAAGTATCAACGCAGCAGTCGTCTATGTACGTCTACAATACATTAATTGTGAGCGCGATCCTGCTCATGAAGCATATCGCAAGTATCGGCGCTAACCGCTGCCCATGGCCAACCCCCTAATATGTGAATAATATATGCCTGACCATCTGAAGATGTTGCAAGAAGGACTTTCCTCCTTAAAGCTATGACGTGTCCTTCAGCTAGTCCAAAAGTGTTGATATTACCAATGTGTCTATGCTACATTTCCGACAACGCCTGTAATTCTGATCGTTTCGACGCTCGTGTAAAGCTACTCTACGTCAAATGATTTGATTACACAGTTGCTACCAAGGGTAGAGCTGCGTAGGTTTTCAAGTTACTGGTTCATGTTGATAGGTGAGGTGGCACAATAGGCAGCAAGTAGTTTACGATTTTTTTTTGACGAACCACAGTATCCTGTCAGTTGGTCCATTCACACAACTGATTATTGCAAATTAAGATACAATCTTTTGCAAGCTTCCACATTCTCTCCCTAATCCTAGTGAATAAGGATGGCCGAGTCGCTAGTCGTTGGAAACGCGTTTGAAACTCTTGCACTTCGTATGTTTTACACGTAATATTTGTTGGAGAGAGAGTGCGGTCCCCTGCGTTCTTTAACTCGTACCTTTGGCACGGCGAATTTGCGAGCCCCGAGGCTTACCCGATATTTTAGGGGCTGCCTCGCGAAATCATCAGCACGTAGACAGCTTTGTTCAACCAACCGGAGCAAAAGGGGTAATAACACCATCACAACCGTACTCGTGTGCTATCCTTACAATTTGGTCAACAGGCGTAAGCAATTTTCTATGAAAAAGGCACGAAGAAAGGACAGACTGGATCCAGAAAGCAAATCAATGTTTCAATGAGGAATGTTCCAAATGCTTAACATTTTTTGTTTTGTGTGTTTTTTGAACGCGTGCTGCACAGAGCAAAGCCTGTAGGCTGTCTGCAGGACTGTAATTCTGTGCCACCGAGACTGTAGCATGTTGTCTGCATACCCTGGCAACGAACACCACGTGCTATCTGAGAAACTTCATTCACCTCTTTGCAACTCGACAACAAAAACAAAGCTGGGCCGGCGCTCAAAGCTAATGACAGTCATTAGCACTGAAGTCTGCTAGTCGAGCCAAAGGCGAATACAGCAAAACACTTAAGAAGGAAATTGAGCAAAGTGCGTCAAAGTGCTCACCAAAGTTCCCCAACCTTTTAGAACACTCCATTGGATAACAATGATAAACAAATTGCTGCTTATAAGATACACTACACGTCTACGGTTTGATTCGACTCAATTTTGACAATTATGGACAATCAACTGGACTAGATGGCGCCTTCTACTGTATCACTTTTCCGCCATATTTCTGCTCCAGCTCTGTACTCAGTGGCCGCATCATGCACTGTTTCGTGAGCACTGCAGTTTTGCGAAGTCGAGATGCAGCGTATCTGGAATGCAAGCCGATGAAGTGATTTTGGACTAGCAGGAAGTGTCAGGTAGTTGAAACACTTAGACGTCTGGATAGCACAGTACATTGTTATGTACAAAATCTATAGGAATGTAGTATACAATTTGACATCAATAACAAGGCTGAGAACGCAACTACATATTCTGCACGACTGTCTTTGATTGGATATGGAAATATAACAGTTACCTAACTAAAACCACACTTCCAAAGGCAAGATGTGCTAAAGAGCAACTCACTTGATTGATTCGCGTCTTCGGATCATGTGTGGGTCAGAAGAGAGGAAGCGATGCGACAAAGCCTCGTCCGTTCGCATGCGACGCCTAGAGTAATAAAGTTTTCGTGGTGTGAAGGAGGAGCAGTATAAAGACTCCTCAACGAGTGACCACATTCTTCCTCTATAGCGCCGGATTATATTCATGCGGCTTTTTTACGGAAGATATCCCATATCATTTCGGAACCATTAGCATATTTGTTTAATTTGTCAACGATTTGGCAGCAGATCTAAGGTGGAAACACTCTTTCGTAACACACTACTTTAAAAACTAGCATAATCTATTGGTAATTACAGACCTACCAATATCGCTTTTTCCCTGTAGAGTTTCTCCAACGTTCTCAAAAGCATATAATGCCCGTCTTGAGGTCAAAAATTATTCCTGAGAAGCAGTATGGGTTTCTCACGCATAAATCTTATAGGTTAATCTCTTGAAATGTACAAATTACTGTGCTGATTACTTAAGTGAGATGGAATGTTGTGGTGTAGTTCACATCGATTTGTCGCAGGCTTTCAACATGGTTGAGCTCACCAAGCTACTACACAAAGCTGGAAGACCACGTCCGGCTTTTCGTGAATCTCGGCATAATGTTCCTTAATGGTTTAGTGAAGCTGTGCACCGAGATTGTTAAAGCACTTTGCTCGGCTTAAGTTTCGGCGATTTCGCCTTTCTCGGAGCCGAAGAGAGTCCAAATAACACTTGAAGAACTACTCCCCCAATGGTCATTTCATACTACAGAAAGAAATTCAAAGGTGATTGGAACGAAAGCGATGTGGAGAAACGATAGAGGGCTAACCTTTGTGGTGGTGGCCGAGGAGCTCCACCAGTCACCGTCAGATGGAGGTGGACGTTGGTATATGACGTAAGCTCTAGAGAGCACCCATCCGAAGGGGCTCCTAGGGTATGATCCAGTGGGTGAAAACCCACAGAGGCCGATAAAATGTGCCAGTTGTCGTCACCGCCACGCATTCGTCTCTGGGATTGATATTGGGGTTTTTCGTGAGATCCACAATGCTTCGAGCGCTTTCCGCACGGACACGTCGCTCTCGAGCACTTGTGACAGCCAGCTGAACCATTGCTCCGTCATGACACTGTTCCCTTCGCTCATCCATTGAAGTCGACCTCTGCGACCTTCTAAGGCCGTCTACGTGCTCCTTCACCCTTATACACAGCAGCCTTCCTGTTTCCCCTCCCTGCCTTCCCAGCATGACATGAGCTACACCACCCCGATGTCATGCGATCACCTTGTTTGCCAAAACGATACACACATGAGGGGTAGGGCCGATGCGGACGTACATTTGATTGCGAACCAGTTGTTCATTCAAATTCATAGGAGGGGCTTCTATCACCATTGCCAAATCGTAGAGGTCTGCCTTTTGAAGGCAACCGCGGATTTCCCTGCTGAGGTTGTCCGATTTGAACGATAAGCAAAAGGGAGTTTTTTTCCCTCGCTACCGTTTGCAACAACTAAGCGATGCCTAACTTTGGTAGAAACCCCTATAGGAGGTACCCACTCAAGGAACCGACGTGTCGTGCAGGCTCCCTACACAGCGCCTTCTGGGTACAGTCAGACGACGCTGCGACCGTTGTTCGAGACATATTGGTGACCGTGGGCCTTTTCATGTTGGACGAGTGTGCAGACCGAAGTGGACCAGTATGTTTTTGTTACTAGGTGTTCGATACCATTGCGTTTTGGTCATTACTAGGTTTCGATACCATTGCGTTTTGATCAATCTCCTGGACAGGGTAATTTGCACATTGAGGAACGGAAGCCGAACATGCTTGGTGTTTCCCTAGTAAACTGGATATACTTGGACTACTTGTTTAGCAGTTCGAAGCAGGTTTCCATTCCGGTTTATGTTGAACACACCATAAAACAGTAGGCTATTTACAGAGTGTAAAAAATTGGCTCACGCTTCCAGGCTGAAAGCCTCCACTTTAGATATGAATGCTACTGCTAGGACAGGGGTTAAGGGCTGGCCAATTGTTGGGCCTCTTATCTCTTTATATGAGTCCTCTTACCACATGTAAACATTGCACATGAGACACTCATGGGTGAACGGAAAGTACTCAAGGCATTCTGGGCCGCACAACGAAACCCCAATATCATTCGCAGAGATGAGTGCATCGCGGTGACGGAAGAACTGACACGCGTTGTCGTCCTCTGCGGATTTCGACTTACAGGATCATGTCCTAGAAGGTCCATAGGGTGGGTGCTCCACAGAGCTTAAGTCATTCACCAACGTCCACCTCGACGTTGACTGGTGGAGCTCCTCAGCTTCCTCAACAAAAGTTGGCCCTGTGTGGTTTTTCCACATCGCTTTTTTTCCATTCCCTTTGAATTCCTTTCTGTCGCACGAAATAATCTTTGGGGAGTAGTTTTTCAAGCGTTATTTGGACTCTTCCAGGATCCAAAGGAGGCGAAGCCGCCGAAACGTAAGCCGAATAAAGTGGTTTAACATACTCGGTGCACGGCTACACAAAGCCAACAATTCAACAAGGCTTAAAGGTTGAATCTCCATCTTCTGGTAGTTTACTGGCTCAAGGGCTATCTTATGGGACAGTTTTCAGTTTAAATATACTTGAGAATTATGGAGAAACAACATCAAATTTTAATGGATTGTTTCGCCACCTCCCTTCAGACAAACCATTTTCTTATAACGCCTCCTCGGTGGCTCATCAGTGAAGAAGGAGGTGTTATAATTTTCTATCTTTATTATTATATTTTTATATTTATATTTTAATTTTAATGTTAATTATTTTTTTAATTTTTTCTTTTCTTTTATTTTTTATATATTTTTATTTTCATTTTCATTTTTATTTTACTTTTATTTTTATTTTTATTAATAATTTTTAGATATGTTATTGATTTATTTTTATTAGGTTGGCAACTAATTTCGTGGACTCTCAAGCGCCTTCAACAAAAGTGTTCATAAACAAATGACAAATAACAGTTTTCAAACAAAGTAAGATCTGTTGGAACGCGGGACTGCTTCCCATTTATCGGCTACCTGGCCCATCCCACAGCTGTAGAATTCTTGTGCTTTTGAAGCCAACAATCCTTGGAGGTGCATTTTGACATGGTTCACATTAATAAATCGTCCCCCAACCAGGAAGTGCTGCAGCGTGCTATAAAGGAGCTAGTCATTTGGCGCACAGCCTGTGCTGTAAGGTGGCTGAGTTTGACGCTCCCAGCTAAGGTCTTCGATTTTTTGAAGCTCCCGATTCGTAACGTGTGATCTGGCGTTATCTTGCTGATAGATAATTCAGCTCCTGAAAATTTACCTGAACCGATTCCAGCGGAGTTCAGCCTGTGCGCGGCCAGGCTGAGAAGAGTAGATTACGGCATTAATGCTGGAACCGTTCTTGACGAGCTCCCAGAAGTTAATACCTTTTTGACAACCACCAAACGAAGAGAACGTAGCTAACCGAACGCCTCAAAAAATAGAAGACCTTGACTGGGAGCGTCAAACTCATCCACCTTACAGCCCAGACCTTGCGCCGAGTGACTACCACATTTTTAGTTCGGTGCAGTACTTCTTGGTTGGAAGACGATTTAATAATGTGAACCGGGTCAAAATGCACCTCCAAAGATTCCTGGCCTTAAAAGCACAATAATTCTAAGGCCGTGGGATAGACCAGCAACCTGATGTATGGGAAGCACTTCTGCGTTCCGAGGGATCTTATTTGAATTAAAGATTGTCATTAGTTATTTGTTAATAAATACTTTTGCTGAAGATTCTTGAGAGTCCAGGAAATTAGTTGCCAACCTAATACTTTGTTTTTCTTTTATTTATTTATTTATCTATTTATTTATTTATTTTATCTTTATTTTATTTTATTTTTTAAATGTTTATTGTCAATATTTAGAAATTGTGAAAGTCACTAAACTCACTCCTTGTGCCGACCGGTTATAGAGGTTTTTCTATATAAAGTAACCATACCGTGATCTGTTGTACAGTATCTGTATGGAAAATATATTATGATATGTGTTATCATTACGGTATTCATTTCATTATTCAATTCTTGGTATATTGGCACACTATGTAGTAATTTTATTAGATTGGCATTTTCCATCATTTAACAATTATATCAACTAATGTCGTTGCTTCCACATTTCTTTCACCATCATATCAATAAGATCTATTCTTATATATGTGCGTATATATTAGCAAAATAAATTTAAGCAAAGACTTCCAACTATACGAGTGTTCCCACTAAGTTTATTGCTTTATTATAGTTGTCTAACATGCATGCCATATTTATATAATATTTGTCTGTTTTTGTTTAAGCATTTTTTACGTTTGTGGCGATGAATTCTGTGTTAAATCCATTATGGGTAAGTATTCTGTGAAGTTCTCGTATTTTACTACAAAAATATTGGAATGTTGAGCAGACATTAGCTATTCTAAGTGTTTCTGTGTAAATGACATTACTTTTAATTCTGACTGAAACCTGTGAGTCTGCGTGTGGAAACCTGTTTACCTTAAAGTTGAAAGAATCTGTTTTGTTATATAAGTTGCTTTCAATTTTATTATTCACGACTTCTAGACTTATGTCTAAATAGTTGCATTTCTGTTCACTGTCGTGTGTCTTTTTTATTTCCAGTGTGTTTTTGTAAACTAACGTAAGTATGTAATCAACGTAAGCTTCTGTATAATTGTGAACAATAAGTATGTCGTCCATATATCTAAATGGCTTAAATAACTGGCCTCTATTAAATATTGCGCTTTTAGAATACTCAAATTCAAACATTGACATGGTTAAATCTGCGAGCAAAGGGCTAAAGTTACCACCTTGAGGAACTCCTTTATTTGTTTAAAGATTATACTAGCGAAAACGCAATAACTATTTTTCAGTAAATAGTCTATAAAGTATAGCAGATCTGTTGCGTTATAATATCTATATTTATCATTCTGAGCTAAGAAATCTGTGTAAAAAAGTTCGCTGTTTAAACTCCTGATTTAATTGTCTAATCTGGAAGAATGTGGTGTTAGTTGTAAGTACTCCGCAGATATAAAGATGTACAGAAACATCAGCAGTTCAAGTGGCGCAGTCATTTCAGTCTGTGACGAACACTATGCTGCTGTGATGTGAAGATGGAGTCTTCCCTTAGCACCCTGAGAAACCCGTGTTTATAGGGGTGGATTAATTAGATTATGGCACCAATTAAACCACTAAAGAGGCCACTCGTTTCAAGTCTTAAAGACGGGATTTTCTTATGATCGTTTTCTCTGAGCACCAGAAAATGTTATTATAGTGAAGTAAATTAAAGTCAAGCGTCTTTCGCACCTTCCCAATATTATTAAGCTCTATAGGGGGGAGGAAATGAAGCTTAAAAGTCTTGTATTCGCCCTATCGTGGAGAATGGATCTTCTGTTTTTCCTCCTTCGAAATTGAAAATACTGCTCTTCTTGAGATGGTGCAGGACAATCTCAATCGCAAATTCATTTTTTAAGGATGTCTCGCGATCGATTTTTACAAGTTCCTCAACAAGTAGATGGAAACAGTGAATATAGGCAACGTTCCTATCTCTTCATAAATTTACAGATCTCTGTGTGGTTTTCATACGTTTGGAAGGTTTAACTGATTTAGATGTCTCAAAACTATCGCCTAATATTATCGCCAGAAGTATTGCATGGTCTACCCAAAATAAATCAATCAAAGATCGCGTAGGTTTGCGTGTGGGGCCGGTTACAGCTTCAATTCACTAAAGGCCTGCATCACTCAGTTGTCGGTGCATTACCGGCTGTTCAGATACACAAATAGGGATAAGCTTTCGCAGTTCGCAGATTTCTATAGAAGTGTTCTTTTTTCGTGTTATTGTACTGCTAATCGTTACTTGTATGCAGCGTACTGAAGAAAAAAGCATGGACTGGACGAAGAGGAAAGTTACGAGACTTCAGAGGTCGTCAAGGAAAAGTGTACAAGCGTGTAAGTCAAATGCACCCAAGATTTTGCAAAACTTTCTCACCTTTTCTGAGTCCCGACAGTTACTGAGACCATGCCCTAGCAAACCAATTGCGATCGAATAGTCATATCAGTGCGAAAAATTAAGTTACAAAATGTAGCTTTATTTTTAATTTAATCTCAAATAACTTTTTCCAGATATAGATAAACTCTAATAATAGTTTCTCTTTTTCCTCTATTTTCCAAATTTTTCTGTTGCCATATTCTATTTTTCATACTTCTTTAAAAAATGGTAAAGCCGAGCCATGAGCTGGACCACTACATTTGCTTGCAAGTTTTATAAATGATCAAAACGCAGGCGGTGTTACATAGTACAGTTGCAGCAAGGCTTCACAAGATTTGCTTGTATTTGGCTTTACTTAACCGCAGGTTTCAATAAAACAATGAAGGGACGACATGTAAAACAGTAAAAAACAGTTGCCCATAGTGAGTTATTTAAACGACACTGACAAATCAGTGTTTTTATTTTGCGAAGCGCATGTATAAGTTTCCAAAAACCTCTTGAAACAATCGTGAATTGAATCTCAGTCAGCCAAGGGTCACCTTGTCGCTCGAAGTAAAAGTCCCCTAAAGCCAAACGCCATAATGCGCTTACACATTATATCTAATGAGCAACTCTGTATAAGTAGCACCTGTTTATTTGTACTCCCTTACAGAACCAATTAGGCCTACATCGGATTCGTCAAAAATATGCCGCTTTCAGCCTAAAATGCCACTATTCAGAGCAAAATGGGCAAGTTTTCAAATCATACCTCAAAATTTATCCGTTTATAATGTATACTTTTCGAATCTGAAGCACTCAGCTGGATCATTGTCCAAACTTACCTCCAAATTGCCTAAGCGATACCCCATAGGTGTAGGATGCATGACGCATTCCACAAAGGGTTGTTTATCGCCGCCATTTATCTTTTGTACTTTTATGGGGAAGCCTCGTCAGTAGAGAAATGCCGGCGAAGAACTCACAGTGGATTCTTCTTGAGCGCCCAAGTGACGAAGCTGAGAGCTTCTTGACTGGCGTTCACAGGAATCAGATTGGGATCGCACTTCACGTTCATCACGTTCTCCTTGGTCTCTTCTGGTCGGTCATACTCGGAGGTGAACGGATGGAATCCGCCGAGCCTCAAAGCAATACATTAGGCTGACGGTTGATGCACGTACATTGAGAGACTTGCACTCACAGACAGAATGCGATTACTCCCATTCCCCAAACATCGCTTTGTACTGTAACAGGTGTCTCTTTGATGTGAAGTTCGGGAGCAGCCCATGCTATGTCCAATTCTGCTGGTTTCACTGATTCCTTCGTGAACTGAAACAGCTTCCCTTTGAGTGATGAACTACGAATGCAGACGTAGATAGAACATACCTGGGCACTACCAAAGTCCACCAACTTCACTATCCAGTTTCTCTTCGACTGGAACATCACATTGTGCGGATTCACGTCCAGATGGACAATTCTGGAAGCATGATGGAACTCGTATCTGCCTAGAAGTTCGGCTAAGAAATGACCTACCCTCTGAAGTGCAGCCAATGAAGGGCACTGGCAAGTTGTCCAATGGTTAACCGAACCTGTAAGGAGAGACATCTGCATTCAACCCACCCGCAGATGAGTGCCGAGACACTCACTTGTTCTTCGGTATAGTAGTCTATTTGGATGAAGCGAGAGAAAACGTCCTCGAACAGTCGCTCGCAGAACAGGTACAGAAAACCGTTGCTGAACAAACTAGCATGAGAGTCGGAAAGAAGCCGTTCTGCCATGACAGGCTGTCATCGCCACTCACCTTTGATATGCTGCTATGAGATGCTGCACGTTCTCGTGCTGAGCTTCCTTGAGCGTCTCGAACTCGCGCATGGCCGTCGGATCGCCTGAATATTGTCTCCTATTTGATTCGGAAGGGAGCCACGCGCAATGTGCTGCTAACTGGATCGTGCAACGTTGGATCGTGCGACCGTTCAGTGATCCTCATGGTCAGCACCCATCGCGTCCTCGACTTTATGATGGGATTTAAGATTGATGATGATTATGTGACAAACGATCCGTCATAGTCAAAGAGGCTCAGAGGCTGTCTAAGCGAACTGAAATCTTCTATAGAAAACGTCTTCTATGCAATCTTAGGTAATCAGAATTATCGTCCAAACGGCTGGGACAAATCAGGCGCAAGAAGCGCGAAATCATATATAAAGCCATGTGAAGAATGTATTTGTTCCTTCTTCTTTCTCATCTTCAGCGTTTGTCCCTTTTCGTCGCGGATCCTCTCTTAGGCCGGGGGCATACTTCCATCGCCGCGATGCCATCGCGGCGCTCAGTTCATGACCATTCCGCCGCACGCGGTCGAATAGTCAAAGGAAACCTCGCCGCGGCCGCCGCAACAGTAACGATCGGCATGCGCGATGGCTTCCCGCGCACATCGCGGGCATGGCGCGCGCGGTGTTTAGCGTTTGGTCCTGGACGGATCGCCGTCGCGCCCCATTGCAGAGCGATGTGCGATGCGTCGAGCACAGAGAAATTCAAATTCTTTCGCGTCGCTCTGCAAAACTCATCGCCGCGATGGAATCGCGGCGACGGAAAGTATGCACGGGGCCTTACGGTGTCGTGACGCCACCTTTCCCGATACTGTGCTTAATCAGGGTGGACGCCAGTCACTTTCATGTCCATGTGTAACCGACGAACACTGCTTCGGGAGCCCCTACGCCACTTTGCTGACACTTCCAACTCAAGGCCTATCTTGCGGACACTGTCTTCTTTCTCGCGAAGCTCTCTTACGATGGAACGTGGCCGCACCATCGTAAGCAAGCTTCGCGCATCTTGTCCGCTATCGGCGCCACACCGAACTTCTGTCGAATGACATCGTTTCGGATACCGTCCATGCGCGTGCTCCGGCCGTCCGGCGCAGCATCTTCGTCTCCATAACGCTGAGGCGCGTTTCAACTTCCTTAGTCGCAGGCCAACACTCAGCGCCGTACATCGCTACCGGCCGCACGACTGTTCTGTACATCTTTGACTTCAGGTGCTCTGGTATCTGCCTATCGCAGAGCACGCCAGTCAGCGAGCGCCGTTTTGACCAAGCTGCACTCACGCGTGAGTTTACCTCAACCACCAGACTGCCGTCAGACGCAATTGCTGATCCCAGGTACAACAAAAGGCTGTCGCACAAAGCTTGCACCTACTGCTCGAGATCACTTTTATCATCGCAAGCGAGCATCACATCATCAGCATAGAGCAATACACATGGAACAGGCTGCTGAAGATCTCGCGTAGTGGCCTCCGTGATGGAAACCCTAGTGCACCCCAACAGAGATGGGAAACTCCACTAAGTTTACAGCTGCAGCTTGCACTCTACTCTTTGGGCAAGAGTAGATCATCCGCACCCACTCTATAAGTTCCTCAGGTACGTTGTGCTGTCGCAAGGCGTACCATATAAGCTCACGCGGTACGCGGCCGAAGGCCTTCTCCAAGTCGAGAAAGGCGATATGCACCGGCTTCTGTCTCTCGCGATGCTTCTCCACAAGGAGGCGGGCGGCGTGTATAGCATCAATGGTCCCACAACCAGACACAAAGCCGCACTGGTTGTCGGAGAGCTTGATGATTTCGCGGATTCGTCTATCGAGGATTCGTTCGAAGATCTTCATGCTGTGTGAAAGCAAGCGAATCGGACGGTAGCTGGAGCAGTCCGCAGGACTGCCCTTCTTCTTCCAAATCGGAATCATCGTGCTGTTGTGCCAACACTCCGATACTTTCTTCTCCTTTACCACCTGTTTGAAGAACTCAGCCAACCACTCAGCAGGATACCAGAGCTTCGACTTCCAAATATCGACTGCCAGATCATCCGGCCTATCGCGTAGCAGGGCTTCATCTTCTTCAGAGCTGCTTCCGTTTCCTCCACGGTGATTTTGAACGGGACCGTGGATATAAGCCACAGAAGGGGTGGCCGGGTGAGGAAATTCCATAGTGGAAATTTCCTCAAAGTAATCACGCCATCGCTTCAGCGCCTTTTTGTGGTCTGTCAGAAGATGGCCACTCTCATTATTGATGCCAAAGAATTTTTCAATGTCCACGGTTTGGCGATGGCGGGTCTTAGCAAGTCGGTACAAATACCGCTCACCATCGCGCGATTCGAGCTTTCGGTAGACATCACCATAATGAGTGGCTTTCGCAACAGCCACGGCTTTCTTTGCAGCCTTCTTCGCCTTCTGATACTCCTGCCAGTTGTCGGCTGTTCTGTCGCCGAGAAACACATGATACAGCGACTTCTTCTCTCGAACTTTCGCTTTCACATCGTCTGTCCACAGCCATGCCTGCTTGTCGACCTTGCGTCGTCCAGGCTTCGTAGTGCCGAGTTCCAACCTTGCAGCTTGGCGTATCGCCTCGGTTGCTTTCTTCCAAGTTTCATCGACAGTCGTAACTGTCGGTAACCGCACGCGAGAAATCACAGCTGCTTCCTTCTCTTTCATTCGCCACCACTTGATTCTTGAAGCACCGCATCGCTCGACCTGCTTCAGCCTCGGAGAGGCGATCTTCAAAGTACAGATCAGCGGACGATGCTGTGGGGCGACCGTTTCATACGGCACGATCTTCGGGTCTGTGACGAGATTTCGGTCACGATCCTTCACAAGCACAAAGTCTATCTGAGACTTGGAGCTCCCACTATAATATGAGACGAGGTGGGAGTCGCGTTTTCGGAAAACGGTGTTCACAATGATGAGGCTATGCGATTCCGCGTAATCAAGAATGCGCTCACCATCGGCATTACGTGATCCGTATCCGAAACCGCCATGACAGCTGCACCCGTCTTTCGCAGCACCTATGTGCCCGTTAAGGTCACCATAGACTACTATGACATCTTTTGACGGTACCTCTGCTGTCTTCTCATCGAGCAGGTTCCAAAACTCATCCTTGGCTTGATCAGAGCTGCCAGTCTGCGGAGCATACCCAGAGAAAAAGTGATAGAGTCGCTCCTTCGCAGCGACAACTATCTTCATCAGTTGATCGTTAAAGCGCTCGACGCTTACAATCGAGTCACGAAATCGTTCGGAGACGATTATTCCGACACCGCTAGTGGTCCTGAGACCTCCACATAAAACGGCCTCGAAACCACGTCTCTTGACTTGCTACAGGACCACCTCGTCTCCTGCACCGCACAGAAATCAACTCGTCTACGCTGCAGTGCTTCAACCAACTCGCACGAGTGCCCGTCAACGTACTCACATTCAGCGTTGCTACGCGGGTTTCATTCAGTGGTATTCAGGTTATTGTTATTGAGTTGGTTTTCTAGCCTACTACCATATGCAGTCGCAGTAAACACTAACAATCCATTGTACAACCCAAGATAAATAGCTTTCACAGCATCAAGTCCAGTAGCGATATTATCTTAAGACGTGGGCTCCTGCTAGCGCTGTCGGAGGAAGGACCGACTGTCGCGTGCACCTTGAGTGGAGATTTTTGGTTCAGGTCCCACCAAGGCCAATCAATCTCTCCAGCCCTCGGGGGTTGATGATTCTCTGTCAGACTTGTTTCAGAAGGACAAATCACTGACTTCTTGATTGGATGGCTTGGCAGGCAAGCATTGTGTGTATGTACAGGTCAAATTATTGAAAAGCCTTTCGATATTCCGCAGAAATAAAATGGAGCATCCCAAACAGAGATGGGTACGTTTCACAAACTGAATCTGTGACGCTCTCAAAACCATGTTTCGTTGCGATCAGAACTCTATCGCCGGGCGGGACCCGACCCGCAGCTCCTGCTGACTGGGCGGGAATGCTCTATGCTACTACACCACTGGTGTTGTTTGATCGAACGCAACATCCACACTTTGTGGGACCCATCAACGCTCAGCCGTCGAAGGTCGAGATCGGCATAGAACCAGTTAAGCTGATGGCCTTCATAAAACTGATTCAGACACCAGCCACTTGAGGCTTAAAGAAAAAACTGAACTGAATGCGTGACGGTTCCAACGTGTAATCGCAAGCGCGAGATCAGGACCTGAGCAGACGGGAGCCACATTACGACGGTGGTTGGTGGGACATAATTTATTTATTTAAAACCGGGTGGGTTGCATCTACCGTTGGAGTAGAGACGCTGGTTACCGTGTGCACCCCGAATCGATTTGAGGATTGGGTCGTACCCATATCGAAGATGTTTTTCATCTCTCTGAAGTCGACGAATTGGTGGTACGTGCCAGAGGAGAAAAAACTAAGTTCTACTGGTTTGGCCACAGAAAATCGTTCTGTAGGCCAAACACCTCTAAGATATTTCAAGAAAGGACATTTATCCTTTATCCTACCTATATGCAGGTCTGCCAGTGGTCTTTCAACATTTGCGTGATTTTTGGCGCCGAAGAATCCTAGGTGATCAATTCTATGGGAAAAAATCCACACGTTTTACTTCCCAGTAATATCGAAAAACCTGTCTAAAAAGCGCTCTGCTCAAAAAAGAAAACAGATGCTTTCCGCCAAGAGTCGTACCTCATATGCTCATCTTAAGCTTTCGATTCTGAGCTCATTTAAACTGCCACGTAAAAATAAAAGGTCTTACCTTGCAGGGATCGGATCTTCGCCACACAATGGGCACCAGCCTCCTTTTGTGAGTCGACTGAATGCCGAATCACGGAGAACTTTCCTTTGAAGAGAAGAGATTCAATCTGTAAAGGTCTTCGGTTAGGAATCTGCAAGAATATTCAAGAACATCTAACGTTACAAAATACTGGGTTGATCGGAAAGTCTTGGTAGGGTTTTCTTCAGAAGTCCAGAAATTCCGCACTTCCTTGGTTTTGGCGCAGTTTCAGTTTCACAAGAGCATCTTGGAGCAATCACTTTTCACAGTGGCGCCGCAACACTAGAGCCACGGCAGTAATTCGCAACATCGACAGCGCATTGGGGAGGGCACCATCAGCACCGTCAACCGTGGTTCGTTCGGTTCGCAAAAGGAGAGACGGAATTTGAACACAAACCTCGGTTGGGGCGCCTTTAAACAGTGGAACACTCTGCCGTTCTCGAGGCTGTCAAAAGGAATCCGGAGACTACCACCCGAAGACTCGTATGTGCACAGTCGGCAGTCGTCAGCCGCTTCAAAGTCCTCTGCTTCCAGGAAGTGCTAACTCGATAGATCCCTCATACCTTGAACGATAGCAAGCGGCCCAGGCGCCTATCCATCTACCAATCTCTCCTTCTCCGTTCGCCTCGCACGAAGTTTCTTGGAGACCTGATTACCTAAGATGATGGCTGGGTTCTCTTCGACTCCAACGCACACCATACCGTTTAACTAACTCGAGGAGAAAAGCTGCCTATGCAAACAAAATCGAACGTGTACCTCAAGAAGGCTCTTCTATGCTGCTTCTGGGACTCGAAGGAAATACTGTACAGACTACAAGCTGCTCGCACAAGGACACACGCAAGGGCACCAAAAAGTCGAGGAGCTGGGCTGGGAGACCCGACGTATTCTCCTGACATAGCCCCCTCAAATTATCACTTGCTCCCCTCCCTAAAGGCTTTCTTGAAACCCTCCGACTTTCTGATCAACCCAATGCTCTGTCCAAGAGGAAAAAGGATGTTCTCTAACCTGGAATCTCTCCAGAGGATTTCCAGCAATCAGCTCTAACGTTGCGCATGGCTCAGCCCGAGATCTGTCCTCCTCGCTCTCCTCAGAAATCTCCTCCAGTCGACGGGCGGTTGTCTTCTGAGGTAACGTCAGCACGTTGAAGCGGCACACCTCTCTCATGCCGTCCAGAGGCAATTTCGGTGCACCTAAAAGGATTTCGCTTTCCAATCATCCCTTTGCTGAGACAACAATGACTGACCTCTTCCGTTCGTCTGCACAAGCCTACTGATCAAACTGGACGGCCCCAATCCGAACCCGTTTCTTGCCGTCACTCGGAACTGATATACGCCCAGGGGTTGAAGGTGCCTTACAACGGCCGCTTCATCGTCGACAGATTCACTGATCACCACCCACGGGGCCATGTAGTCATTAAGCCCTGAATTACTCGATAACGCCGTGCAACTGAAGTTGACGAGTGCTTGTTCGCCTACCTGCGTTTCGGTATTCAAGCCGATAGGTGATGCCCTCCAGGTATGTTGGTCCATCTGGGGCCTCCCAGCTGAGCATAGCCTCCGTATCTGATGTGAGATCGCATTCAGGGCGGCCGGGCCGGGAAGGTGCTTCTGAAATAGCAGCATTAGACACAACCTATCTAAAGACTCTAGAATTTGTCGCGTGACACCAACTCTGTGGTGGCTCACCTCCGGTGATTAGACAGCTGGTCGTCTTGTCGGTACCGTATTCGTTTGAGGCAATACAGGCGTACTCTCCAAGGTCGAAGGATGCGGGGTGGGAGATCGTGAGACGGCATACCGAGTGACCCTAAATTACTCACGAAATTACTTTCACACTTAGCGCCAAAATTACTTTTAATGTTAAGTACCTAGATAATGGTTAAGGGTGAAGGTAACGTGCAAAAGTGAACGAAAATTTTACCAACTTAATACATAATTATAATCGTAATTATACGTCTGTTTTCTTCAGTAAAGTTCTAGCTTTTTTGTTTTATTGAGATAGACCCATACGCGAAGAAGAGGTTCTCGGCGCTACTAGCCCAACAGTGAGGACACAATTCTTCTATTACCAACACCCACGATATCGTTGTAGCGATAGCCTATCCAGGCCTTACCCGTAATATGGGGATGTACCGACCTCTGATATCAGTATGGGACCTGGCAAGCTGAAAGCCTTCTTAGAAATCTGCTGTTGATTGCAAGGGTCCAAAGATAGCGTTTATAGGAAATGGTAAAAACCTTCTACATGTTTGCTCAGGCTCAGCCTTGTGTGATCAAACAGGTGATGTGATGGACTAGCATCCTGCCCGGAAAGCAGTGGTGCGGGTTCGAGTCCCAGCTGGAGCAAGTGTTTTGATCGCAGCCAAGCATCCTTCCAACATAGTGTGACCTCAACCACTCATACCGTAGGAAGGATAAACCAATTAACGGCAGTGGATAACGGGTTTAGCCCTTAATGTGCAGGAAAGGCTTCGTTTGAAAGCTCTTCCTGAGAGTCGTCTCACTGAGAAAAGTCAGCCTTATACTCACAACTAGAGATTGTTACGTAGGGAGCGTTTGATGTGTATACACTATGGAAGAAGAGGTGAGAGCTGGCCACGGACTTCAAAAATATGAAGCAGTCCGCAGCTTCAGACGCTGTCTCCACAGATTTGACGTTTTCCGCTGGCAGAGGTAGGCCTTAGAACATGTCACCAACGCCCAGCAACTGCTATTCCAGTGGATAGGCAAGTCATCAGTTTTGAAGCGATCAGGCTGCACCTTTGCTTCCATGGCTTACGCTAAGAAATTCAATAAAGAACAGAATGCTATGGTTGTGTGTGATGGAGATTCTATGCAGGTTAAGGAATATCTGAAAAGGAGTAAGCCAACGAACTCTCGCAGAAAGTTTTCTCATTTCACCGAAATCAGCTATGATGGTTGTCCTTGTTTTTATTTGTGGAACTTCTTCTGAGTTTTTTTTGTGTTCTTCGTGTTAGTTGTCAAATTTGATGTGTCTGTATTAGAAGCCTACCATTTTGTGCAAATAAATAAATGAATAAATAAAAATAGGCTTAAGAGCGCGCGTGCTTAAAACGAATCGTATATAAAGCAGCGGAAGATGACGCACCTGTTCAATTTGGTATTTGCCGCAGCTCTGAATGCTGCTGCCTTGGAACTGCCAGTCGACTTTCGGCGGTGGACTTCCAGCGACGGCACATTCGAATATAACGAAGCTGGACTTCTTCAGATAGACATCGCGAAGACGTGAGACGAAGATTGGGGCGAAAGCTGAAAGGCATCAATTCTTTGCTCCCGAGAAAACAACCACATCTGAACCGGTTTCTGCAGAATTTATTGCTTTCCATGATTTACTGATGCATCAGGAGGTGGCTGAAGATTACTGAGATCTCTACCAATTCTTAGGTATGTGCTAGAAAGCTAGAAATCAAGGAATGACTAGTTCCTGACGCGAAGGCAACCCACTTCCATCAGCGTTCCTTCTCGTGGCACTCGGTGCGATCTTCTCGATGTCGGCCTTGATTCGTTCGATTGCATTGAGCGACGGAGCCTTCTGGAGCGCTGTCGCGTTCTCGTTCGACTTCGGTTTCACACCTGCCTCTTGCTCGCGCAGAATGTCCGTGTACCTTCAAATAAATGGCGAATTACTACTAATATAACAGCACTAATACAACTAAAATGCATTGTGCATTGTATAAGGATTGCATAATATGTGCTTTAAAGAATCACTTCTCCAAAATAAGGGATAAGGATAAAGAACGGCGTTAATCAATCATCTTTGCCATGCATGTTTTGCTGTTGATTATAAGGTTTTTATAGGAAATGTTAGGCACGTCTTCTAGGGAAGAAACGGGAAAGATTACCTCCTTCTTTCTCGGACGGTGATATCCTTGTTTCTGTGTCCGAGGAAACCCTGCTTGACCAACGGGGCTCCGTCTCCAAAGAGATTACGGCGGTAATCGCGAACGCGGCTGTTGAACGACGGACCTTGAGTCGCCATCAGATATGTGTCGGGACCGATCTAAACACTTCCGGTGCACTTTAGCGAACATCTACAGAAGGCGTCGCTTCGCTAGACCTTCGGAAAAGAGCCCTCGTTATTCGAAAACACCTATCCACTTCACAATAGGGGGGAAAAATCGGCATCTTGAGGTACCTGATAATGAGAATCCCATGGCGTATCGTCGACGTCGTAGCCGGGTCTGTCGAAGTCGATGTCGTCCTTGAAGAAGTTCTGCGGTCGATATCGCTCGAGCTCCTCCCTGTCGGCCTGAATTTCACTGGTGAGAGAAATTTCTAATCCAGCTGAACCACGGCATTACAATCAAACGTTGCCCATGTTGATGCACCAGGCCAAATTATTCGGACCGCTAAGCTATGGTGAAATCAGCAGTAGCGCCTTATTTAGAATTCGAAGCAAGGCGTCGTAGAAGCGGGCTTTCGGCATTTGTTCCTACATGGGGTGCTTTAGGACTCACCGAACCGTACTTGAAGTGCATGTGGTGGACGAATAGGCTTCACTACAGTGTCTCTCAAGTACAATGGTCTTCTGGAGTTCAGAGACCAGACGACTGTCAGTTCAATATAAGCAATAACATAAGTTGATTGCGGCGGACTTCTACACCAATATCGTTCGCCATTATGGATGCTTCCCGCGGCTAACAGTGCAAGATGAAAACTATGATCTACGTATAGGACTCTCAGCTCTCAAATAAAATATGCCGGGTATTGCAAAAGCGTTATTGAAATTGCCCATAATTGCCTAACCGTAAGATATGCATTATTCGCACGTCCGTCCCGTTGAATGGGCTTTGCAAGAAACAAACAAAATCGATCCACCAATAAATATCGATCTATTGACATTAATTTCCTTTGGAGAGGGAATTGTGCGAAGATAGCGGCCGTAGGGCAGGGTTCACAAATATCTCGATCGACTACAGTGGACTTTTGGCACATGTCAGTCCACACGTTAGGCCCGGGAGTGGTGGATATAAGGCAACTACATAAGTCAAGGCATAGGGGCATTGAGTCCTTAATTGCAGGTGCTAACATGGTCACGTTCCCTTGTCTTCTCGATTTTTGTGCTGCTCTCCGAATCTCTTTTTTATTTATTTATTTATTTTCTGGCTCTCTTTTCTGTTTTTTTACGGCATAATTGTTATACTTCCACCGAAACGACGCACGAAATACAATAAAAAATTGCACTCGTTCTAACCTAGCAATCGTGAGAATGTTCAAAGTGAATATATAAGAAAGCTCCACCATTGCAATGGAACATTTAAAACGAAAAACAAAGCCCCCCACGACCCTTATACTCATACGTAACAAGGTTTTGATCCTAGTCTTCATCACTCCAGATGACGACCGCGCCTAAACCATAATCTGTCATGCTATTAACCACAAAATCCACTCCCGATATACGGGTGAGTGCTGATCGGTCTCACGAGGTGTGGATGTTGCATTCGATCAAACGGCGCCGATGGTGTGAAGGCGTAGAGCATTTCCGCTCGGTCAGAGGGAGCTGCGGGTTCGAGTCCTGCCTGGCGCTAGAGGTTTTGATCACAACAAAACGTCGTTATGACAATCGCAATGTAATAAAAAAAATAACCTCCACAAGCTGGTGTAGTCAAAATTTAATCTCTGTCTAACGTATAAGCTTCTCGCTGATGAGCACAATGCGAAAGCAATCTATGCATCCGTCCTTACTGTTAGTCTCACGCCCGCAAGGAAGGCTGAATTCGTGTTTCAAAATCACCATGATTTCTGCCTTTTGTACTGCTGTTCAACTCGTTTTCATTCTATTTCATTAACAGATATATACACCAAAACAATGAACTCCTAACAAGGAACATATGTTTTGCTAGATGAAGAAGCAGAATCAAAGACATTAAGGTCAAGGCATTAAAACCGCTCTTTGATATTCTCTAAACCTCTTCACGTCTTCAAATTCTCACGATATCTAAAGAAATTGGGTGATTTGCTCTCGTTATCCTAAATTTGGGTGCGTGTAGCGCAGTCGGAGGAGGCGCGACTGTCGCGTGCACCCGATACCAGGCTCCTGGTTCGGATTTCCCGCCCAGGCCAACCAAGCCTTCCATCCCTCCGGGGTCGGTGAATTGGTACCAGACTTGTCTGGGAAGGATAAAGCGCTGACTTGTTCATCGGCTGGCCACCACAAGTCATTGTATGGCCAAATACGCATTCAAATCGCCTCCACGACATCCCGTAGAAGTAGAATGCATGGCGCATCCCAAAAGGGATTGAGTAACGCCGTCCTTTATCCTTTTATCCTAAATTTCAAACATTCAAAAATTCACACGCTTTGATAGCTTCTCAACAAGTTTAAAAATGATGGATGACTTATAAAAAGAGCGCTACTATATCGTTGTAATCAGCTGTCTCGAGGTTTCTACATTTGAACGCTTCTTAGCAGACATTACCCTGGACCCTGAGATTTTTCTCATAAGCTACATATATAACCGAATTAGAAGTCCGATATAAATGTAACCGGAGGTATAAGGAAGCTCTTCAAAAGTTCAGTGCAAGCTACCTTACGACGGTCATCCTCCCGTTTTAGTTTTTCGCGAAGATCTTGGAATTCGTCTTTGTGAGTCAGAGGCTTCACCTAAAACAAATTTCTCATAGGAACCATAGGACCTGCTTAGCAGGCTTGCACTCGCATGCATGGTGACTGGAAAATGTTAGACCTCCTTCTTCCTTTCGTCCATTCTGGCGTCCTCGTCCTCGATTTCAGGCGCTATCTCGCCGGGTGGTACGAAGCCGGGCTTGCCGCGTTTCGTGGCGATTATCACCTTCAAGCAGCAGTCAGGCAATTAAGTCTCCTCGACAAAACTCGTAAAAAACATTAGGATTTCCGACAATTCGCGCTATACAAATTCTTCTAGCGATGTGCCTGACTGCCTGGCAACAAACGGCAAACGCCAAACATCAACTCGAGAGCCGTTAAAGCGACCAAAAACGCAAAGCTTCCAGCACATTTTCCTAGTAGGTGACATTCACCAGCTAGGACGCCTCCATAAACAAGAGGCTACGAAGCAGGAGGAGAAGCATGAAGCAAAGCAAAGCCTCGGGGGTAACAGTGAATCCGTGCTATTACATAAGCCACTACATGAAGCAAGACGCCACAGACCTCCATGGAATGCTCTCGGCCAGGAGAGAGGAGCACTGGAGTCTTGGTGCCTGGTTCTGAACGGCGTGGCGACAAGCCGGCTGGAGACGGCGTTCTTGGCCTGGAAAAATAGTGGTGTGGTTCTTTTCTGCCTACATTCTGCCTACATTACTCCGCCTGTTATTTATTTGTTTCAATTTATACCTATTTGGCAGCATACAGAAAGTTAATTTTTCATTTGTATTTATGTTCATTTAATTAATATGGACTGCAAACGTTTTTATGGAAGACTGTGATTACTTCTGTTTTCAAGGGATTTCCGGCATTTTTGTTTGAGAATTGGAAGAAAATAGAACGTGCCCTACAATCTTCGCCACTATTGCATTGCCACTCACTTCTACAAAAGCTAGGCTAACTAACGTTTCTGAGTCATGGTTATATTATAGAAATTCTTAAAGAATAAACAAGAATATTGGATTTAAATTATATAATTAACAATAATATAAAAACAATAAACAGAAGCGGAACAAGGGTGCAGTGTTCTATTCCAGTGAAAATTTTGATCTAACACTTCAAGTCCTCTCTTCTCACTGAGCTTTTATTTTCAGTATTTTCAGTATTTTCAGTATTTTGTATGCCTTCTGAAGTTGCTATGATGGAATTTTATTAGTAGATATTATAGTTGTGCTTATTCGACTATTCGAACAATTATTCGAATAATTTATTATATTATATCATTCAAATTCGAAACTCCTTGTCTTCGAGTATTCGATTTCGAACGGAAATCGAAAATTTGGAAGCTTCGCGTATTCGAAAACCAGGAAATATTCGAATAATTATTCGAATAGTCAAATACGCAGAACTATACATAGTAGATATAACGCTTCGACATATGTCATCTTAAGAGAGTGGAGCGTTCTAAGCACATTCAGGATCCCTAGAAGACTAATCAGTACAGACAAGCAAACACTGAAAATAAGAAATTAGAAAGAATATAGAACCCAAAAAATGCAGAACGGAGGTGCCGATATAGTCATAAGTAGATGAGTAAGAAGCCAACCGATTTCTGCTTCGCCTTCTTTAGCACTTGCCCTTGTTTGTCCTAGCGGTAGTGCTGGCCACCTACAGCGTATCCTGCACGTTGGAGTAAAATGGGCCACAGAAAACAGAATTTCTTTGCAGGGTCTTCAGACGAGAACGGAAAGAAAACAAAGAGCTGGTGAACCGGCTTGAACCCTTGTTTCACTGCTCAGCACTGCACAGCAACAGCAGCATATAACAGAGAAAATTGCCTGAGCAGAGCTCAGAACTTAATCTCCATGTATAGTCAAGTTAAACCCAGAACTTGAAAACAAAAAACTAAACACACCAAGAAAAAGATGTCAGACGCAAAATTCACAACAACATTCCTCTTCTGAAGTTCAATTTGCATTAGAGATCGGTGAGGACAACGAGACTTACGCTGTTTCAATGACCATGAGATTCGTGTGCAGATCCTCGAGGAACAACGGTGCTCCCACGGGTATGCTCGGATCGTTTTCGGCGCGCTCAAGTACCTAAACGAGAACCTTATAACGAAAGCATAAAATGGAACGAGCTGAGGGATAATTATGGGACAGTCGATAAAAAAATCCTACTTTTCAGCACAAAGAACTAGCTCTTTTAGTATAATAATTTAAAGCATGTAATTCATTAGTGTTATTCATTGTAATTCAATTACATTTAGCCTTTAGAATGTGTATGCTTGTAAGCTATGATGTCGTGGATTTGTCGTGAAATAAAAAGACGTGCTATGGGCTGAAGAACAATAAAGCAGAATGTAGTGAAGTAATAGTGTAAAGTACATAAGCGAAATTGAAACGAGCTATAGCATCGAACAAATCCATGTGTCTGCTTTTAACAATGATTTCTACAAGGTGTTTCATGGTTTTGCACAACGAACTGTGAAATAAAAAATAAAGGTAAAAGTAATATCAGAGTTTTTTCAATGGAAGTTTCGATAGCCTTCGCAAAGCTCACCTTCTCCGCCTTCAGCAGCTTTTTCTGAATGTTGGTGTCGAGGCATGAGATTTTAGTTTTCGCTCCTCGGGAACCCCGGTTCGGATTGGATGTGAGAAGGGTCATCGTCTGAGGCATAGATGAGTCACCCTAGGTTGAAATGCAGCGCCAGGTTGAAGACGGCGCAGAGGCGCAGAAGGTCGAACAAGACACGAAAAATCTCTCAAAGCGGCTGAATGAAGTGGTGATTCAGTAGGAAATGGACAGCATGTGAATTCGTCCACGACCAATCATCATCGTACAGAAGTACGGTATCGGTACAGTTAATCAATCGACCCGCTGGAATCGATAACCTCGAGGGAACGGTGAAGCAGGAAGCCGGGGAGTGAAGTGGCACGCGTCAGCGGCGCTTGTGGATAAACAGAGATGCCGAGCAAACAGTAATATGCTGACTTATAGACGCGATATACGACTGAAAACAGCGCCTTTGGAGGAAAGGACGAGGAAGGCATGAACATCTCAAGACGGCCACGAGCAGCCTCCCAAATTCCAAGTAGCAGGAGTTTTCGCAGAGCGAGAACCGCACTCTGTCCCAAGCACTCGACCAATGCCCTCTGTGACAGCAACCCGATAGTGGGCTGAAGAACGGCATGGCTGAGGAGAATCTCTGGTGCACGCGCTGTCCTCAAACGCATTCCCAACTCTTACAGGTTGACACCGCATAGCAAAAACTTCTGCAACTGACGCCGTCGCCATCGTCCGGACTACCAGAAAACGCAAAGTATGCATGTAGTAATGAGCAGCTACGACAGGAAAGAAAGGGAGCAAACTGCTACTTCACAGATGGAATGAAACCCCTGCTTTGTGCGACGTGGTGAAGTATCATACAAGTCAATTTCGATGCGAGAACTGAACGCTATACCCATTCGATATTTTGTATGGGTGAGGAAAAGTCCTGACCGGTTTTTTGTTCCTTCTTTAAAAAAACTTTGTAGGCCATGTTAGGACAAGTCTATAATGAAATATGATAGAAGGTCCTCGAAAGTATATAAAACCATTCTTGCAAGTACGAAGCAGTTATTGCCTCAATTATTAAAACCATTTGCGAGACATGCCGACTACTAGTTCCTACAAGGCCATGGATCGCCAGCCATTGTCGCTGACATCCGAGCTCCGTTCGACCAGGGCATCGTCTCCAAATCCATGATTCGTCGTTTGATTTAGGTGGTAGGTTCTCGACTGTTCTCGACATGTAACTTCTAATGATCATAGTTTCACTCATGGCCAACTATTTTAGTTAAGGTCACATCTGGAGTAACGCTGCCAATAAAACACGCGAATAGCAATCTTTAAGTGGCGCAAAATTGAACAGTTAGAGCTAAAAAACTGTCGGAAGGCATTTTGCGCCACTCTGCAAACGAATTCCCATCTGAAAGCAATGCAGGAAACCCGAGAAAGTGGTGCAGGGAAAGCTACACATATGGAGATCACACAAAACAGCCTTCGAAAACAGCCTTCAACTCCAAATCCTAAAACTTTTGTGCAGATGATTCTAGCAATGGGTTACTTCGTGTTGCTGTTTGGAACACCCATTTGTCGAGGCGTTAAACCCTAAGCAAAATTAGGAGAACAACGCTTATGATATGCTCCTACCTACTTCACTGCATCGTCGTCAAATCGTCAAACCAAATTCGTCAATCTCATCTTGATTTCAATGTATCTTATGCCGGTACTGCACCGTTTGTTTTTAGGCAACTGCTTTGTAACAGATCTCCTAAATTTTGATTTAATCGCTTTTCTGCTATCCCCTTAAGTGGCCCTTAATCTTCAGTTTTTTTGCAGTCATCTTATATGTGATTTCTCCACGTAATGGTATCAAAACTTCTTACGAAGTCGCGGAGTAAACAACTCAGACAATGGCGAGAATGTTGATGGCACTAAAACGACAACTTTCCCTACAACCTATAATATACATATCATAACATCCATCGCATGATGAGATTTTCCCTTCTGAGAACAACCACATTCCGAGCTCATTACCGCCTTGGACGAAGAGGCTCTCAGAACACTACTAGTCACGCAATATTGGGTGCGACCAGGTCGGCGGAGTGGAGCACCTTAACACGTATGCCGACCGTGAAACTGTGCCACCCGAAATGCGTGAATCGGTAGTGCCCGGACTTAGTGTCCGCGGTTTTCCGCCCACAGTGAAAGGGATTCTCAGCGATGCTGTTAATGGAGCCCACTCTGTCTACCGTATGTGACATCGCCAGTGTCTGCCCTGCGGCGAGCCACCTGCAAGAGAGCCCAAAGATGACAATACTGCTCTCTTGGCGACGAGATACCGAGGAAATGCTCTACTATGAGAATCCGCTGTTTCACATCAAATGTTGCCCGAGGCTGTTTGAATGAAACGTCCGAAGCGCGGCAGTCTGTTTAGTTCATGACAACGTCCGATCGCAGGTTGGGAGAGCCTCACTTCACGCCCCTCATTCTCCCTACATAGCTCCATGCAAATAGCAGCCATTTCTATTTCGAGCCTTGAAGCACCATCTTCGAGACGACAGATTCAATGACCAGTCGGAATTCGAGCTGCGGTTGTCCACAGCTGCCATTCTCTGAGCCAACGAAGTCGAAATAGAGCTGAATAATTTGAAAACAGTGTGGGGAATATGAGGTTTATTGAGTTCGCTATTATGCGTGATGTTGGAATGTCGCCTTGTGAGATCTGTCCTTCAATCCGGCAACAGTTATGTTAAATGAGACAAAAATTCAAGAAATCAAAAAAGCAAGGGAGAAGCACGGTCCCAACTGCGAAACAGATGAGGAATGGTGATTATTGAAAAGACTGAAAATTTAAGTGATTTAAATAAAAAATTTAAATGATCAGCAGCGTCTTGACGTCTTAGCTATCGACCAAGACTGATATTGGCTTTATTCCGACAGTTGTTTCGGCGCCTTCTCTTCTTCAGAACCTGAAGAAGTTTGCGAGTACTCTTCCAAACACCATTTCGTCTTACAAAGCCCTTTCGTTGAACAAACTAGAGGGTTCAGCTCGGATCTTGCCTCTAGTCTCCTCAAATAAGTCCCTCGTAAGATGCGATGGTATTTGGGGGAGTAGTGTCTCAGTTGTTCTCGATTCTTTCAGGCCCTAGAGAAGGCGAGAACGTCCGAACGCTAGAATGAATAAAGACGATGTTAGCCTTGCTTGACTGAAAATGATAGATCAGCAGCCTTTTTCGCGAACAACAACTGCAGCGCTTTACTCTCACTTTGTTGAAGATGTGAAAAAGACGGGCTGTTCCACAACGTTTTGGAGAAGCAATGACGGGACATCAAAAACTCTTTTTCACGATTTTTTATTCTGGTGGCAAGTGAAAGAAGGAAATTTGGTTGTTACAGTACAATAAGCAGCCGCTGCCCACCTCAATGTCCTTCTCGGGAAGGCCGTTCAGATCGTTGAGGTCGCCTTCCTTGATGGTGTTCACCGGCGACACAGTCGGCGTCGACGCATCTGATTCTGCGCGCGGCGTCGTAGACCGCGAGCGTGACTGCGGAGGCGGCATAACGGCCGGCTGAAACGACCATCGTCAGAAGACAAGGTGGGACTCTGAGGTCCAGAGGCTCCCTGGATGTCGACGGAAGACATACTGTCAGAATATTGTACAACGCTCAGAACTCTCAAGAGCCGAAAAGAGGCCTTTCAAGAGACTTTCTGATTCGAAGCTCATCTCTAGTAGGAAAGCCGAATGTGAACACTGCTGTTTCAATTGTAAGATTAAATCTTTTCGTAAAACGGTACGCTATCTCATTAATCTACCGGATTTTTGGCCTTCTTTTCGGGAAGAAACTAAAAAAAAACTAAAAAACTACTACAGTAGCGTGGTTCCAGCTGTAATTGAGCACCTGAACCAGTCAGGCTAGCTAACTAAAATCTTACCGCTACCAAATCTACAAAAGATACTAAGTAGCCATATAAAAATCAATGAATTTAAAAAGCGGGTTCAAAGAAATAGCTAAAACCACGATGTCAGTGTTCACGAAAGGCAGAAAGCAGTGCTTCGACTTTGAATCTAAAGTCAGAAAAACTTCGAAAACTTTCAATCAACACTGGACTAAAGCTGGTCTAAACCAAAAGCTCAGCCAGCCTAAAACATGTGCGCAGCAGATGAGCATAGCGACAAGCCGCAAGGTTACGACGACACCACGACGATAAAAGCGAGCCACACCGAGTCTTGTGGCTATAGAGCTCTTCGTCGTTAAGTCGTCACTGGCTTAGACTTAGCTGCCGTAGCTCTTCAGATGCTGGTTTAAAAAGACGTCTCCAAGCAAAATGAGACCCACTTGGTCACTCTATTTCTACAAAACATTAGAATTTAAGGATAGATAATTGATGAAACAGAAGGAGGAAAAATACGCCAAGATGCCTCATGGAAGCACATATTAATATAACATATTATTATTTTTTGAGCACATATTAACATCCCAACATAAATAGACTCTTTAGCGCTGTATCACTTCGCATCTCTGCTGCTTGGTGTGTTCTCGATTGTCTTTTAGGAGCTCCTTGACTGCTCCCTCACTCAACCTCTCACTTCACCTTCATACCTTCTTGGCTACACCGAACAGCGCTTCGATATCCTCGACGCTTCCAAGGCTTCCCGTGACGGATCCTTCCTCGGATATATCGGAGAGGATTCGATTGGCGATTTCCTCCTCGATTTGACGGTGCTCACCTCTGATCATTCGAAGCGGCACCTGCAAGAGAACAGGGATGAATGAAAATGGAGTGGGTGAAGCCGAACCAGTTAACCCTTGCGTGTTTGTCTCGTAGGAATAAGTAACAATAAGGAACGTAAAAAAGGCATTCTAAATGTTGTATCGCGGAGAAGCAGATGCCGCCGTGATTGTTCACCTGCGTTATGTTAGGATCGTCGGCGTCGTCCTGCTGAGTTCGCTTCACTTCCTTCTTCGAAGGGGTTTCTCCTTTAGCCTGTGGAACGAGCTTCTTCTTCTCCTGCGCGTTGTAGTCAGGAGGAGGACGAGTCAGCTGCTGTTCTTCTGCAATTTTTGCAACTTGGAAACTACAAAACACGTAATATGCACATCTTCACAACAACTTCTTGGTGCAGGTTGCCTAAGTCATGCTTCACTGATGAAATGGCATAAGTTTTTTACAAACTAATTGCTGTAAAATTTCTCACGAGGCTTCTTCTGTGGCGGCATTGGTCGGCCGAACTGGTCGACTGGTTGTCCAATCTGCTTTGGCTGAAAATGAATCATTAACGTGCCAGCAACAATGAAGAGTACGGTTTGCAGGCTTTCCGCCTAAAAGTCTTCCATCTTTTATGAGGTGACGGGAAAATGAAGAAATTCCTTCTAATGGAACCTTTGAAATTGCTTGTTGGTTTGACAGGTCTAAAAAGCGACGGCTACAAACTATTCTGCGTGTCAGACACCCATTCGGTGGCATTCAGATATTCTGTAGAAGCAGAACACATGGCGCATTCAATAGAAACGATCTGCTGCGCACCTCATACTTTGTTCTTCTTCAGTTTTCCAGAAATCAAAAATAACGGAATAACAAGACGTGCGGTTGAATTGTTGATGCATGGGAAGGAATTTTCAAACTCAAACTCATTCATTAGAGATTGCGAGAAGGCTTATAAATTTGGACTTCTATGGTTGAAATTGGGTATAGGCTTTAGGAACCGTATATTCCTATTCCAAAAAGCGCACTTTCACTACTTTGGCAAAAATCATTGAACGAAACGAGCTCATTGAATCGTCACCTCAAGAGCATGAACGAGTTAGCCACGAAACTGTCAGCGTTTAAGACGTATGTAGGTAAGCCGCTCTCGTCCACGTGCTGGGCGGATTTCGATTGAGATCTACGAATGCACACGACAAAGGTACCGCTGGCTCCTTTTGCCCCAGAAAATCCTATGTTCGGCAGTTTTCGAAGACGTCTTCGCAAGGCAACAGAACCGAATAAGCCGCTGTTCCAAAAGGTTGGATGAATGACACCGCGCGAGTACGCACCTTTCTCAGGTCATCCGGTGGCTGAACCATGCGTCCAAGTTGGTCAGGTGGCAGACGCTGGTCCAAGTCAAGCGGCCTACCGAAGGAGTCGTGAGGGATACGAGCCAAATCTTCGGGCCGGAACAGGCGTCCTGAACAAAGCTAGAACTTTTGCTATTCTCACAAACCGCGAAGTTCACAGCAACGAAAATCCTCACCAACTGGCCACTAAAACTAGGCAAAACCTCAAAACAATCGAAAATGTTAAAGGGAAAAAGCGAAAGGTGAACTTGTTCCTAATAGAACAACAAACTCCAAAAGCTAACTAGACATTACCTGGATAATGAGCATCCACATGTGCGCCTAGAACGCGACTCGCTCAATAGCTTAGGTGATGGAGGAAAATTGCTGAAGCCAATACCATGCGCCACAGTTCTACGCACCACGAAGTGGTGCCTAGGTTGGCTGAACCGCTACATAGAGCGCACGTAACTGCTTCCTGCTGGCTTGCATGCTTTTCAGGTCGAAGGTTTTCGAAAGCGTTCGCATGCGCATAACACCTCTACAGAGCCTCTGCGATCTCACCACGGCCATAATTTCTCTTCACCTCCTTCAGATAGCACACAGAATAGGCGAAAAGCAGGAATTAGGTGCATTCCAACAAACTACTTTGCCATGTCCTCATCGGAATTAGGTGCATTCCAACAAACTACTTTGCCATGTCCTCATCGTTGCCAAAAATCTATTATTCCAGCAGCAAAATTACAGTGCTTAGGCTTCAGAGTACGACTAAATATTTGTTTAAGAATATAGTCGCGACCTTCCTTGACGTGAGCTTCATTTAAGTAAGTGGGATACATATTTTGATTGTCCTCTTCCCCTTACAATACTACACTTTTGTTAACAGTGACAAAAGCCATGTTTCGTACATATTCAAATTGTTTTGTGGTCGAAGTCTGAGATGGAGAAAGCCGCTCAAATGATTCAGAGGCTGCCCTTTGCTGTCTAGCACATTACTTAGTCATATCATGCCTTTCTCATTTATTGCATTACACTCATATGTGTCATGTAAATTAACCGTTAGCACTGTCGCTTCAGTATTCATCACTAGGTGGCTGATCTTCAAAGCACCATGTCTGTATGCTTTCAAACAGCAGATTACATCGGCTTGGACAACCCATCTCTGCAGTATAAAAGCGCCGAGTAGGCGGCCAGTCCCAGACTCCTTGTTATACAGTTCATAAAATGTTTAATTGCCCAAGTTTGAGGCAGAGACAATGTGACTATATGACAATGTGACTATATGACAGGTATTAGGTCGTAAGGAGAGTTAGGTTAGTTCTTGCACACATAACATAAAAGTGTACTAGATTGTAATTCCTGATCACCAACTCAATCTGCTGCAGCCATTAGAAGTAGAAGGCTTGTGAATATGACGGTGGAGGTCTGTCTTTGAGAAAGAATCGTGTCGAAGTACTCCTTGTTCAATTTGCAGTTGTACGCAGTGCAGGAACATTTTAGAGTGGGTATCGTTCTGATCAGTACCTATCTATCTGTGAGTCTTCTTTTGAGACCTGTTTTGTACCGCAGGAAGTCGTCGGAAGCGGTTTGGAGATTTATAGCCACGCAGATCTGCTGATTCATTTTTGGATGGAGTCAAATTACTATCGGTTAATTCTCTAGGACATACAGGGAAAATGTATGTTAAGCTGTAGCTGCTAAGTCAGAGACCCATGAATGTCTGTGATTCTATACAGCTTGCATGACGGCCCGTATGCAAACGTTTCAATCATCATCATGGAAAAGTTTGAACGAACTGTAGCTCCTTGGTCCTAGTCATGGAATATGCGCACTAAACCCAACCCTAACAGAGGGCGTGTTTATCGAACATCCGGATGCCTTCATTAGGGAAACAACACCTGTGAACCAGTAGAAATCCTCTCCGGTGATTTCAAAAACCACAACTCAATAAATCGAGTCTTTGAGAGAATGTGATCTCTCAATGCCTGTCACATCTGCGGAGAAATAACTGCTCTTGTAACTGTTCGCATACGTTATTTTGCACTTTCAGTGAAAGCATACTTTCTAACTATTATAGTAAGTCGATTTGGGGTTTTTGAGTACAAACCTCGAAAACTGACAAAACTTTCTTTATATCGCTATAATTATGAACCGAAACAGCCTGTTATGGAGGGCACAACATGCACCTTCATATTCAGCTCAACCCCGCTCGAATGAATGAAGCTACCTATTGCAACCAGCAGGTGAGGAACGAAAGAGGCGAAAATCCTTGCAAAACCATCACACAAACCTGCAAGAAATTCCCTTCTAAGAACCGTTTGCAATGCTATGCTGAGAAGGTGCGCATCTACCCACCGGGAGTATTTTTGTGCAAGAAAACAAGCGAGAGACCACACCGCTTTCGGAAGTCTCCAGGTTGCAAAGCTCAATAAACTCCCAGGAACAAGGAACTCACCGTACTGATCGAGTGGTATTTTCTTCGTGGGTCGGCCACTTTGGTCGGGGGACCCAGGTGGACGGCCTTGTTTCCTAGGGTCGATGTGTCGAGGATCCCTGGGATCAACAAATGGCTGATTTCGTGGATCTCGGGGGTCGAACTGCGGCTGTTGGCGAGGGTCGCGGGGGTCGAAACCCTGAGGAGCAGACGGATCGAACTGCTGAAATTCACATTCGGGAAAAACTTCCTGAGGATGTGCCTCTGAAAACACGGTCTACCGTTGGGTCAGCGAAGCCTCGACGTCGCTTCGGAACCTCTTCAACGGGTGGCGGTGGTCGTGGTTTGATGCGCAGATGCTCGTAGATGTCGATGGAAGCTGCACTTTCCGCCGTTGGTGCCTTTTTGGGCTCGGCAGTGGCGAAGGCCGGCGTCTGAATAGTCAAGTTACGGTTCTGTCAACTTACGTGAAAAGCTTTATTACATAGCTGCAACTGCCAGGCCTTTCAGCATGCACCATTAGTTTTCCAGATTTAACAGGAAAAATAGGAAAGGTTAAACGCAGTCGTCGAAAATGCGTTAAGGCACAGTTAGACCTAAACTTAAATTTAGCAACAGTAAGTTAAACAATAGATTGAAAAGTTTAAAGAACTCAATTTTAGTATTAAAATTAATTTAAATATAAGCGCAATTGTGCACACAGAAACAGTAAATCTCACCAAAACGGCCTCCAACAGCTGCTCGGAGGGTGTCTGCTGGACGAAGACCCGTCGCTCCTAGAACGAATTAAGCGATTACTCCAGCCGTGAGATGCGGTCCAAACCCGCCAATTCTTGAGAAGACGAACCCTATCGGACTACCATTACATGCTATCGGTCAAGAGGTAGGTCTGAAACTGACATCAAGTGATAACGGCCAGAATATCGGGCGGATGAAATGCGTCGATCGGGAAGGCGAGAGCAGCAAAAACGACAGATATCTGGTTCTGTGCCCTCGGCCTCCTCGTATTCCCCTCGGATATGTTTGCGCTCTCACGTTCAACACCACTCTGTCTCTCCGTCGTTCCCGTTGCAAACCTTTTGTTTGAAAATCAAAGCAGGATAGCCGTCACAGAAATATAAATTCTAGCCCAAGAACCACGAGTGTTGAGAGAAATTCTAGGCAAAGGCGGGAATCGAACCAAGACTCGCTGCTTTCTCTGCAGAGATGCGGCGCACCATCTTCTTCCATGGATGTTACACGCATAACTTTTGGCTCATACGTCGTCAGTATTTTGTGGGTAAAGGGGACTTCGTTCTGGTTTAACTTCTGTTTACTTTTCGGAAGCATTTGCTGGGCTCGGTGGAGCAATGCGTAGCGTCGCCATTTCTCATAAGCAATGATGACTAGGCAGTAGCTGGACCAAATCAGTTCCAAGTCAACGGATCACAACCCTTGATCCAGGTGGGATCCCCTTGACCTTGCGTTGCTTTTCGGACCAAGTGTGTATGCCTTTCCAAAGGTGATCCAAAACAACATCATCATAATGAACCGTCGCACCCATCCATGGTACCAGTGAGACCCGACCTCAAGTATTAGCACGATTTCGGTCAACCCGAAGGCTTTTGCTAGAGAAAATGATTTCATTCTATGTAGTTATGTACGTCACGATCGGTTGGTCAAAATGTTACAATATATTTAGGGGTTATTTGCTTGACGGGCACACATTAAGGCGTCCATGGTCCGTGAAGCAAAATATCATCGGAGCTAGTCAAGCTCCCAATTTAACAAGGGTATTTCCTTAGGCTGTTGCATCGCATCGCAAGCTTAAATGTTTTTGTAAAAGAAAACGATAGATGACAAGTGACAACATAGACAATATTGCTCCCTTCTGAATGATTCAGGCTCATCAGACCATGACTAGGAAGCAGGGGGAATAAAGTTTTACATGTGTTCCCTTATTTTAGGAAGGGTTGTTAGTGTTTTGCTTTTCTAGGACATAAAGCGGTCAGCAATAAAACTAAAAACAAAGCAGTCTTGTATAGAAAATGAACATGGTTACTTATTTTATGGTGCATTCTGGATTAGCTGCTCACCAAGATTTCATCAAAAATTCACTCCTCTTGTGCAATGAGGAAGACAGCTTTGATATTTTGCTCATATCTGTCCATAACGATTTTGTTAGTGATTAGTGATGAGACTAAACAAGTCGGCTTAACCTCAATAAGAGAAGCCTTACCAGCCACTTGTGTTGATACTTGAACTCTCTTAATGTGTCCGCCGACAACGGCGACGTCTTCAGGTTAGGGTCGGAAAGCCATGGATGGTCCAATGCTTCATCGACCGTCATTCTCTCACTGAAATCAACCATCAATCAGTACGTAATAAAATGTCAGTACGCAGAGTATGCGTTTTGAAAAACTTCTACTGAATGATGAGGACGAAAATCGTTCAATTAAATGAATAAATGAACAGCGAAATAAAAAATAGTTCTGAAGGAAACGCTGCAAAGTGTTCTTCGAATGTCAGGGTATATGAATTATCAGTACTCTGCCACGTTTTCATTCTCCTTACCGAAGCCCGCATATCTCTGCCCACTTACCCAGGGATCTCCTTCAGCAGATGCTTCACGAAATCGGCTGCTTCTGGTGTGAAAGAACGCCATTCGTCCCCTTCCATCGAATACGCACACTTGGCTACGTTCGCCAGTGTCTCGGCGTCGTCGTCTCCATGGAATGGCGAGATTCCCGTCAATCTGGAAACTCTTCGATGGCATACGGGGGACGAGGGATTAAATCAGGCCCTTCTTACTGTTAACGTCATATCTTGAGAGAGCTGTGACAATTTCGAAGTTCATATTCAGCGGAACATTTTGGTCCTTCGGGAAGGACACAAAACGGCCAAAAATCAGAGCTACTCAGCTTGCTTTCTCAGTCCAGAGTTTGTGAGCAGTTCCGAAATGAATTTACGAAAATGTGCGCCCAAGACTTGCAGTCTTAGCGGCTATGTCGGCCTATATTTGAGCTGGAAGCCGTCTTAAGATTCACATAACACGACTGTTTTCGTGAACTCCTACGCATCACAAGATTATTTGTCCCCAACCACTCCATCTCTTCATTCACTTACAGCACATAGGTGAGAGTGCCGACACTCCACAGGTCCGTTGCTAAAGTCAGCGGATACCCATTAACGATTTCGGGAGACACGAATTCGGGCGTTCCTGAAATCGAATAGAATACGTTTGGAAGAACGGAATGTAGAGTGTAGCGAATGAAGGTATGAGGTATGAAGACAGGAGCGCACCACTTCAAAATACCGACAATCTTTAAAAAATTGGAATTTTACTCACTGCATATTCTTCTCACGTGCCAATTTAACGTCAAAATAGACGCTCTTAAATCAAAACGAACACTTTTAAAATTAAAGTGAGCAACTGGTGTAGTTTCGAAGCTTTCAATTTTGACTTCAACGGTGTCCGGTTTAGTGTAAAACGCGTCCGACTTGGGCTGGTAACAGTACAATACCGCTCGCGCCGCACGGTCAAAAGTGGGCGAAAAAACGCCAACATAGCGTCGCAAAGCGTCGCACGCTCATAACTCCTTCAGTTTTAGGTTTCTTGAATAAAGATTGGCACCATTCGATTCACCTCTTCGAGATCTACACAAACATGTGTAAATCTTTACCGGAACACCCGTGTTTTCGCCGTGGGTGGTCCAAAATTGACTGGACGGGCGATTAGAGCAGCTTATTTTCCAGGATATGCGTGCTTTCGGAGTATCTCAAAGATGGCGTACGTCGCCAGTGCTCTGTCATGCCAGGAATGCCCCGAGAGTGCGCCGTGCACAATGCACACAGAACCTAATCTATCAGTCGAGTGGGCGAGCGCATGTCCCCTGCGCTTCTATCTTCTCTCACTGGGAACTGCGACGTTTTCAAGACTATTTCGAGCCGTTTGGAGAATGTTATCAGAAATTCCCCGCCACTCCACTCAGGATTAGCTCCATTCTGTCCCAGCGAAACTTTGGTGTGCGCCGTGAACAATGCATACAGAATCGAACCTTTCAATCGAGGAGGGGGGACAGCTTGTAGACTGAGCGTTTGGGGAGTTTTATCAGAAATTTGCAGCCACCCTAGTCAGGAGTTGCTCCAAGGCTGTCCAGCGAGCCTTTGGAGTGCGCCGTAAATAATGCATACAGAGTCGAACCTTTCAATCGAGGGGGGGGGGGGGGGAGGCAGCAGCTTATAGACTGAGCGTTTGGGGAGTTTCATCAGAAATTTTTTGCCGCCCTACTCAGGAGTTGCTCCAAGGCTGTCCAGCGAGCCTTTGGAGTGCGCCGTGAACAATGCATACAGAATCGAACCTTTCAATCGAGGAGGGGGGACGGCTGTAGACTGATCGTTTAGGCAGTTTTATCAGAAATTTCTTGCCGCCCTACTCAGGAATTGCTCCAAGGCTGTCCAGCGAGCCTTTGGAGTGCGCCATGAACAATGCATACAGATTCGAACCTTTCAATCGAGGGGGGGGGGGGCGACCGCTCGCAAATTACACGCATGGGCGTGTTTGGAGCGCAATAGCTCTGTCGACTTGTAACCTTTCAGGCTGCAGCTTGTAGGTTTTGTAGGCAGTCGAACGTTCTTTTCGTACGCCAAAGTAGAATGGTTTAGCTTGTGAGGGGACAATGTTATAGGGGTGCGAAAATGCAGGTGAGGATTGTGTGAAGCATTTTTTTCCGATTTCCGTGGACCACAGCAAGAAGATGCGGCGAGCTGACGGCTTTAAAATACGTATGTGAACAGAGCGCCTAAGGTACTTTACGATGATATGCTCATAGCTCCTCAGTTGCCTAAACTGCCTTAGCCTCGGCTGGCGTTTTAGAGCGGCAAAAGCTAGCGGTTAGAGTTTCTTGCGCCTCTACTCGCCCTGATTTGAGCCTTCGACGCTCCCAATGGCACCGTTCTTTTCTCCTTGAAAAGTGCTATCGAACGGTGTCAATTTCGACCGATTTTGGAAACATCAATTTTTTGACTGTTTAGCATCGAGGACGAGGCCGGGCGGAAGAACAATGACGTCATCGAAAAAAGGTTGTCTTCTAGTTGAGCCATGCTTGATACCGTTCGATAGAGCTTTTCGTGCTGAATTGAATAGTGTTATTTATAGTGAGAAGCACTGTAATCTGGGCAAGAAACAGCGCGGAGAGCGTCTGCCGTTGTTGTGCTAAATTGCACGCGCGGGCGTGTTCGGAGCACAATAACTCTGTCGAGTTCGAATCGTTTCGGCTGCAACTTGTGCGTGTTGTAGGCAGTAGAACTATATATATAAGTATACTAAAGTAGAATGGCTTAGCTTAGGAGGGGGCAATGTTACAGCGGTGCGAAAATGCAGGTGAGGCTTGCGTGATGCATTTTTTTCCGAATTCGGTGAACCACTGCGAGAAGACGTGGCGAGCTAAAGCCCCAAAATGCGTACGCGAACAGAGCGCTTAATGTACGGTTCTTTACGATGACGTGATCAGAACTTCTCAGCTGCCTAAACTGCCTAGCCCCATCTGCCATTTTAGGGCGGCGGACTTAGCGGTTGAAGTTTCCTGCACTCTTACTTGTCCATATCTGGGTTTTCGACACTCCCAATAACATCGTTCTGTTTTGTTTGAAGAGCGCTATCGAATTGTATAAATTTCGACCGATTTTGGAAACATCGATTTTTCGGCAATATCCCATCGAGGACGTGGCGCCCTAGGCCGAGCTGCGCGGATGATGACGTCATCGAAAACCGATATTTTCGAAATTGGCCAAATCTCCTCGTGCAAACTTCGTCCAAAATCATCTAGGGGTTATTTGGGGCGCTGATTACGAATCCGACGTTCGTTTTTGAAAATTCCGCGAACTTGAGTAGGTTACTTCTCATTTGAGGGTGGTCGGGTCAGGATCATCGATCACCCTCAGTTATCGGTATGAGCGGTTCCCTCCCGTAATCGTCCAAATGTACTTCGGCATCGTGTTTGGCACCCCGAATAAGCCCCCGACCCTACACGAATTTTGAACAAAAACCATGATCCTGACCCGACCACCCTCAGTTATCCAGAAGAAATTGCAAAACCTACCGAAGTCGACGGAATTTTTAAAAACTGACGTCGGATTCGTAATCAGCGCCCCAAATAACCCCTAGACGATTTTGGACGAAGTTTGCACGAGGAAATTTGGCCAATTTCGAAAATATCGGTTTTCGATGACGTCATCATCCGCGCAGCTCGGCCTAGGGCGCCACGTCCTCGATGGGATATTGCCGAAAAATCGATGTTTCCAAAATCGGTCGAAATTTATACAGTTCGATAGCGCTCTTCAAGCAGAAAGAACGATGTTATTGGGAGTGTCGAAAACCCAAATATGGACAAGTAAGAGTGCAGGAAACTTCAACCGCTAAGTCCACCGCCCTAAAACGGCAGATGGCGCTTAGGCAGTTTAGGCAGATACCGCGGCGCGGCAAGAAGGGCGACGGCTACCTCCGCGAAATCGGGCGGTCGCGGCGCGGTCGCGTTAGAGCACCGTTTTAGGGAACGGGACTGACTCCCCGTGGATGCCGCGCCGCCAGGAATGGTTTGAACCATTCCAGCCTGCGGCACTCAGCGCGGCGTCGCCTGCGATAGCCGCCGCGACAGTCGCAAGAGTGTGCATGCCCCTCCGTGCGGCGCGTGTCGCAGTATCGTGCCGCGGCCGTCGCGGCCCTATGCTTCATCGTGGGCGCGCCGCGCTGTCGCAGAAGTGTGCATGGGCCTTAAGGCCTGGTATACTCCCGTCCGCTGCAGCGACGCGGGAGTGCACAGCGAGCGACGGTTCGCGATGCGCGTCGCAGAATTTTAGCGAATCAGGTGCTGCGTAGCGGTTTCAGACAAAGACAACGAGTCAGCGAAATTGAAGTGGTTAATATGCCGTTTAATTGACACATTTCTGCGCCGGACATGTCAAAAGAACCTCCCTGTGACTTGTCCGGCACAGAAATGTGGATTTCGGTGCCCGGCGAGGAAGTTCACAGGAGAAGAAAACCTAAAATGAACCTAACAACGACGGAAACCCTACGAGGAGAACAACACAGAGACATTACATGACCACCAAAGCATCACCAGGCGTGTGTTGAAATCACTGTGGTACGGTTACGAACCAAGGAAGTGTCCAAATAAGTTAGCTGAAGTGTACAGTGCAGTGCACTGCGACGAGCGATGGGCAGCGACGGCCGTCGCACGGGAGTATGTTCCGCTCCCGCCACTCGGAGGTATAACACCCCTCTGCGACGCGTCGCGAGAGCGATTGCGCGTCAACTGACAACCGCGCCCCACTGCGACGTCCACCACTGCAGCGAAGGCGCGTCATTGACAGTTGCCCTGCGCCCGTCGCTCGAGCGACGCGGGAGTCTACCATAGGCCTAAACGATCCCTATCACTAATCTGAGGGCAGAAGCGCAGAGCTTGCCGCCGACAGCTAGTGATGCCGCACCACGTTGACAAGCTTCCTTTACGAATCGGCAGC